>JAOTOL010001513.1:690000-795000 GCA_034440575.1 Imbricaverruca yamaguchii
ATGTGGTCACGCACTACAACTATATCCACGTAATGAATTGGTTCCAGCTTCCAGTTTGTTCCCAGTACGCAGCTCGTGGTCTAAACATGCTATGCGCCCATCATGCCAACATGCCATTGAGAAGTGTAGGTTACTGCGAGGTTTTATACTAGTGGATTTTATCGGCTGAAGTCATTGTGCAAGCTGGCTAGGCAAGGCCGGTTTTAGCCATCTTGTGTCCAAAGCGGACAAGTATCGCATTGTCTTTGGTAATTCTGTCCACTTTGTGTTCAAGTATACAAAACTGGCTTCGTTTAATTAAATATTTTCCCATGCAGGCTCGAAAACAACTGCAAAGCATTCCGTTAAAAAATATAACATGCGTTCCTCTCTTCTAAATTAAACATGCACTTTCTGGCCATAGACCATTTTTTTTTCTTCTTCAAATCTTGAGTGTCTTTCACAACTAGCAAAATACCACAACACAAATCCTAAGATTGCCTGGAATCTCCCATTAAGTTGACCCCATAATGGATACATTTCTTCCACAATGGATGGACATTGGACATGCAGGTTTTGATAATCCCACCTTGCTTCATGCAACTTACATTAGATGCCTATCTGTTCTGCCTTTAATGGGAAGGAACCGTCTTTTTCTAAAACTTAGCGTAGAAAAGGCTTTTCTTCTGTTCACCAATCAATGAAAGATCACAGTTGATTGATCACGTTCAAGCACAGGGCGAAAAGTATGTTCTTGCTTCTTGATTTACCTTGTATTAGTTTTGAGCGCGGTAGTCTTTTGTCTAACCCGCCTGATGGCACAATCGTGGCACAGCCCACCATATATCGAATGTGGCCTAGCCCTCTCCTGTCACATGTTTTGATGAAAATTGGTATACATGGTTATCTGTGACCCTGAAATGATTTCTGAGCTTTTTAGCTCAATCGGAGAAGCGGTTCAGGAGTTATTGCCTGCGGAGTTTTTTTTTAGTTCGCACTGAAGGTCAAATTTTCAGAGCCAATATCTTAGTGTTTCGTAGATATAAATTATGAAACTTATATATTGTTGGAATCGTAATTAGCTCAGATTTCGATTCCAGAAGCCAGTTTTATATTTGTGCAACTTTGAAAAATATGATCCCATGACCTCGGATAACGTGACGCGTGGTGACCCCTGGTACAATGATATTGAAATAATTATTTATGTAGAACGAAAGCGTCATCATTTATCTTTCTGATTAAAAAATGAAGACCATGTATATCAAGCGACTAATACCAGTTTCTGTTACAAATATGGCTTTGCTTTGCGAAGAAAGCCGCTTAAATGGGCCTGTTGTTGAGTAAGCTTTGTTTTCCGGTTCGTCGAAAGAGTGCAACATCGTAGTGTGCTACGGATGTGTTTGACAAATTTTGCTAAGCTTCTTAATCATATTTCCTGCACTAAACTCCTCACATTTAGACCAGGCTGTGATACGATTAAATGTGAAATGTGCAACATTACCTGATGCACACCGGTAAGCACACACGGACTTTAGAGGACAGTGGATGTTCGGCAGCCGACATCCACGCAGGTGGTATGAACGGGATAGCGTTATCTGTGAACTTTACGCTGCCTTGTCGTTTATCCCCGCTGTCTAGGGGGAGGGGGCCGAGTCTAGTTACGCCGCATAAACCGACCAGGAAACTCGAGCGGAGCGATAAGATAAGTGATCCCCTCATGAAACCGTGAGCCTTGAATCGGAATCGTATGCTCAGTCGACGCCAGACACGAGGTGAAGAGGTCTGGTTCTTAACACTCGCACGTCCGGCGGTCCGCGCCAACTTCGCATGTCCGGGGGGCAGATGTCTGCCCCTAAGATCTCTAGAACTATGCTAGCCTAGCGACGAACGAAAAACGGCGTTGGAAAGCTGGTGACGGGCTCTATGGAAAGTGTTTCGGTTATGTTTTCGCTCAGTTCAATATTTAGGTCGCTGGGTCATCATAAGTCAAATTCGACCATATCGTCTGGAACTTCAGATATTGACACATCTCAGGACCTGTAAGAGATAGAAACAAACGGTGAACGCTATTCGACAGTCCTTGAAACGTGCTATCGACAACAAGCGGTGCGATTTAAGGTCAGGTCTACCGAAACTATGACCTCAGGTCAATGTCATGAAGTAGCCTGGGGAGGGCATGTAATGTATCAATCGACACGTCGTGTCGATGCAAGCACAATGACGGTAATTTCAGCCTTCTAGCTCAATGCAGTGCGATATAATAAGCAGAAATGTGTCGTGATCTCAGGCGACCTCAGATGATCTTGTTGAGGCCACTGAGCAAAAATGTCAGAGGTACCAATGGGCATAGCTTCTACCTACACGCCACAACCGTTGTGAGATCATTCCGAGAGCAAATATGTAACCAGGAAACATTCGTATATTTTACCATAGCCCTATAATTGGGAAGCCATGGCCGCTACCTGACCTCAGGTCAATGCTACGAAGAATACTCGATATATATATATATATATTATGGTCCCTGATGAGATCATCACGTGTTATAAGTTTGAAATCAATCGCCCAATTATTGTGGAAGTTACGCCACCTAGAACTCCGAGTGTAGTTGGATCACTTCGCCTGACCTGTTGATCTGACCTAAGATGACCCAGGGTTAAAAATGTATGAGGATATGCGGTAAAGACTAATGAGCAGCCATGCGAGGTTTGGCCTTGCTAACCCGATTAGTATGGCGGCAAATTAGGAAAAACCGCAGGGGGCGGGGACAGATATCTGCCCCCGGACTTGCGCGTGTTAACAAAGTGAAACGGTGCTGGCTTATCCTGATATTTCGCAAAGCCGGAGCATCCGGCGGTGCTGTTCTGATCCAGTATAAGTGCCATAAATCTCATATAACTAAAGCTGTGAGGCCACCATCTGAGCAACTGGTCGAACTGGTGAATGATAGTCGAATTCAGAAGGACATTTTTATGTGCACGAACTGCATTTGAAAGTTGCTTAAGGTTCCTAAAATTATCCCAATGCAAGAAGTATCGCCGGTTCAGTTAAGTGGCTTCAGCAGCCAAACTTCCAGCGGAAATGTGTCGAGTCCTGTGACTGACGAGAACTACGCACCCTCAGATGAAACCGACCATGCAGCAATATTTGTTGCAGACACTGGTATTAGTATACATTACTTTTATTTTTTCATCGGAAAGAAATGATGGGGCTTTCGCTTTATGTAAATAATCATATCAATATCGTTTTACTAGGGGTCATCACAGGTCACTTTACCCGAGTTATGGGTCATATTTTCAAAATGTCTGTAAAGCAAAAACTGACCCCAGGAATCGAAAGACGAGCTCGTTGCGATTCCAACGATATATAGTTCGTATAATTTATATCTGCATTACACTAAGATATCGACTCTCGAAGTTTTACCTTCAGTGCGAACTTGGAAAACGCCGCAGGTTATAATCGTGAACCGTTGCTCTGATTGAGCTGAGATGATCAGCAATCGTTTCAGGACCTCAGATAACCATGTATATCAATTTTCATCAAAATCTGAGACATGAGGGTGTTAATTTTGAAAATTCGTGTTCGAGATATGGTGAACGGCACCATAGGTTGAATACGTTCCAAACATACTCTACGGATAGCTGCGAGGGTATTTATCGTAACAAAATTTGACCACTATCTTATATTTGTTGTACAAATTACTGAGCTTCAGGCAACTAATATATATCAGCTCCAACCTAGAACTTCCACAACCACATCTAAAGTTGCCCGATGCAGAACTCGATTTCCAAGTACCTTGAATCCTATGTTTGACCGATTGATATTGTTAAGCGGAAGATGGTGATTAAAGAAATAACCTTGGGGATGAATAGTCTAGGGGTAAGTTGCTCGTCTTGCAATCGAAAGGTTGTGGGTTCTAGTCACACCTGTCGCTACTCTTCTCCCGCGACCAACCGGCGTGAGAAATTGGCGATGCTGCAAGACTCAACGGTCGATGTGTCGTAAAACTAATAACCAACCAACCAAAGAAATAACCTTTCATTATTTTTAATGGCACTGCTAAAAAGACATCAGATACAAATACCCACACCTAAGAACCACGTGCAATATGGCTGTACGAGCATGGGGTACATCTTTACCAGTTTTTCCAACTATGTTGCATGGTGCCCTGTTCTATTGTGTGAAGTTTTCTTTCTAATAGAGGCTAGTCTACCCATTGACATGCTGACACTGTTTGGCGTCTAGTTCATTTGATTGTTTTATCTAATTTTGGATAGTTTATGCTGGTTCCAACTGTGCTAGAACCGGCTTAGCTGCTAGTATTGGCTAGGCTAGTTCTGTCTTTGCCAGCCCAGGTGTCGCCTCAATAAGCAGCTGTTCGCGGCACGTGACAAACATCTTTAAAATATGATTGTTTACTATAAATATCATGTGCTTGGAATACACGTGCGATTTTCGTTCCTCTCCGTGTCACTTCTCCCACGCCCCCGTTTTATTGAGTGGGCGGTATGCGACCAATGGTGTCGATGCGCCCCAAACCCCAAAGAACTAACTCCTCTCACTGGTGACTGCATGTTTAAATGGATCAGGAATTCAGGTCAGAAAATGCCAGCAAATAAATACTCAGCAGCCTCGCGGCACCTGCAGCTCGTATTTATCACCACTGGTATTGTGTGGATCTGTGTTTGCGGTCCCCAGGCATCTCCGGCGCGTTACCGATATGTCCAACTGACGGCGATGCTCAGTTGGTGGACATGTTGATGATAGTGATACAGGTGCAGTAGACATGGTAGTTGTATATTCTTCCCCCACCTGGGACCGGCAAGTGGCAGTTATCGAAGAAACAAGGTAGGATATGCGAAGCAAAGGCACGGCTCCCCTGTAGAAGTTGTGTTGGTTGGTTATTGGATTTACGACACATCGACCGTTGGTTGAGTTATGTACCGTCGCCAATCTCTCATGCCGATTAGCTCTCTGGAGAATTAGCGACGGGTGAGACTCAAACCCACAATATTTCAATTGTGAGATGGGCAATGTATTCCTAGACGTCTTCAGACTACTCTGAAGAAGGTGTGTAACACAGCTGGGTGTTCATAATCCCCCTAACGTTTTGCGCGGTGATAATCGTCGCTCTATGGCAATAACAAAGGAAATGGATTGCTTCTGTATTGAGCCATTGCGCATTGAAACTATGTTTGGTAGAGGCAGTGCAGTCTGGAAAGGAAGTTTAAAGTTCCTTTCATGCACAAATATTGCGAAACAAAACGAGCGTTAACGTTTATGCCTTGCTCTGCACGATCCCGTACTTAGCTTTGAGCCAGCGAGGAGAGATTCCACTGGTCTGTTCATCATAATGTTTGTTTGTTTTTTTGGGTGGTTCACGACGCACTTCATGCACTTTCACGGCTAATGGCGCCGCCCACACTTTCGTCGGTGGGCCGCGGGATTGGGAAATGTCCCGAGCGGCGCTAGTGTCGAACCCGGGAACTTTGGTACACTGAGCCCATCACCTTAACCACACGGCCATCCCCGCTCCTTCATCACAGTGCAACTCCGGGACAAATATTGAGCTTATGTTGCGTGCGATGTGCATATTTGACGTTTCATTCACGTTGGGAGACTACTTGCAGTCGTGCGGCGGCTATTATTTTCTGTATGGCCAGAAGGCATGCGAGGAGGTATATATGAGAAGAAATGCAATGAATGTATATATGGAAATGAGGTGTAATATGAAGGGTATATACGAGAGCACTGCTCCACGCTCATTATCTGCACGCAGGGAGTCGCTGAGTACCCTGTTCGTGCGTCGATCTCTCCGCAGCACGCGTGTGGAGCCCCGCCGGACCGACGCCGCTGCTTCTAAACAGCCGGTGGTGTGCCGGTGGTGGTCTGGCGCGGAGGCGCCCTCTCCCTGCCTCTGTGCCTGACCACGCGACATACAGCCGTCTGACGTGCCGCTGGTGCTCAGCGGCGTACTCGCCACTGACATGAGTAGCAGACGCCGCATGTCACTCAGGGGGCCGATGTACGAGAGCCGTGTCGATCAAGCTGAAGCTGCTCTGCTTGGGACACTGTTCGACTTTCGACAAGCACAGCCTCCCGCTCAGAGTGGATACCAGGGGTCACATGTGGTGACTGAACAAATTCGCGCCGATGCTTCATATCTGAACTTCACAACTCTTATTCGGATACGTTCCTGCACACGACAAATTGTGTGATTTGCAGCACGGTGTGTGTGGTTACTGGTGTGTTGCGCTTTCGGCCTGACGAGCGGTGATATACGTGGGACAGGCGTGTCGAGGTGCCGGTGTACCACTGGCTGACCTGGTCCGTATGCCTGCTGCCTCTTGTCGGAGAGTAATGCCTAAATTAGTAATTAGCGTGTTTTTAGGACAGTGCCATGAGGAGAGATGTAAGCAGTTGAAATGATGGACATATTTGTGCTGCTGTCATTTACGTTTGCCAGGATTATCCATTTAGAAAACAGTCAATTTCAACAGTTTGTCACATATTTCCTCATGTGATCTCAACGTGATAGGTAGCCTTGCCATAGGTACGTGTCATGACGTTGAGTAAGTGTTGAGTAGGTCATTTTTATATTGAAGTATGATCAAATTATGCATGGCCAGGGTATGAAAACCACGACGACGACCGGGCTACTGACTGTACACCAACATGCACCCCGACCAAGGGCATGCAAAATGATCTTGGTCACTTTGCGCGCCCAATGTCTGAAAACCACGGCGATGACCAGGTTACTGACTGTAACCCCGATATTGAACTATTGACTTGGAAGGTTAGCGAAAACAAACAGATAACAATGTTGTTGATAGCTATGAAGATAAAAGGATTAAGTTACTTCAAATCGTTTGCCGCATCTCTATCTAGCACAGAACAAAAGTTTGTAGGTGGTTAGGCTGACATTCGCATAGTGATGGAGGGAAAATTTTGTCGCTATCCACGGGCCATTCGACGTTGCACACAGCCTGACGTGGATAATTTGTATGTATAGGTATACATATATATATACATATGTATATATATGTATGTATATATAAATATATATATATATATATATATATATATATATATATATATATATATATATATATATATATATATATATACATATATATATGCGAGTCGGATTATTATATCCAAAGGTGTTTCAGTGACCTGGCTTTAGCCAGCTTGGATAAGCTATGCTACGCGACAAACCCTTTCTTTTCCGTTGAACTTAATTCGTTAATTGCTTTGTAAATGCTGTTGAAACGAAGGTCAAATCGTATTTTTGGAAACAGATACAAACTGTCTTACTGTTGAGTCAGGACCACCTGGAATCAGACGAAGAAGCTCGTATGTGATCATTCTTCCATTACTTCAGGATGGATGCTGTTCAGCATGCCAGCCAAGTAGTTCATGTCGTAATGAACTTCAGCGAACCACATCGTTTTCATCAGTCAGGAACTGTCCGTGTGTTTAGAAGTTTAAAATGAAAAACTGTGTTTAGAAGTTCGACTAGAAACTGCCCTTTAGAAGTCAAGTTGTCAGAAGTTCGATAAGAAGCTGTCTATTAGGAGTCGAGTTGGCTATCGTTTAGAAGTCGAGCTGTCATAAATAAATGAAAGAACAAGTGTATTCAGATCCGAGGAGAATTGCCGAGGATTTAATTGGAACATGAATTGCCATGCAAATTCAGTCGTATCAGAGACACTTTAGTTGGCTTTGACCACTGGCATTGCATTGCCACACTGTTGGATTCTGTATTATTTTACTTTGTCATTCCATGACTTCCATGCGATTTGCAGCTCGGATTGCCTTGCATGTTCCCACCGTGCTTCAGGACAACAAGATGGGTAAGCCTATTTGTTGCCCCGACTGTGTTCCAGGACAAGCAGATGGAGGACAAGCTAAGCAAAGCTCACAAGGACACTGCGCGCACCACCATTGAGGTCATCCACGGCCTGATGGCGCAGGTGATCAAGGACCGCGTGTTCAACCAGGCCGACCGGCCGCCGCAGTGATGGCATCTGGCCGGCCTTCGGCTCCCTTCGGCTCCCTGCGGTGCTGACCTCCGCCTGGCCGCAGTCGACAGCGGCGACCGCCACCACTGGCAGGACCGGCGCCTGCGGCTGTTCTCCTGCACTGGACATGGCGGCCTGCAGACCATGGTGACCTGTGGGTGGTGACCTCTTGTCCTCGTGAACTCTGTTGAACCTTCAGTGACCTCTGACCTCTTGTGGCCATTGGGTCACGCCTCTGGCTGGCTGTGTGGCGGACGCGGGCGTAACTGCCGCGGTCAGGCGCCGTCTGAAGTGTGTGTAGACGCTGTGTGGCACCAGTCTGAAGTGTGCAGACGCTGTGTGGCACCCGTCTGAAGTGTGCAGACGCTGAGTGGCACCAGTCTGAAGTGTGCAGACGCTGTGTGGCACCCGTCTGAAGTGTGCAGACGCTGTGTGGCACCCGTCTGAAGTGTGCAGACGCTGTGTGGCACCAGTCTGAAGTGTGCAGACGCTGTGTGGCACCAGTCTGAAGTGTGCAGACGCTGTGTGGCACCAGTCTGAAGTGTGCAGACGCTGTGTGGCACCAGTCTGAAGTGTGCAGACGCTGTGTGGCACCAGTCTGAAGTGTGCAGACGCTGTGTGGCACCAGTCTGAAGTGTGCAGACGCTGTGTGGCACCCGTCTGAAGTGTGCAGACGCTGTGGGACGCGCTAAGGTGTGCGGGACGCTGTGTAGCGCCGGAGGCTGCCACTGGTACGGTGCTGGAGACCGTACTGCGTGACATGACATGGCGACTCATCACGTGGTACTCACATTTGCCAGAGACCGTGTAACAGTGAGAAATGAAGGCGAATATAGTGAATCGCTGCGCCCGTATTGGACAGCGATATCCATGCGTGTCACCATTGTGCCAGCGGCGGCCTTTGTGTGTTTGTAGCGTAACGATGGCAGCCTCTGTCTGCTGAACATTTTCGCCCGTCACTGTATTTCTGTTTGCTCGATTTGATGCCGGCAACAAGTGTGCGCGATGATATGGTTTGTGACGCGAATTCGCTGAAGTGTCCTGGGAGAGGAACAAGCAACAGGACATTAATGGAGACAGAAACGCCCAATTGAAACTATGCCACCCCTCGCTATTTCGCGCCTAATTGAGATAGAGCCGCGCGACAGATGCCAGCATATTGCGTGTCACGAGATCAGTCAAATGGTGACCTTTTGATGCATGTCAAACAGTGGCTCTGCAGCACAAATTAAAAACCAACATCTTCCGGAACATCGCAATTCCGCGCCGTCTGCACAGGGAAATCATTTGGGACGGAGGCTCGACCTCAGAGTACGATGCTGCCTGGACACGTGAAAATCGATCGGAATCTTATTTGACCTGGCAACGTGCGAGAGCGATCGGATAATCGATATCCAATAGTTCTCTGGAATGCGTATTTTCCTTTAGAAAGCATCGTCCAAGGTTAGTCAAGGTTTTTGACCTCGGATGACCTGGTGATGGCCACTGGTAGGACGCGTAGTCCGACAACACAAGCGTAAAATATAAATAATCGGAGAAAATTAAACATAAAAACTAGCGAAAAAGAGAAATTGTGATGTCAGCACAATGGTACCAAACATGCATCTGAAAGACGTCATAGGTCGGCAACCTGACGTGTCCTGACCACTGATCTACACCAAAATATCTGCAGTGTGCTCTCCAGTCATGCAAGGGGTGGCGCACCGCCTCTCGCCCGTTCTATCAGGACGACAGCCAGATGTGGCATCCCCAGATGGCGGTGGTTCAGATGGAGAGCCACTCGCTGCGTAGTACTGGACCACTTTACACGTAATTGCATGTGAAGCGAGTTGGGCAGGGGCGACTGTCGTCTCGCCGCACTTATCAATAGGTGGGTGGAGTCTGGCGGCTGGTCATCGCTGACGTAGGATGCCGTAGGCCAGAGACGTAGGTCGGGTGGTGGGTCGACTCGAAAGCTCTTGAAAAAATAAGGGATTGCTTAAGTATCTTGTCGAGGTCATTTTCGGGTGAAATTGAGTTATCTGGCCAAAACGGGCCTGGCAGGGTTGTTTTACTTAACCTTGACGACGCATTGAATGAGATGTTACGTGGTTGACATTTGTATCTTCTAAGCTGGTTTGTAGTAATATTTTGCTCAGTCTATTCACAATAAAGGTGTTCGTTCTTTGGAAAAAGGCACTCTTGCAATACATACGCTTTTGATCGCATAAAACAAGTTTCGTTTCGTTCGGGAAATAGTGTGGGCGAACGTTGGAGAGATCAGCGCCATATTGGGTCTATTCCATTCACGCAATGTTTTTTTTTTCTCAAAATCTGACTTAACCTATGCCCATAAACACGTTTGTATAATTTCACTATCCAATTTTCACAAAGTGGCTGGAAACCGAGTGCTCACACCGTTGACGCGGCGCTTCTTTCTATCCGATTTTAATCGCTGGTTTTGTCCGGCTTTAGTCGTCTGAATTCAACTTGCAACCCTGGTCACGTAAAAGCTGTCGACGCCAGAGCGCCCGGCGGGTGACGATGGGAGTGACGGCGGCGACTTTCCGTCCGTCGAAGTGACGCCTCATCAATTCGACGGCCGTTAACCAAAACGTCCTCCGTCGGCCAGAACGTCTTCCGCCGACCAGAACGTCCTCCGTCGAAGGTGTTGATTGCCCGGTATGCTGTGCTGTGTACTGTGATGACGCCGAAGGGCAATACGTCGTGTGATTAAGAGTTCCTCACTTCTTCCATACTTCAGACAAGGTCGGCAAGGTGCAAAGATTAGTCTGAAATCAGATACGTTTTGTCAAGAGCGCTAAACTTCGAAGTGGAACAACAGTCATCAGCCTCCAGGAGTGAGGAAGCGCACAAACTGAAGCAATGACTGGTAGTTGCTCTCGCAGGGCTAACGAACACTGGCGCACGCCATGCAACGGCACTTAATAGTGTGAGGCACGAATACCAGGAAACACCGGCGCATGTCATGCAACGGCACTTTGCCGCGTTGTCAAGCGCGAAGACCAGGGAACACCAGCGCATATCTTGCAACGACACATCGTCTTGTCGCAACGGCGCATTCTCTTGTCGCATGGCACGAAGGAAACGCGCCGTATGTGCCTTTGCCTCGACTGACGAAAACACGTGACGCGCAGTCGACCGGCAGGTGAGCCGGCGGGACTGGTACGCCGAGCATCTGAGGAACATCTGAGCAACCCGCTATGTCCATGATATTAGCAACGCATTCGCATTCGCATTCAGCATCCTATTCGCATACTCTCCGAATTCGTTCATTTTTTCAGGATATGATCTTCGTCACTTGCAAAAGTAAGGCGAACGACGATTCTTCAGTAGGACGAGCGGTTCGACCTCCAGAGGTCCAGAGAGGTCACTCGGGTCAAAAACGGTGTACCGTATAAAATTCGAAGTATTTCACTTAGCCGAATGATTCCAACACCTAGATGTCCGCTGTCCATCAAAGTGGCAGCACATCAAATTACGTAAACTTCAATGACACGGTTTGACCTCAGGTCACCGAAATTGGTTTTACTTATGTACTATATCTATTTGCGGGGTACCGAATAAAATCATGGTGACTCATTGCAAATGCCTGGTTTTTGCAGGTCATAGTCTACATAGCACGTACATAGAGCACATGAATCAAGGTGACCCATTGTGGCCACTGATTCATCACCATTCGCCAAAAATGCCCAAAAAATGGCACTATACCAAATTCTTGTGTACCCGATATTTTCCGCAAAATTTTACTTGCCACGACGAAAAACCACCCAGACATTGGTTATGGCCCATGAATGCAGCACATTGAAGCATCTGACCTACAATCTCATAGTTTGACCTATATTCGCAAATTACTGTTTTGACCATGCATTATTGCCATCTACGGGGTACCTGATAATACCATCCTAAGCACATTCATCGGATGAACAGTAGCGCCAAAAAAATGTCCAATCCGACAAGAAAGCAGCACATCCAAGCATGTCACCTTCAAGCTCACCATCTGACCTCAGGTCAACTAAGATTTTAACATTACACCCTATGGGAATATCACGGTGTACCGAATAAAACTTTCATGAATACATTTATCGGATGGATATTAGCGTCGAATAATCGCACAACAAGCAAGGACGCAGCACATCCGAGCATGTGCCCATCAGTGCAAGCGTTTGACCTCAGGTCAGGTTTTATGAAATTCAGAAAAAGAAAGTGGTCCACTTGGGTACCGTATGTGGGCCAAACAAAGCTCGCAAAATAGACTATCTCAACACTGATGCATGCACTAGCAACATAAGAAGCAGCCCACTGCGTGACCTGACCCCAATCGATGACGCATTTCATCAGGTAGCACTAGCGTCCTATTCAACAACGCATTCAGAAACAAATTCACAATATTCTCCAATTCGTCTGAACATTTGACACAACCTTCGCAACCACACCCGTACATGCATCCCGGAACCATTTTCTGCTACGACAAACCGCTTTGCCTTCAGAGGCGAAAAGGTCAGCGAGGTCAAATCTGGGGTACCGCATAACTTCCCTGATAATTAACTTATTGGGATCATTAAAACGTTTATGCAACCGCTATCACGGTGGCATGCAGCACACCAAGTCAACTGGTCACTCGAACCCACCATTTGACCTCAGGTCAACGAAGATTTTAACATTACACCCTATGGGAATATCACGGTGTACCGAATAAAACTTTCATAAATACATTTATCGGATGGATATTAGCGTCGAATAATCGCACAACGAGCAAGGACGCAGCACATCCGAGCATGTGTCCGTCAGTGCGTGCGTTTGACCTCAGGTCAAGTTTTATGAAATTTAGAAAAAGAAAGTGGTCCACTTGCGTACCGTATGTGGGCCAAGCAAAGCATTCAATGTGGACTATCTCAACACTGATGCATGCACTAGTAACATAAGAAGCAGCACACTGAGGGATCTGACCTCTATCGATGACGCATTTCATCAGGTACAACTAGCGTCCTATTCAACAACGCATTCAGAAACCAATTAACCAATGTTCTCCGATTCGTGTGAAAATTTGACACAACCTTCGCAGACATACCCGTACATGCATCCGGGAACCATTTTCTGCTACGACGAACCGTTTTGCCTTCAGAGGCGAAAAGGTCAGCGAGGTCAAATCTGGGGTACCGCATAACTTCCCTGATAATTCACTTATTGGGATCATTAAAACGTTTATGCAACCGCTATCACGGTGGCATGCAGCACACCAAGTCAACTGGTCACTCGAACCCACCATTTGACCTCAGGTCAACTAAGATTTTAACATTACACCCTATGGGAATATCACGGTGTACCGAATAAAACTTTCATAAATACATTTATCGGATGGATATTAGCGTCGAATAATCGCACAACGAGCAAGGACGCAGCACATCCGAGCATGTGTCCGTCAGTGCAAGCGTTTGACCTCAGGTCAAGTTTTATGAAATTTAGAAAAAGAAAGTGGTCCACTTGCGTACCGTATGTGGGCCAAGCAAAGCATTCAGTGTGGACTATCTCAACACTGATGCATGCACTAGCAACATAAGAAGCAGCACACTGAGGGATCTGACCTCTATCGATGACGCATTTCATCAGGTACAACTAGCGTCCTATTCAACAACGCATTCAGAAACACATTCACCAATGTTCTCCGATTCGTGTGAAAAATTGACACAACCTTCGCAGACATACCCGTACATGCATCCCGGAACCATTTTCTGCTACGACGAACCGAATATTACCGAATATTCGGTACACCGTGATATTCCCATAGGGTGTAATGTTAAAATCGTCGTTGACCTGAGGTCAAATGGTGGGTTCGAGTGACCAGTTGACTTGGTGTGCTGCATGCCACCGTGCTAGCGGTTGCACAAGCGTTTGAATGATCCCAATAACTGAAATATCAGGTAAGTTATGCGGTACCCCAGATTTGACCTCGCTGACCTTTTCGCCTCTTAAGGAAAAACGGTTCGTCGTAGCAAAAAATGGTTTCGGGATGCATGTACGGGTATGGTTGCGAAGGTTGTGTCAAATTTTCACACGAATCGGAGAACATTGGTGAATGTGTTTCTGAATGCGTTGTTGAATAGGACGCTAGTTGTACCTGATGAAATGCGTCATCGATAGAGGTCAGGTCACGCAGTGTGCTGCTTCTTATGTTGCTAGTGCATGCATCAGTGTTGAGATAGTCCACATTGAATGCTTTGCTTGGCCCACATACGGTACCCAAGTGGACCACTTTCTTTTTCTGAATTTCATAAAACCTGACCTGAGGTCAAACGCTTGCACTGACGAACACATGCTCGGATGTGCTGCATCCTTGCTCGGTGGACGATTATTCGACGCTAATATCCATCCGATAAATGTATTTATGAAAGTTTTATTCGGTACACCGTGATATTCCCATAGGGTGTAATGTTAAAATCGTCGTTGACCTGAGGTCAAATGGTGGGTTCGAGTGACCAGTTGACTTGGTGTGCTGCATGCCACCGTGCTAGCGGTTGCACAAGCGTTTGAATGATCCCAATAACTGAAATATCAGGTAAGTTATGCGGTACCCCAGATTTGACCTCGCTGACCTTTTCGCCTCTTAAGGAAAAACGGTTCGTCGTAGCAAAAAATGGTTTCGGGATGCATGTACGGGTATGGTTGCGAAGGTTGTGTCAAATGTTCAGACGAATTGGAGAACATTGTGAATTTGTTTCTGAATGCGTTGTTGAATAGGACGCTAGTGCTACCTGATGAAATGCGTCATCAATAGGGGTCAGGTCACGCAGTGTGCTGCTTCTTATGTTGCTAGTGCATGCATCAGTGTTGAGATAGTCTATTTTGCGAGCTTTGTTTGGCCCACATACGGTACCCAAGTGGACCACTTTCTTTTTCTGAATTTCATAAAACCTGACCTGAGGTCAAACGCTTGCACTGATGGGCACATGCTCGGATGTGCTGCGTCCTTGCTTGTTGTGCGATTATTCGACGCTAATATCCATCCGATAAATGTATTCATGAAAGTTTGATTCGGTACACCGTGATATTCCCATAGGGTGTAATGTTAAAATCTTAGTTGACCTGAGGTCAGATGGTGAGCTTGAAGGTGACATGCTTGGATGTGCTGCTTTCTTGTCGGATTGGACATTTTTTGGCGCTAATGTTCATCCGATGAATGTGCTTAGGATGGTATTATCAGGTACCCCGTAGATGGCAATAATGCATGGTCAAAACAGTAATTTGCGAAAATAGGTCAAACTATGAGATTGTAGGTCAGATGCTTCAATGTGCTGCATCCATGGGCCATAACCAATGTCTGGGTGTTTTTTCGTCGTGGCAAGTAAAATTTTGCGGAAAATATCGGGTACACAAGAATTTGGTATAGTGCCATTTTTGGGGCATTTTTGGCGAATGGTGATGAATCAGTGGCCACAATGGGTCACCTTGATTTATGTGCTCTATGTACGTGCTATGTAGACTATGACCTGCAAAAACCAGGCATTTGCAATGAGTCACCATGATTTTATTCGGTACCCCGCAAATAGATATAGTACATAAGTAAAACCAATTTCTGTGACCTGAGGTCAAACCGTGTCATTGAAGTTTACGTAATTTGATGTGCTGCCACTTTGATGGACAGCGGACATCTAGGTGTTAGAATCATTCGGCTAAGTGAAATACTTCGAATTTTATACGGTACACCGTTTTTGACCCGAGTGACCTCTCTGGACCTCTGGAGGTCGAACCGCTCGTCCTACTGAAGAATCGTCGTTCGCCTTACTTTTGCAAGTGACGAAGATCATATCCTGAAAAAATGAACGAATTCGGAGAGTATGCGAATAGGATGCTGAATGCGAATGCGAATGCGTTGCTAATATCATGGACATCAACCCGCTGAGCATCTGAAGCGCATCTAAGCATACAGCGAACATCCGAGGCATGTTGACCTTCCACCTGATGTATCTGATCTGAGGCACAGCGGAGGAGCATGACGGACATCTGAGGCGCATCTGAATAATTCAACGGGCACATGGATCTACGTCGAGCATCCGAGCCCCCACCTCCACCCGCTGAGAATGTCATAACAGCAAGGACATCCGAGTCCCCACATACTCCACCCGCTGAGAATGTCATAACGGCAAGGACATCCGAACCGCCAACTACTCCATCCGCTGAGAATGTCATAACGGCAAGGACATCTGAGCCGCCACCTACTCCACCCGCTGAGAATGTCATAATGGCAAGGACATCCGAGCCGCCACCTACTCCACCCGCTGAGAATGTCATAATGGCAAGGACATCTCAGTCGCCACCTACTTCACCCCCTGATAATGTCATAACGGCAAGGACATCCGAGCCGCCACCCACTCCACCTACTAAGAATGTCCTAACGGGTGTACATGTGCACGAACATTATCGTTTTGGCGAACGGGCGTTATTTACTGGAATGCATAAAAATTGCAATTTTTACGCTTTTAATTGATTTGTACAGGCGTAATTTCAGCAGTGAGGTCACTTATCAAGGGATGCCACAAGAAAAACCTTCTAACAGGATGGAATTGGGGTTGAAATCCGGTGACTCAGAAACGATGATGGTAGATTGGCCCCCTTCACAGGGCAATTAAGTTGGTGACTATCTTATTCAAAAGTAAACAAGAGGACGGCCCTTTGAAAAAAAAAATGGTCGAAAATGGAAGACATTTAAGGAAGGGTGTAGGTGGGCCCTGTCCAAATCCGCTTACGCCCCCCCCTCGTAGCGCAAATCCTAGGTACGACACCGCCGTCAATCATGGGGAGTTGAAGATTGCACGCAACTGAGACTGGTATCGTCTGTTGCGGTGACGTAGGTCGGCCGCAGAAGACGTTCCGATTCAACACTGTCCCGTTCTTTCCGGTAGGCCTCTGCTGTTCCGCGCTTGTGCTGGATACGCAACGGCCGGCAGAAGCGGGCTGAAGACGGCGTGGGTTGGTCCAGACGCAAGTGCCACCGACCGTTGGCTACAAAGGCACCGTAGTGATACACAACATATTTTGTTCTGCAGCTTCATCGCCGTCTGCCATCTGTTTGTATGCATATTGCTCTATGGCCCCGGCAGATCGCAATTTGATGTGAAGCACCACCGAAGTGTAGATGTTGGATGACGTCGACTGCTAGACGGCAGGTGACGCTGAGTCGGTGTGGGTGACA
Source organism: Imbricaverruca yamaguchii (assembly GCA_034440575.1). Taxonomy (NCBI): domain Eukaryota; kingdom Metazoa; phylum Arthropoda; class Thecostraca; family Neoverrucidae; genus Imbricaverruca; species Imbricaverruca yamaguchii. The sequence continues at coordinate 707,191 of JAOTOL010001513.1, forward strand.
GATGGCAGGCGTGCCAATGCCACCAGCAGCTACGTCGTATGATGGAGACGCAGACGCAAGTGTCGCCGACCGCCTGCAGTCAGCAGCTGACGTATCGGTGGAATGTGTGCTGTTGGCTGCCGGATAGCACTCTACCTAGGTCTCATGTACCTTTTCATAGGCGGGCAGCATGTCAGCGATCTTCGCCGCATCATTGCTCACTGGGCGGACCATACGGTAGCAGTGCACAGACAAGTCAGCTGAAACATTGCCAGCGTCCAGTCTCCCGACACGCAGTCAGGTTGGCTCACTCTAGAACTTCTGAGAGCCCGGCGAATCTTTCTGGGCAGACTCGGTGATGCCCCCCCCCCACCTGTCGCAGCACGAAAGTCACTTCCTCCATGTTCTCAGCGCAAGCATTGCTCGGCAGCCTCCACGAGCTGCAGATAACTGTGCTGTTGAGCGACTCTAGAGGTTACCCGACGTTGAGAACGGGCGCTGAGCTAACCGTAGATTATAAGCCAGTCGTTCACGCGCTCCCTCCACGGCTTTGTCATCGCGACCGGTCCCGACTTCACCATCTCTCACGATGTGGTCACCACGTTTCGGAGACACGGAGGACACCTCGTGTCCCGAATAAGTCACACTGACTTCTGAATATGTCCCCGATTCGCTTACACTTTTCAGTTTTTGACGATCAAGTCGGTCACCATTTTCATGTTCACAATCGACGACTCACTCTGGAAATGACCCTGCGAAATTTTCTCCTTAGCCAACTGCAATCTATAATAAAACACATTATCGTAATAGTTACTACGCTTTTGCACTGGTTACCAAGCCCACTGATTCCTCTCTGCTCTCATGCACCACCACGTTCACAGTACACAAAATCGAACCACACTGACCATACCCTTGCAGGCAATGACAGCTTTAAGTACTGAGCGTTTCCCCGCCATGGGAAACGCTCAGTACGTGGCCTATCTCGACTTAGTCGCCTTGTCTGTTATAGTTCTTTCCATAGCGACCGCTGGATCAGGCTTCCCGGTCAAGTCACGTCGGTCAAGATACCCCGTCAGCCGGCGTGACTCGGCGTCCTACTCGGGCTTCCCCGTGCCGCCCGTGCCGGTCACTGCACGGCACCGTGACCACCCGGGATATAATTGGTCACTATCGGTGTCGGGGCAGCTAGGTGCAACTGAAACTTATGGTGCGTACAGTGAATCGCTGATTATATTGGTATTGGTCTCTAGTTGTGCGCTATTGTGCGTTTCTTTAACCTTATTGGAACTTCAAGGTACTGAAATGTTGAATGACTCGTAATGTCGTATTATTTTATCAAAAGTAGCATATTGGCCCCACTGCCTACATCGCGGGTCCCACTGACCACACCGCAGGCCCCGTCCCCATTGAACACACTGTCCCCATTGAACACACCGCACGTCTCTGACCAGACCACATACCACAACCGGGGCACCCTCTGAGCCGACTTGCGGCTGCCGCTGGCCGTGCAGTAGTGGGCCGACGGCCGTTGTGACCGTCGGCGGTCGGTCGGCCACCGACGACCACAGCACACGCGCGGCCAGCGCCCCGCACACGGCCAGCACTTCCGTCGCTCGGCGCAGAACGCGTCTGCAGTCGCCCAGGCGCATGTGTGTGCTGCAGAGCCGGCGCACGCACGCTGCCGAAAGCCAGTCATGTTCGGGACCAGTGGTCTGTGCCTGTTAACGTGTAGCCTGAGGCGCTTACAACGGATTCTGTGCTGCAAGCCAACGGTCACACGATAGCTCGATCGACGTCAGTTAGAGCGCTAAATATTCAGCATCTGTATCGGAACCGGGACACGGCATGTGTTGACTCGTGTAAACAGATGGTCTTTGAAGATCGCCTATGTTGTGTTGACTACCACTTAAAACTCGACCGTTGTGTCCACAGAACACACTGGAAAGTATCATACATAAGACAACACCGGCATACAGAACCACTGCGCTAAGCTGTCAGAGAACTCTTTGAGATTTCGCCTTCTCTAACTGAGGTGTTTTTTTTCTTCTGGAAACAAATTCCTGGGTGATGCCACTGTGAGCTTCAATGTGCACGCTATGCTGCCGGAAGCGCTACGCGGCGTAAACATGCGAAGGGTGTTTTCCCTGCTGCCTGTGTGACAATGTCAAGTGCGTAGTTCTGGAGACTTGAAGGGGCTGGGTGGACATGAATCAGCATTCGACAGTCACCACTTCATCTGCATATCAACACCACAGGTGTTCTGCAATTGCCGCACCGTTATTCCAAGACGATAAGTGCGACGGGATCATGGGAAGTCCTGCTGCTGGCATGCACAGCACCAAAAATGTACGCGCTGAGAACAATACTAAGGTCGATGAGCAGTGTTCGGCATCTTGCGACACTGAAAGTAACGTGTTCAGAATGTCCAGCTCCGATGTGTTCGAGGAGCTGTTGAGAGCCGAAACTTTCACAACCGACATGCTGCTGTTATCTCCCAGCCCCTCCCACCGAACACACTCACACGCCAGTTCTTCGCATATATGCCAGTCTTCCGAACATACGCCAGGCTTCCGAATACGTGCCAGGCTTCCGTCACATGCCAGTCTTACGAATACAGGGACGCGTGTTTTTTTATTATAGCGATTGAAAGGATCTTCCCGGGATCAGATAAGTCAGTACACGCTAACAGCGATAGTCGGGCCCAATTTCATTGGGTGGCATATCACATAGGGGCCAATGCTCAAAGTTGAAGTTCACTCGTCCCGTCTCGGGGGGTCTTCAACCCCCCTTCAGGTTTTTCGCGGATATTGAACGAACGGCGCGCGGCAGCGCGCCAAAATTTGGCACACCTTTTCCCACATCAATTTGGAATGCCGTTTCAAAATTTTTAAGTCAGGTTATCTATGGTCAACGAGTTAGACAAGGTCAAGTAAGGTCACCTCCAAAATCAATCAGTCGTCACGCTTTAACAGAAGCAGATATTTTATTAAAACTTTCAGCGTTCGCTTATCTTTAGGGATGCAACAAAACGTGCGAGAGGAATTTTTCATTTTTTCCCCGTTTTTGACTACATATAAATTTTGCATATTTACCCATTGCAGTTCAAATCGAAGATACTGGCTAAAGTAAGCATTTTTATGAGGACAAGCTGACTTCCAACGACGTTTCTCTATCTGCTCTACCCATTAGAGACGGAAAATTAAAGAAAACTTTAAAACTCAAAATGTGGAAATTTTAAGAAAAATGATAGGTGGGGGGGGGGAGGGTCAAACAATTTTATAACCCTGGTCGATTTCGTTGTCCTTTTCTGATTCCAAATAATTTTGGCTGTTTCAAATATCCCCAAAAATGAACTCCCCAGAGCCAAAAACATAATACAAGTCGTGAAAAGTCGTGAAGATATATCCCCTCTAGTGACGTCACTTATGGGGGGAAATTGTTTTGAAGGATGGATTCCGATCCTACTCGCCGAGCGCCTTCCGATGACGACTTTTTCGTTTTCGTGCAACACTTAGTTTGGATTTTAGATGTGGGTTACTATCACCCTTACCCGAGACGGAATGTGAGGATCTGACCGGAGAGACGGCGCGGGTTAATAGGCGGGCAAAGTCAACATTAGGGACAAGTGCCCCCCAAAAGCATACAAAGCTACATCCTTACAACAAAAGCTGTCATGTGTAGCAACATAATTCACTATGGCGCGCCACTACCCTTAATTACCAGTGTGTAACATGCATTGCATTATTATCAGCAAGGGCGCCTACTGAAGGGCAGATAGTAGCGATGAAGCTGCATTAGCAATTAGCATTGCATCTACCTAGACATGTACAAGTCAGCTAGTGTGAAATTCCACTCCTGTGCAACATTACATATATAATATTTGAAGACCAAAGCTCATATAATCAGCTATTACGATTTCACTCACCTGTTGTCCTTCAATCTATGTTCTGAGGAATAATGACGGCGTGAAGAGACCATCCATCATGTCTATTGGCGCATGCGCGTTGCACACCAACAGGGGCCTTGTTTCATATGCCTTTGAGGGGGAAAGTGGCCTCTCAATGTTGCCTTTGTCCCTCTCCCAATAATTTCAACTTTTAATATGGGGCCCTATGGAGTGTGCCCCCAATTTATTTGTGTTCGCCCATTGCCCTTATGCATCGTGCCCCCAATTTATTTGTGTTCGCCCATTGCCCTTATATATCGTGCCCCCCAACAATCTTTAGAAATAATCACCCGTGCATACCAGTAATGATAATGGGTGGATTTCATTTGGTGCAGGTGTCAAGTAGCGCCTATTTATCGGCTGTATTGTCACATCCGACAATATTCGACTTGGATCACACCTGATGTCAATGCCAACTGAGGATGCGAGCGAGAGGAGCGAAAGAAAAGTCTGCGAGCAAGAACTTGCAAAGAAGTAAGAAGGGCTACCGTCCAACCCATATAACGGGTGACTGATGCCCACCCATTTTGGAATTGGCTATCCCTGCGGCCGGATAACTCACTGGTTATCCATGATAAGTGTTGATGTAACTGGTTTCGCTCTATTGAGCATCTTAAAGGCATCATTTAGCTCCGCTCACGCTGTTTGGTGTAAACAGTTTTGTGTCGATATAGGATGGCGTTCTAATGGCTTTCAGAGGAATCCCGACATTCCCCCGCTTCGTGGGTTTGAATCTGTCATAGCTGCTTTTATAGATATATTCACCCCGACATCGACAGTTGAGACCAAGAGTCGCTTGACAAACCGCAAGAAGTAGTTCGACTAGTGGTTTCGTAAATATTAAATGGCCGATGCACAGCACAAAATCACTGTGACCTATTCAGCTGTTCTTCACCACTTGTTCTGTTCCACGCCTCAGCTGTTGTTCAGCCACCTCAGCTGTTCCACGCCATTGTACTAAAGCATGCGTTTTGCATGCGTAAGTGGCAAAATGGACACTTATAAATACCATGGACATGCGGGCATGAAACAGGTAGCACTGTTGTAAACGGTCATGCGCTTCCGTTAAAAACACGAGATTCTAAACATGAAGCGAAGATCTGCAGCTTTCATTTTCGGATTTCTGAGTATGTTCGTGTTCGGAATTTGTGAGGCGTAGACGATGGTATGCTGCCACACCTACGTCGATTCATCTGCATTAGGCAAGTTCTATGGATCGCATGTTGCACGGTGTGCATAATTTAATACTGCTCCACCTGACATCCCGACTACACGTTGTGCACCAGTTAATGCCGCTCCACCTGACATGTCAGATGCACGGTGTGCACCAGTTAATGCCGCTCCACCTGACATGTCAGATGCACGGTGTGCACCAGTTAATGCCGCTCCACCAGACATGTCAGATGCACGGTGTGCACCAGTTAATGCCGCTCCACCTGACATATCAGATGCACATGGGCGCTACATGACCAATGTAGTCGATGCGCCCTAAAGCCCTAATAACTGACATATCAGATGCACGGTGTGCACCAGTTAATGCCGCTCCACCTGACATGACAGATGCACGGTGTGCATCAGTTAATGCCGCTCCACCTGACATGTCAGATGCACGGTGTGTACCAGTTAATGCCGCTCCACCTGACATGTCAGATGCACGGTGTGCACCAGTTAATGCCGCTCCACCTGACATATCAGATGCACGGTGTGCACCAGTTAATCCCGCTCCACCTGACATGTCAGATGCACGGTGTGCATCATTTAATGCTTTAATGCGCCATCTGACACCATCTGCGCTATCTGACGAGATCGCTATGCTGTGTCATGTGACGAGTGCACGATATCCTGTCCGCCGGTGGCGAACCGGCGAGGCTCGGCGGCGTGCAGCACCGGTCCGGGCCGGCGAGGCTCGGCGGCGTGCAGCACCGGTCCGGGCCGGCGAGGCTCGGCGGCGTGCAGCACCGGTCCGGGCCGGCGAGGCTCGGCGGTGTGCAGCACCGGTCCGGGCCGGCGAGGCTCGGCGGCGTGCAGCACCGGTCCGGGCCGGCGAGGCTCGGCGGCGTGCAGCACCGGTCCGGGCCGGCGAGGCTCGGCGGCGTGCAGCACCGGTCCGGGCCGGCGAGGCTCGGCGGCGTGCAGCACCGGTCCGGGCCGGCGAGGCTCGGCGGCGTGCAGCACCGGTCCGGGCCGGCGAGGCTCGGCGGCGTGCAGCACCGGTCCGGGCCGGCGAGGCTCGGCGGCGTGCAGCACCGGTCCGGGCCGGCGCATAGCCGGCGGACTGCGGCCGACCATCCGTGCACGCTGCACCGGCGACGGCCCGACCATGATTCAGCGCTAATGCAGGTTCACGTGCGGCAGCAGAGCGCGGCGTGCCGCGCCGGCGTACCGCTGCCTGCACAGTGAACAGTGAACGGGTTTCGCTGCAGGTGGTGGCGAGTCGTCCGTCCAAGACGTTCGGTACCGGCACCCATTGGTGTCGCTCCCAATGGACATTAGGATGCAAGGTGTATCATGAGCCGACGGTTAGAAAACCCCAGTGGCTGGTACAGGGAGTGGAGAGCATTGGGAGCATACCCCCCCCCCCCCCCCGAGGGAAGGTGGCGTCAGCCGGCCGGTAAAAGGCGTTCCTCTCCTGGGAAGGCTCGAGTGTAACCCATTCCCCTGCAATTATTCAGCCAGAGGCTCCCCCGTGGTACTTTCGCAGTGGTGCACCTCAGAAGAAATGGCGTATTTCCAGGGAAAATGCCCCCACACCATTACAATTTCTGAATCCACCCCTGCCAAACCTAGAAAGGGCCGAGTGCAATATCGTTTAATTTTCCAACCACAGGCTCACAGGTACTTTCGCAATGGCGCTGCTCCAAATAAACTGCACCCCTCCAGACAAGTTCCCCATAACAATTCATAGATCCACCCCTGATTCCAACATTGCTCTCCCACGGTTATGAACTCCGGCTGGTTATAAAATCGTGGTCATTCACGTATGGCTACTCTTGGAAATTTGACAAATTCCATTGAACCATCAATATGAAAATGAACAATTTGAAAACGTTATATCTTTTATATGTCCGGACCAGCAATGTGGCAGTATACTTTCGACATCTTCGAAATTATGTCGATATCTCAGCATTCTGATACCGTACGGCAAGCCACGTCGAATGACACCCTCATAATGCAAATTGAAGCCACAGCGAAGAAACGCGAGGTCTTAAAAAAAATCCAACCTTGACCTGAGGCTTGACCTGACTTGTCCGGGTTGAAATGTTGCTCGAGGATTGCCCACGGGCTATCAATTGATACCGGACATGGGTAGCTTTTGAAGAACACGAAGAAACGCGGGGCGACCGAAGAAATGAGCTCGACCATTGACTTTGACAGTGAATGTGATTTCTGAACAGTTGGCTACAGTCGTTGGACGTGCGGTGAGGTAACGCGGCACGGCCAATGACTCTCGCTCTGATGAAGACTGAGGTCAAAGCGACTAGGCGCGAGGACTTCGAGAAATTTAAGCCAACCTTCGATCTTCTGGTTTGGCGTTGACATGTCCCGGCTTGAATGCTACTCGAGGTTCATCACAGGCTATTGCTTGACACCAGATGTGGGTAAGTTAGGGCGAAGAAAAAATGCAAGGCGACCAAAGAAGTCGGTTTGACCTACGACCTTTGAAATTGGCTCGATTCTGTTACAATACGACACAAGTCACGTCGAATGACACCCACTTGGTGCAAATTGAACCCATAACAATTAATCGCGAAGACTTCGAAAAATTCAAACTAGACTTTGACCCTGAGGCTTTAATGGACTTACCTGAGTTTCAAAATGTTACTCGAAGGTTAACCACGGGCAATCGCTTGATAGTGAATCTGGGTAGGCCTGCGTGCAAATAAAAAAGAACGCGGGACGACCGAAGAAATTAGCTTGAATTTTGACCCGTCGAGATTATTGCGCATTATCAATTTTCTGACACCGCAAAACAAACAACGTCGAATGACATTCATGTTCTGCAAATTCAAGCCATAGCGATGAAACGCGAGGCCATCGAAAAACCCAATCAAACCTTTGACATGTCCCGGTTTGGAATGTCATTCGATTGTTCACCGCTGGCTATCGCTTGATGCCAGATTTGGCTGGGTTTGAGCGAAAATTAAAACAAATTTGGGCGACCGAAGGACCAGCTCGACCTTTGCCACTGAAGAACAATTCGATTTCTTACCTTCCTGATACCGTATAACAAACCACGTCGAACGACTCCCATATGATTGAAATTGAAGCGATAGCAACCGAACCGTGCATTCGGTCGATATCGCTTTAATATCGCCACCGAATAAACCAAGTTAACTTTGACCTTGAAGTTTAGCTTTAGGATGTACCGGCTTGAAATGTTGCACAATGGTTCATCACGGGTTATCATCTATGGCCAGATTTGAGCAGGTTTTGGTGAAAACGAAACAAAATGGGAGGCGACCGAAGAAACCGGTTTGCGTTTGACCTTGGCCATGCAAGTGTTAACGTGATACCTATGTAGTTGTGTCCAGCGTGTTCAGCGCAAGCAGAAGCATTTGTGGTAATTAATTCGAACAACCATACACCCGTTGTTGAATGCCAAGGCCAATGCAAATACGCTTTTGGCGAACTTGTCGCTGAATATGAACGCGACTACGACGTTAACTTCACGCACGTGCTTAGCACAATTTTACACCAAAGCGAAAACACAAGACGGTCAAGGTTCATGCTATTCAAGAATGGCTCAGAAGTAGGCATTTATAACTTTTGCTGATTTATCTGTTGTGATGACAGATAGCCCGTGAAGCTCTTGATTGGCTAGATCGGCTTATAGTGTTTTCGGTGATTTTCTTGCATATATACTTTTTTCTTTATCAATGATTACGTCTAAATTTATGGTGATCATGCTCAGGTAGCTGAGGCTTGGGGAGGGGGAGAACGAAAGAAATTGGAGGAGAAAAATCGCCACTTTTCAAAAATTGTGTAGGGGGATGTCCCCGAGCCCCTCTCCCAGTGGTTATGCCCATGCTCGTGTGACGGCAGTAGTCCTCTGCTTCAGGGCCCCAATAATCTGCGTAGTCCCACCATGCACGCAAGGTGCTACGGCGAGAGTCGAGGGCAAGCGCGTCAACAAGATTGTCCCGCCAGAGTGCCGAAAATGAAGCCTCTGGCATGTATGTAACGTTTGACGTACCAGCGTATGAAATACGAAAAAACTCCATATACGGGAACAGTTTTTAAATTGCCAGAAATCGGTGCGTCAAGGAGGTGCCATTTAGTAAAGCTGACATAAGCATGTTTTGCTGTCCTAAATTTCGTCTGTGGATGTCAGGCTGGGGATTTTAAAATGTTTTGAAATATTATTCTTTGCAGGAATTCTGAGAATTCTTCGTGTTTAGCATTGTTTGCTGGAAGTTGCCTTACCTGTATTGGTGGGCTTTGTTTGTTTTGAGGCAGATAATACATTGAATTGAATTGTATTCTGTTTTCTATGCGCTTGAGCATACCATCTGCTCCATGACCATAACAACATCAAAATGTATTGCTGACCTGGATTGATCTGGAATGATAATCCGTTCCGAAAATGTGCTCGATGGCACCATTCCCTCCGTCCATAGCGGAGCTAGCCGCTGTTGGTGACTGCAGAACTGAACTATGGCTCGCGACAACCAGTGAAACCTTGTCTGGACCGGCAGCAACGTGGCTCAACAGAGCCGTTGCGAATTACGGCACGCTACAATCACGACTGAACAACGGGGACGGCAGCTGGACACGCAACTTGTGTATCCGACTGCCTGAGACAAAAGCCTACAGTCACCTCCCACTGGAAGACGCCTGTCAGTCTAACGTCACCCACAGCTCGCCGTCACCGCTAAAGCGCGGTGTGCGTATGTGTTGGGGGGGGGAGGGGGTCCGGCCACGGCCGTTTGACAGCCGGCCCTGCAAAGGGCACCGACCCTCGGTGCAGCCACTGAGCACACAATGGCCGGTGAGACGCGTCAGTCGCCAGCAGATGACGACACGGGGTGCGCTTCATCACCTGCACTGTCAGAGTGGCCGACCGGTGAGACGTGTCAGTCGCCGGCAGATGACGACACGGGGTACGCTTCATCACCTGCACTGTCAGAGTGGCCGACCGGTGAGACGTGTCAGTCGCCGGCAGATGACGACACGGGGTACGCTTCATCACCTGCACTGTCAGAGTGGCCGACCGGTGAGACGTGTCAGTCGCCGGCAGATGACGACATGGGGTACGCTTCATCACCTGCACTGTCAGAGTGGACGACCGGTGAGACGCGTCAGTCGCCGGCAGATGACGACACGGGGTACGCTTCATCACCTGCACTGTCAGAGTGGCCGACCGGTGAGACGTGTCAGTCGCCGGCAGATGACGACACGGGGTGCGCTTCATCACCTGCACTGTCAGAGTGGCCGACCGGTGAGACGTGTCAGTCGCCGGCAGATGACGACACGGGGGTGCGCTTCATCACCTGCACTGTCAGAGTGGCCGACCGGTGAGACGTGTCAGTCGCCGGCAGATGACGACACGGGGTGCGCTTCATCACCTGCACTGTCAGAGTGGCCGACCGGTGAGACGTGTCAGTCGCCGGCAGATGACGACACGGGGTACGCTTCATCACCTGCACTGTCAGAGTGGCCGACCGGTGAGACGTGTCAGTCGCCGGCAGATGACGACACGGGGTACGCTTCATCACCTGCACTGTCAGAGTGGCCGACCGGTGAGACGTGTCAGTCGCCGGCAGATGACGACATGGGGTACGCTTCATCACCTGCACTGTCAGAGTGGACGACCGGTGAGACGCGTCAGTCGCCGGCAGATGACGACACGGGGTACGCTTCATCACCTGCACTGTCAGAGTGGCCGACCGGTGAGACGTGTCAGTCGCCGGCAGATGACGACACGGGGTACGCTTCATCACCTGCACTGTCAGAGTGGCCGACCGGTGAGACGTGTCAGTCGCCGGCAGATGACGACACGGGGTGCGCTTCATCACCTGCACTGTCAGAGTGGCCGACCGGTGAGACGTGTCAGTCGCCGGCAGATGACGACACGGGGTGCGCTTCATCACCTGCACTGTCAGAGTGGCCGACCGGTGAGACGTGTCAGTCGCCGGCAGATGACGACACGGGGTACGCTTCATCACCTGCACTGTCAGAGTGGCCGACCGGTGAGACGTGTCAGTCGCCGGCAGATGACGACACGGGGTACGCTTCATCACCTGCACTGTCAGAGTGGCCGACCGGTGAGACGTGTCAGTCGCCGGCAGATGACGACACGGGGTACGCTTCATCACCTGCACTGTCAGAGTGGCCGACCGGTGAGACGTGTCAGTCGCCGGCAGATGACGACATGGGGTACGCTTCATCACCTGCACTGTCAGAGTGGACGACCGGTGAGACGCGTCAGTCGCCGGCAGATGACGACACGGGGTACGCTTCATCACCTGCACTGTCAGAGTGGCCGACCGGTGAGACGTGTCAGTCGCCGGCAGATGACGACACGGGGTACGCTTCATCACCTGCACTGTCAGAGTGGCCGACCGGTGAGACGCGTCAGTCGCCGGCAGATGACGACACGGGGTACGCTTCATCACCTGCACTGTCAGAGTGGCCGACCGGTGAGACGTGTCAGTCGCCGGCAGATGACGACACGGGGCACGCTTCATCACCTGCACTGTCAGAGTGGCCGACCGGTGAGACGTGTCAGTCGCCGGCAGATGACGACACGGGGTACGCTTCATCACCTGCACTGCCAGAGTGGCCGACCGGTGAGACGTGTCAGTCGCCGGCAGATGACGACACGGGGTACGCTTCATCACCTGCACTGTCAGAGTGGCCGACCGGTGAGACGTGTCAGTCGCCGGCAGATGACGACACGGGGTACGCTTCATCACCTGCACTGTCAGAGTGGCCGACCGGTGAGACGTGTCAGTCGCCGGCAGATGACGACACGGGGTACGCTTCATCACCTGCACTGTCAGAGTGGCCGACCGGTGAGACGTGTCAGTCGCCGGCAGATGACGACATGGGGTACGCTTCATCACCTGCACTGTCAGAGTGGACGACCGGTGAGACGCGTCAGTCGCCGGCAGATGACGACACGGGGTACGCTTCATCACCTGCACTGTCAGAGTGGCCGACCGGTGAGACGTGTCAGTCGCCGGCAGATGACGACACGGGGTACGCTTCATCACCTGCACTGTCAGAGTGGCCGACCGGTGAGACGCGTCAGTCGCCGGCAGATGACGACACGGGGTACGCTTCATCACCTGCACTGTCAGAGTGGCCGACCGGTGAGACGTGTCAGTCGCCGGCAGATGACGACACGGGGCACGCTTCATCACCTGCACTGTCAGAGTGGCCGACCGGTGAGACGTGTCAGTCGCCGGCAGATGACGACACGGGGTACGCTTCATCACCTGCACTGCCAGAGTGGCCGACCGGTGAGACGTGTCAGTCGCCGGCAGATGACGACACGGGGGTACGCTTCATCACCTGCACTGTCAGAGTGGCCGACCGGTGAGACGTGTCAGTCGCCGGCAGATGACGACACGGGGTACGCTTCATCACCTGCACTGTCAGAGTGGCCGACTGGTGAGACGCGTCAGTCGCCGGCAGATGACGACACGGGGTACGCTTCATCACCTGCACTGTCAGAGTGGCCGACCGGTGAGACGCGTCAGTCGCCGGCAGATGACGACACGGGGTACGCTTCATCACCTGCACTGTCAGAGTGGCCGACCGGTGAGACGTGTCAGTCGCCGGCAGATGACGACACGGGGTGCGCTTCATCACCTGCACTGTCAGAGTGGCCGACCGGTGAGACGTGTCAGTCGCCGGCAGATGACGACACGGGGTGCGCTTCATCACCTGCACTGTCAGAGTGGCCGACCGGTGAGACGCGTCAGTCGCCGGCAGATGACGACACGGGGTACGCTTCATCACCTGCACTGTCAGAGTGGCCGACCGGTGAGACGTGTCAGTCGCCGGCAGATGACGACACGGGGTACGCTTCATCACCTCCACTGTCAGAGTGGCCGACCGGTGAGACGCGTCAGTCGCCGGCAGATGACGACACGGGGTACGCTTCATCCCCCGTACTCAGACCGACCGGTGATGACCGATGAGTGACCGACCGGTGATGATGACGATGGCAATGATAATGGTGGGATGGAGGCTTCCATCCGGATCTTAGCACCAGTACAGCCGGTCCCGACAAGTCAGAGCGTGCTTCATTGTCTACGTTGTCAGCGTGACCGACCTGCCGGACGGGAGGGAGCTTCCGCCTGGACCCTGGCTCCAGGACAGGATCCCGACAAGCCAAAGCAACACATATATAGGCTATCAACACGTCTATGCTTCCGCAAGATGACTTGCTTCTAAAGCAAGAGCCAACTGTTATGGGCGCTATATGATCAACATGGTCCATGCTTCCTGAAGCCCAAATAACTCACCAAAAGTTAAAACCAAACGTTCGATTCTTCTCACATCATGTGGCTCATTGTCTATTCTTGAAGACTGTCCCGTGAAAATGAATGGAGGTTGTGTAAGCATACAATCGTGGACACAATCTGTCGCAGTCTTCTGATATGAACTACGTTACTAATTTGACTATCGGTGTCACTGAGTCTGTCGTGCATTTACCACCATGGCCGGTTGACATTACCTCGAGGCTGTCGTTTATTTACCACCATGGCCGGTTAGCATTACCTCGAGTCTGTCGTGCATTAGCACCATGGCCGGTTGGCATTACCTCGAGGCTGTCGTTTATTTACCACCATGGCCGGTTGGCATTACCTTGAGTCTGTCGTGCATTTACCACCATGGCCGGTTGGCATTACCTCGAGTTTGTCGTTTATTTACCACCATGGCCGGTTGACATTACCTCGAGTCTGTCGTGCATTTACCACCATGGCCGGTTGACATTACCTCGAGGCTGTCGTTTATTTACCACCATGGCCGGTTGGCATTACCTCGAGGCTGTCGTTTATTTACCACCATGGCTGGTTGACATTACCTCGAGTCTGTCGTGCATTTACCACCATGGCCGGTTGACATTACCTCGAGTCTGTCGTTTATTTAACACCATGGCCGGTTGGCATTACCTCGAGTCTGTCGTGCATTTACCACCATGGCCGGTTGGCATTACCTCGAGTCTGTCGTGCATTTACAACCATGACCTGTTGGCATTACCTCGAGGCTGTCGTTTATTTCCCACCATGGGCGGTTGCCATTACCTCGAGTCTGTCGTGCATTTACCACCATGACCGGTTAACATTACCTCGAGTCTACCGTGCATTTACCACCATGGCCGGTTGGCATTACCTCAGGTGGAACCAGTCGGACGGGGGTGGTGAGTGGAACGCCAGGACACTGCTGACCTGTCTGTCGGCGCCGACACTGCCGTGCAACTTTATGTCACACCCAGGGGTGGATACATAGTGTAACTGAGGAGTGTACCCTCCCTCGTGGAAAGGTGGCGCTCCTGTGACCAGAAAAAGCTCGGGACGTCTGCTACACACCTCCCCTGTTCAACTAATGTTTCAGCTAATGTCGCCCGGCGCCTCCCTAAAAGGAATAGGCGCTTCCCTTGAGAGAGAAAACACCCTCTCAAGAGGAAATGCCATCCCTTCAGTGTGTTAAACTATTATTCCTCCCCTTCGGTCCACGAATTTTCAGCTGAAAGCGCCCCTCCGAGGACCTTCGCAGTGCGGCAAATCCGATGAATTCGCTCCAGTCCAGACGAGTATCGCTCCCACTGACATTGCTGGATCCGCTCCTGGTCGCACCTGCTGAGCGCCGCGCTGCCCCGGTCCGGCCAGGAGTGTCAGCTCGGCCAGGTCAACGCTCGCGACCAGCTAATGTCCAACGGAATAGTTTTCGAGAATCCGGTATGAGGCTTTCTCACCTTGTACCCCCACCCCACCTCCCTTTCCATGGAAGTTGGCCTCCCCGGCCGGTAAAAGGCACCCCTGGGAAGGTTCGAGAGCAGCGTTCTAGTTTTTCCGCCAGAGGCTGAAGTGTGCAATGATTCCTGGATCCGCCCTTGGCAAACATAGCTGTACCTCATGGTTGAGTCGATTCGTCTTTGACATGTTTCGATCACGTTTGTCGTAGCATATTGTCAAATAGTCTCGATGTCGTCACGGATTTTGTCTTCGCCTGCTGCCTTTCACTCTACAAAAAAAAAAAACAATCCAGGACACTGATGCTCATAGCTGTTAATATCCAGATAACGGATAGTATCACATTGTTTGCTTAAGCACATGTGCTGGTGACCCCATATTGTCCGGTCTTCTCTTCAATTTAACCCCGTGAGTGGGTAAAAATTGGAATCGGGAAAGGTATATTTTGCATCAGTGCTAAACGTAGGAAGAGTTCTGTATGTAGCTAAAGATGGTACACGATGAGGCCAAACGTTCTACAGTTCATTTTGTGGACAAACATTTTGTATAGGTTCCCGATCTTTTTGTGTCAGGAGCCATATAGTGCTGAGTCTCCGATTTCCGCCCCCCCCCCCCCCACACACACTTCCTAATCCTGGAGCCGCCTCTTTCTTCCGCCGGTAGATATTCTAGACAACTGACGAACTGAGTTTGTGTCACCACAGAATCGCTAGCGAGGGCAGTGCCATAGTATGAATAACAATCAGCAATACTAATCCATGGATAAGTAGGGTTGGATTTATATTTATGAATTCTGGATGAGAGCATAATTCTCTCTTCATCAAATTCGGAGATGACAGCACAAGGAGCTGCTGCCTTTTAACTACCGAAATATAGTGCAGTTCATCTCGATTGGCAATTTAGAATAAATATGATAAGACAGAGAAACGAAGCCAAGGCGGACGGGCGTCCCAGCTCCTCAGCATCACAAAATACACTAGGTCAAATAAGACATGCTTAGATTTTCACAACACAAAACCAAACATTTTTGGCGCGCTTTGCCCGCCGAAGGCGTTCTCTGTTTCATGATAATCCGTTTTCTTGTCGGGGCATCTTAAGAAAATCCTGGCTGCACCACTGACGACCCATAAGTCGAGGGGAACACCGATAGTGCGTAGCATATAGCCCTAGAACATAGATCGGGACGAGAATTTCTGAGAACAAAAAAATTGTTGGAAGCAATGCATGGGGAAAATTGGAAGGTCAAAATTGATTGGGGTTGTCCATACGAAGCCATGGAAAATTGAAATATTGGCGATAGGGAAGGGGCGAGGGCGAGGTAACATTGGTGAAGCCCAGGTGCCCTTAAAAGTAAATAAATCAGCACCCATGGCCCTAATTATGCTTCGCGACTATACAGTACACTATCAGCTCGAATGCCAGGCTATGGTTAGGAACGCACAACCTTGGACATTGTAATCGAAGAGCAGCAAGCATGCACGATTTCATTATCAAACCCACCATTTAGCCCTCCAGCATAACAAGTAGAGAACAACCTTCAACAGATAACTTTGTTCTGAGTGACAAGAATCCGAGAGGCTGCTGGTTTGTTTTCCAGGACTGAACACAGGTCGTGCCGGCGGCGCCTCCCAGACGGATATCGGAGCACCGTGGGCACTGATTGCCAGCCGGACCGCCAGCCGGACCGCCAGCCGGACCGCCAGCCGGACCGCCAGCCGGACCGCCAGCCGGACCGCCAGACCGTCAGCCGGACCGCCAGCCGGACCGTCAGCCGGACCGCCAGCCGGACCGTCAGCCGGACCGCCAGCCGGACCGCCAGCCGGACCGCCAGCCGGACTGTCAGCCGGACCGCCAGCCGGACCGCCAGCCGGACCGTCAGCCGGACCGCCAGCCGGACCGCCAGCCGGACCGCCAGCCGGACTGCCAGCCGGACGCCAGCCGGACCGTCAGCCGGACCGCCAGCCGGACCGCCAGACCGTCAGCCAGACCGCCAGCCGGCGCGACCCAGGCCTGGTTAGGCTGTCAGCACGCCTGTGATTTCCAGCGGTGCCGGCGCGGCCGTGCGATTACCCCTGGTATTACCATCCGACCACGCTCGGACGGCCCGTTATATGCGGCCACTCCGCCGCTGAATGATTGCAATGGCGGCGGCGCCACTTACACCGTCTTACCGGTGCCGGTCGAGGCCCGCTCTCAGACTTGGCGGCCGCAGAGCAGCGTGAGCCGAAGGTCAAATGTTGAGCTTTTGTCGGCGTGGGGGTGATGTTCAGAGCACACCTCTCCCAAAGTCTCAGATTGTGGTCATAAGTTTGAGGTACCCACCCTCGCGCAGTAAGTAGTCTAAATAACACCACGGAAGGCAAAACTGCTACTATCGTGGGTGATGGCCAGCAAATAGAATGTCCCGTGTGAACATGGCTGTAGTCATTGAGATAGACAGCATGGCGGGGATGGGAGAAGGCGTTGAAGCTAACCGCCACCTTTTCTGCTAGTCGTGCATAAGTACAATTTTCGTCCATTTGTGCAAAAGCTTTGATACTGTGGATCGACCAGTAGCTTCGAGTTGCCGGCCCTAAACATTTCCAAGTAAAGACTGATGGGCTGAATTCGACCACCGTAAAAGCTATTGCCCTGCTATTGCCCTAAATGTGTTGGCATTGGCACTAAGCGTAGAGCGAATGACATGCGAGTGGTCAAGAATGGTGCACGTATTGTTTAATGTGCCCAGTTGAGCCGGATCAGACGCATGTTCCGAAGAAAAAAAACAGTTGTGGTACGTTGACCTTGATTGACATAAGATAACTTCGTCCTGCGGCGATTCAGGTTCACCTTTGAAACATACTATGCTTCTATCTACCCAGAACACGTAGTGTTGTTTATCCTCACAATTCCAAGATTTTATCTGTATCTTGTTTGCAACCTGGAGGTTTTTATCAATGCATCATCAGACACCCATAGAGCAGTGAGAGAGTACAGCACCATGCACTGAGCGTTCACTTAATTTCATCTTACAGCGGTTCAAACTCCACACCTCCCTCCACTACGAGCTGATAAATTGTGTCCTTTCAACCGGTGTACTAGTCGATATTCGACTCAGTTCGGTTCAGTGCGATTTTAAGTGCAATTCAGTGCGGTTGAGTGTATTTAAGTGTTATGCTGCACCTAGGCCTTCCGCCTGTACGGTACAGGCCTGTTCAACAGCACAGGTCTACGTTGTGTGACACAACTAAAAACAACGCATATTAAATAAAGTGAAATGCATTTTGAGAGCACCAGTTGTGGCATGATTGTCCGATAATTGATCGTGACGAGGCGTTCGGGATGTACATGGGTGCATGCTAGCCAGAAGCCGTCAGTTTCCTATTTTATTGCAAACAAAATGTGGAAATTAGTCGCCGGATGCCACCCCGGCACTTTTGTGGACTGGCCGTGGCAGCATTGCTGCGCGACACGGCTCCCCCTGAAGGCGCTTCTGCACCGGACGAAAGTCCACCAGGGATTTGTGTGTAGGCTTGGCAGGCTGCCTCATAGCGTGGCTGTGATGGGCTCCGCCGACCCGCTGAATTTCGCAACGTGACCGCTCAACTCCTGGACAAGTGTCGTGCTGCGGGCGTGGTTATGATGGGCTGCCTCATGGCGTGGCTGTGATGGGCTACGTCGACCCGCTGAACTTCGCATGTGACCGCTCAACTCCTGGACAAGTGTCGTGCTGCGGTTGAGCCGGAGCGACGGTGACCTCACGCTGGTGGTTTTACCAACCGACCAGGACCCTCTGTGTCAGTGCTTGCAAGTGCGGCGGATGAATGGAGCGGGGGTCAATTATTTCTATTGATATGGTTGGCGTATTGTGTGGCGAATGAATTTAATGACGCATTCGTGACTTTCGAAAACAGATTTGAAATTAAGCAATGCTGGTTTACATTCGAACAACATGTCGGCTGTATTTCAACTGCTACCATGTCTGAATTGCAATTGGAACCAATCTCACCATAGCGAATGACTGTTATGTCAGAAATCACCTCGCCAAAGTCAGGATGAATTTTCCAAAAAACAATCGAATCTTACCTGCTGAAGCCGTAAGATCTAAGGTTATCATGGCTGGTGACTGATTGATTTATTAGTATATGAACTTCGCACATACTAATGCCAAACGAAATGCCTCCTCAGGTCATTTCGTGCCGTGAAAAGAAGGAAAGGAAAAATTATGTTGTAAAAGTATATTTATAAGTCCTGAATCAAGTTGGTTTTTTGGAGAAAAATGAAAAGTAAATTGATGAGAAAATAGTGTTTATCTCCCAACAGTGTGGGCAAGGAAAAGGGAATGTTGTGTGTATGGCAGTTGTTGGTGTTTTTTTTTAGAGGGTCATGGTGCTGTTGACAGTGTAGGAGGATATGTGAAACTGTAAGATGAGTCCTGCAAGATGGGCATGAAGGTGGAGGTGAAGCAGTGTAAATATATCGATGGATGAGAAAAGCATGTCCTATGCGGAGCCGCGACAAAATGTTATCTTATTGTCAGTTTGTGTGATGTAATGTTGTCCAGTTATCGATGACAGGTTTCATGAGGCGCAATTGTGTGTGGTTTGTAGTTTCAGTCCATTGTGGGTTCAACAAGTGTCGGATGCTCTGCTATATTGTTGACTGATTATTGATTATTCCTTAAAAATGTTCTGGACTTTCTGTAATGTTTCTGTAATGATGCTTTTGCTAATTGGTCTGCTCCGTCGTTTCCTGGGATGCCGCAGTGACTGGACACCCACAGGAAACGGACCTTCATGCCCACCAGATGAAGTGTTTCAAGTGTGTAATAAATGTAAATATGGCAATAGTGCAAAAAGGAAAGTGAAGAAAGCGATTGAAGAACAGATTTGGGGGATGAGCAAATGACAACACTGCGCATGGGGTGACAAGATGAACGCTTGCAGACATAGCGAAGGGCAATTGGCATGGTGTGCAATTCGGCCATGAAAACGGGGGTCCCGTTTAGCAAGCGATGCTGCAAGCAAGAAATGCCATTGTTTTAGGTCTGGGCACCTGAAAAAAAAATGGCATTTCCTGTGTAATTTGAGTCTTTAGAGCCGTCCGTGAAAACAAAAGGAACATGACGATGACGAATACAAAACGGGTGGAATTTTTATCTGACGTATTCTGGACAAAGCTGTTATTTTGTAGTGGTGGTGAAATCAAAATATGTCGTTTGGTCATCTGCCACTGTGGTGTAGTTGGTGGAGGAAGAACAGTGTTATGTGGAACATTGTATTGGAGTTGTGTAGATTATGCTTTGATGCATGAAGCTATGGTAAGGCCGGTTCGCTTTTCGGCTGACCTGAATATTCTGCAGATTTGGGAGAATTTGTAAAGATGCGTGTGTGGGGTGGTGTTGTCTACATTTTTTTTGTGCTGAATACCTAGGTGTTTGCTCCATTCTTCGAAGAGCTAATGGTACGATCCTTGATTCGGTTTGTAAAGAAGAGATGGGAGACGTGGTCATTGGACCGAGTGCTATGCTGATTTTTTGTGTAAGGTGTCCAAAATGTTCAAAGCGGATGTACTGCCACCTGCTAAACTACCGAACCAGATTCTATGATGAGAAGAACCAGGGATTTGTACAGTTATAAAAGCGTGTGACGATCAGATTAAATGAGGAAGACGTAATGCAGCTAAATAAATTGAGTCGGTGAAAGCATTTGTTCTGGATGTGCTTGATGTGTTGATGCATGGAAAGGTTGCGATAGAGAATAATACCAAGAAATTTAAATGAATTTACAAAAGGCATGTCAGTGTTTCCGAGGTGAAGTAGTGTGTCTGGATTTGGGCATGGAGGTAATTTGCTGAACATCATTGTGGTAGATTTTGGAGCCGAAAATGTTAAACCGTATTTGATGAACCATTGATGCATCCGGTCATGTGCGTTTTGGAGTAGAAATATGTAATGGTCTTCATTTTTACCTGTGCACCAAATTGAGCTGTCATCTGCAAAAATGGAGTATAATATTTGTGGTGGCATGTCGGTGATAATATCGTTAACGATGATGTTAAACAGAACTGGTGATAAACTGGTGATCGGCACTGCTGGTGAAAATGACGGGAACCGAATAAAAAGCCTAACAGATACTAAGCTAAATACCCTCTGAGGCCGATGTGAAGACGTTTTCATATTAATGCGGGCTTGTGTACCACACCATGAACTATGCCAATGTTTAAAAGTACTGCGACGGTGAGTTCATGTTTTTATAACCTAGGCGGATGGGGGTTTTCAATAGAGCAAGATGATCTATTGTGTTGTGTGCACGACACAAACCAAGTTGAATTGCAGATAAAGGAGAAGTTGTGTCCAGGTACCAGGTCAGTCTTCTATAATCATACATTCGAAAAGTTTTCCTAAACAACTGGTAAGAGCAATGGGGCGAACATTGTTGGGGTTCGCTGTGATTTTTGTCGGGTTTTGGTATAGAAATGATGAGTGCTTTTTTCCATGATTCGTGCAAAATATGGCCTGACCATAATTCATTATATGTCGGTAAGATCCAATGCTTCGAGTGGTCGGATCAATCTCTGAAAAAAAACTCATTGTCGGGCTCTACAGAAGTATTACCGGTGGAAGAAATTGCCGTCCGAGCTCTGAAAGTTGAAAAGGAGCATTGTATGTTTCAGTGTTGTCAGAATTAATCCATGTTAAATCGGTGTGAATAGTGTGTTGTTCATTTTGTAAGAATTCCGGTCTGTACTTGTTATATATTGTGGGCCATGGAGTTCGCTATTGTGTTTACTATTTTTTGTGGATCTGCAATGGTCATATTTTGGATCTTGAGGACCAGGAGTGATTTAAATTGGGTACGTCTAGATAACCTGCGGCTTAATTTTTAGATTTGGCTTCAAGGTGCTTGAAGGGTGAGTTGTTATAAATATGAAGTCCATGATCGGCGCCTAGCGTCGCGAATGTTGCGGCGGGTTCGGGCTCGATCATGGTTACGATGGAGTAAGTTGTGTGAATCGGGATGTCAGATATTTTCTAAATGTTCTTTTTTCTAACTCCAATGGCCTTTGCTACTTCGGGGCACCACCAGGGTACTGGAATTCCTTTCGTGAAATAATTTGTGAATGTAATTGTAGTAGATGCTGCTTCAACAAGTGTATTTGTAATTAAGTTCATGCTTTCGACGGGAAAATGTTGAGGTTGCATTGAATATGTGACAGTTCCTGAAATGTTGTCCAATCGGCCTTTGAAACTTTCCAGCGGAGGATAAAACTGGGTGTGATGTCGGCTGAAGTTGAAAAAGTGTGGATTAATTTGATGTGATAATAATCGCTGTCATGAATATCGGTGTCAATGATCTAATCGAAATCGTTGGTGATGGTCGAGAGCGAATTGATAGATCAATAACTATTTCTGCATTATGTCCAAGGTGAAAAAGATTGTTTTTTTCCGGTGTTAAGTAGTACTAAATTATGCCGGTCTAAAATTTGTTCAATAAAGCGGCCGCGAGTGTCTCCATGTGTACGTGCTTGACCCAAAGCTGGACTATGTGCTTTAAAGTCCCCCGAGTAATATGTAAAGGTTCTTGAAATGTGCTATAAGGTTGTCTAATGGTGTCAAAATATTTGTGTTGTCGATGTGTGGTGGAATATAAATGGAACACACATCTATATTCATACCATGTAAACGTAAAATGGAAGATACGGTTTGCAAAGGTAAATTAAGTGTAATTGGTGTGTGCGTGAAACCGGCCCCTGTCAATGTCCATTGGCAGCCGGGGACGTCATCTGGGCGCTGATTTGGGTTCAGCAGATTATCACGACAGCAAGAAATGGTACTTTTCCGCGTACGTTCCTGACTAACAAGTATAAGTGAGTGGTACAAATTATACGTCATCTGAAAGCTTGTTTCATGGTATTTCGATAATCATGGGAGACTTTCACATGAATATGTTAATTATTGTGTAAAATGGTGTTATTTAGACCCATGTCATATCCATCGACACTATTTAACTTAAGCGGGCCGACCGGCTCAGTGTTGGTAGCGCAGTTGGTAGCGCGTCGGTTTGCCGACTCGGAGGTACCCGGTTCGAGCCTGGAGGCCGGCACCTTTTTTTGCGCGTCATAAAGACATAAAGACATAAAGACATAAAAGATTAGTGCAACTCTGAGCCACAAGGGCCCTTCTTGGTTGCACTCTGTACACTGAACCAGTTGCCCACCAAATCTGCCAATCAGCCCTCCCTGTAATACTGAAAAGCAAGCCCTCTATTCTTAAAATGATTGTCTATGCTGTTTTTAAAGATGTTCAATGTGCTGCTACTGACGATGTTTTCTGGCAGCTGGTTCCAGTGTTCCACTACCCTGTTGGTGAAGAAAGTTTGCCTTAACCTTGTTCTGCTGTGGTTAATTTTAATTTTGAATTTATGACCTCTAATTGCATCATTTCTGTTAAATTCAAACATTTCCCCAAGGTATCCCCTCTCCAGACCATTGACAAATTTAAAGACCTCGATGAGATCTCCTCTCAGCCTTCTATATCTAAGTGAAAACATATTCAATTTCTTCAATCTTTCCTCATATGCCAGGTTGCTTATGCCATTAACCATTTTTGTAGCCCTCTTTTGTACTCTCTCTAAAAGCCAACAATCTTTTTCATAGCTAGGAGACCAAGCTTGGATGCAGTATTCCAAATATGGCCTGACATATGCACAGTAAAGCTTCCTGATCACTTCCTCACTTCTGTATGATACATTCCTATTTATTGCCCCAAGCATTCTCAGTGCCTTCTTCCTGGCTTCCTTGGTCTGTTCTGATGCCCCCAGTTTTGTGTTTAGAATAACACCTAAATCCTTCTCCTGTTGAGTCACTGATAGCACTTGGCCACCCATCAAGTATGGAGCCTTCATATGCTGCTTACCTACATGCATGATTTTGCACTTATCAAAGTTAAATTTCATTTGCCATTCTTCGGACCACTTCACAAGTTCGTCTAAGTCTTTTTGCAGCGAGATATGCTCATCCTGACCTGTTATTGCCCTAAAGACCTTCAAATCATCTGCAAATTTCAAAACTTTACTGCTTAGGCCACTTTCAATGTTATTTACAAATATAATGAACAGTAATGGCCCTAGTACTGACCCCTGGGGGACTCCACTAAGAACATTTTGCCATGATGACTTTGTACCATTTAGCATCACTCTTTGCTGTCTATCTGAAAGCCACAACTCTATCCATTTTAAGATGCTACCTGCAATACCATGGGACTGAAGCTGTATCATTAACCGTTTATGGGGTACCTTGTCAAAGGCCTTACTAAAGTCAAGATATGCTACATCAACCTGATTTCCCTGATCAAATTGTTCTGTGGCGAAGTTCAAAAAGTCCAAGAGGTTTGTGAGACACGATCGTCCTTTTCTAAATCCATGTTGAGTATCTTGAATCAATCTGCTACCTTCCAGATAACTAACTATTCTATCCTTGATAATTGATTCGAGTACCTTGCAGACTAGGGATGTGAGACTTATTGGCCTATAGTTTTCAACTTTCCCTCTTTCTCCTTTCTTGAAAATAGGAACTACATTTGCCCTTTTCCAATTGGTTGGAATTTCATTATGTGAAACTGATCTACAAAATATTATACTAAGTGGAAATGCCAGTTCCTTTTCAGTTTCCCGCAACACCCTAGCATAAATATCATCAGGTCCTGCTGCCTTATTTGGTTTTATTTTCCTGGTATGATTGTAAACAACATCACTACCAATGAAATCAACATCATTTGTCAGATCCCATGTAACTGAACTATGGTGTACGGTCGGGAGATTGGTCATATCTTCCAATGTAAACACTGATTTGAACTGCTTGCTCAGCTCCTCAACCATCTCACTATCCTCACCCAATGTAGTCCCGTTTACTTCCAGTGGACCAATTGTGCTAGAAACTTTGTCATGGCGAGTCCTTCTAATAAGCGACAGTGAATTAAGACACTGTTCACATGGGACGATCTTTTTCATAAAGAGAAGGGAAATACGCAGATATTCTGCAAGGCTGGGGTTCTGCCACCTTCAATTTATGGTTTGGCACTTCTTCTAATCAGCCAGGCATAGGAAATACGGAACATGTCACCACTTATGGCAGTGTACAGGCCCACAGTCCCTTCCTGACACGGGCGGCGGACCATCGGGGGTGGGACAGGAGACAGGATCCCCTGAATTTAATCATGTGTGGCACTACGGCAGTGCATTGCAAATATTGAGCTAAAAACTAACGGTTCCCCTTTCCCCTCCCACCAGTACAGCCGACCAACATTAGTCCCTGCTCCTCGAGGTGTGCACAGTACATGATTATCAAGGTGATAAAACCAACAATTATGCATGCTGCCGAACAGTCAAATGACTGGACCCGAGGTGGAGTCAGAGCGATGCCAGTTCTAGGCTCGGCTCCACGCCTTTTATGATACACGGCGAACACACGCCACCAGGACTGCGACAAGCATTGCTTTGACAGGAGCAGACGTTTACTAAAATATTCCGGTGGCAATCCTGAACTTTCTGCAGTGCCGGCGCAAAATAAAAAATCACGCTTTTCGTACCATGAACGCTCGATTTAGATTCGGCAACAACTTTGTGGAACCCGTAAGCGCTAAGACGGATTTTAGATGCCCGCATGAGGATTTCGGTTCGATTATCATGCATTGTCAAAGGCTTTACGCGGAACTTGGCAAGATTGGGGAAGCAACCCCGTTCATTCCCCACCGTAGCTTTGCCCATGTTCGCACACCGTTATTCGGTATTTTCAGCCGAAATGAATTGGCTGCGTCGCTGACGCCATGTGAATCAAACTTCTGTCATGCATGCAATAATGCAGGGGTAACAGCAATTTCTATGCCATACCAGCTCGGAAGCAACTTTAATAACAACTTAATTTGTGGTTAGAATGGACAATTGCCACGTAATACCAGACATCTTATTAATTAAATGTGTTCTATTTTTAACTAAAGAAAATATTTTCCTTTTAAAATATGATTTCTTTATTCGCGTCGTGCAACCTGAAATGCCACCCCGGTAGCTCAGTTGGTTAGAGCGCTGGCTTGTGCTGGTCTCCCCTGTCCTGGCAACACAGGGTTCGGGTCGCTTCGCGCGCTCGCGTTTAGCCCCCGGCCGGGAGTGTGAGTTGACAGCTGGCCCGATAAGGCCGGAGACGAGCTACCGGGCGGCCGTGTCGGTGTATTGACGGCACGTTAAACTTTCGATCAAAATTCTGCCGTTGAAAAGGAATTCGTGGATCGGGTGGTTAGGCGAGGGTTCACGCAACAAGCTCTGCTTAGCAATAGAACCCTGGTTCCTAAAGCCACCCCAGCAACAACTGGGACGAAATTTTAAATTAAAAAAAATCACGCATTTTGCAGTACAGCACGACATAAATATGGCAACAAAAGTTGTTTATCAATCAGACTTTAATACGAGGAGCATGCATCTGGAGAAGACGAGACTGCCAAGATTGAGGAAGGCCCTCACTCCCACTGCCGATTGTTTCTCGGTTGTGTACTCTGTGGTGGAAGTGAATGTGCATTTTGGGCGCATGGACTGCGTTCGTCATTTTGCGCACATGAATATATATCTTTCGGCGCCCAACAGAGTGCGTATTAAAACGATATGTTAAGGCAGCACAACGCAAGACATATATTGGGAGAAGCAAACACATGAAGCAGAAAAAGAACCTTGGATTCCTTTACGACGCAATTAACTGCTAGGCCATATAGCGTCGCCAACTTCTCAAACCGATTGGTCGCGGGTGGACTCGGTAATTCCGCTGGTTGCCGGACTCGAAACCATAGTCTTGCGGTCAAGAACCCAACACCCTACGGACTAAGCTACCGCGGCTCCACCAAACGCGTGACATAAGAGGTTATCGGTAGCAGGTGGAGATAAGCCACGGTACTTAATGAGATTGCATTGCGGCAATTCATTACAATACCTAACATTACAGTACGTACATATCTGGCACCTTATAAAATCGGACGAACTGGCAAGAATAGATGGAACATCCTCATCGTGACATCTGTGGCTGAGAACAACTCGACATGCATACATACACAGACTACTCACGAGCACCGTAGTGGGACGATGAGTACGTGTAAACCTACAGGCTACGCTCTACCGACTTCACAAACACAGGCACATATCAGTTGTTGAGCTTGACATACACTCTGTGCGACTTCAACACGTACGTCTAGTCTCGTGTAATATTTGTGTAGAAAGTCCTGATATGCTGCTATATGATCAACGGCAGATGATGCACCAATACGTCCAAACAATGAAATATTCAAACACTGATCTGAATGTGAAGTATCGCCCAAGTGCGACCCATACTTCGCAGTCACTGAGCAAACTGCTCGGCTTTCCGCTGCTGCCGCTTTGCGAGCTTGGCGACGTTCACCTTGTTCACTAGCCCGAGATGAATAAATGTCCGGATCCTCGCAAAGCACTTAATTATATTTTAGCTATGGAATTGAATCTGGATTCCAACACCTGGCGGAAACTTTCAATGACCTTTGGATGTCTGCTGAGCTTGTTGGGTTCTTGGGCA
This sequence comes from Imbricaverruca yamaguchii, assembly GCA_034440575.1. NCBI lineage: Eukaryota > Metazoa > Arthropoda > Thecostraca > Neoverrucidae > Imbricaverruca > Imbricaverruca yamaguchii. The sequence goes on from JAOTOL010001513.1 coordinate 734,608, forward strand.
TGGTGAACACAAAACGCAGCATCCATCTCTCGGAATGTGTGGAAGAATTCCTCGGTGGAAACCGTCAGGCCGCTAAGGCTTAGGATGCGAGTTCAGAACGCTTCTCGTGGTTCATCTTCGGGAAACGCAAATGCGTGCCCAGCGATCGGTCCGCTGGTTTCTTTCTGGCCATGGACCAGGCCACACATCATTCCCCCCCCCCCCCACCGCCACGCTTAGCATTTAACATTCCTTCAATTCACATCATTATCTGATGTGATTTGAAGGAGTGTGATATTCATTTCTATGGGAAATGAATTCGCAGCAAATCGGCAGTTCAAGTTCATCTGCTGATATCTAGAAAAAAGTAATTTCACTAAAAAATAATATTAATATCATTCAACTAAGATTTTTCAAACACTAGGAAAGACAATAATGTTGTGGTGATAACTCAACCAGCATTGTTGCACATGTGATATCAAAGATATTCAATGGATGGCATTGATTTGGATGTACTGTTTATACATTTAACATTATCCTTCATTACCGATTACCCCACTCAAAGCAACACATTTCGCATTACTTCACTTACGAACTGAAAAGCATGCATTTGCGCTGGAATACAATGGTCATATCATCTTAATGACATTCAGAAACATGCATTTACAATTTTTTCTTAAAATGCCACCTCACCTAAAATGCAAATCTTCTTCTGCAGGTGCAATTGTAAAAACCTCACACAGCTCCACCCTTGCCTCTTTTCAGAAGGGAACATAAATTGGCTTCCAATGAAAAAAAAATCGCATCCATGAACAATTCGATCTGAAAATTGAGGAAGCTAAAGAAATGCCTAATTTATCCCAACCTCATTTTAGCTTTGCCTAGGTAAAAATGTGCAAAACGTCACTTATAAACACTCAAAACTGCAATAATGAACCCTTAAATCACATCTCACACAGTACAGGTGAGATTGATCACATTTTAACCACATTAATCAACTTTGCATTGGAAAGGCATATCAAGAATTCAAATATGAACTAAAAAGTACATATTTCCCTGAAAATGTATTTTAAGGTCCGATATGTTTTGCAATTACACCAGTATTTTTAGTGGCTACTAATAATTGGTACCACAACAGTTACAGTGAAATAATCCTGCACAACCACTTTCATGTTCAGAATGTGCCACAACACTACAAAACAATTATATGTTTTAAAGTAGCTCTATGTGAGTGGTTAGATGACTTTGACAGAGAGAACCATCTGAATATGGATACCATCTTCATTTTTTGAAATTCAGTAAACAGTATAATTACTGGTTTGGCCACACAAAAGCAGCAGTAGAGCAATTTGTTCCATGCATTAAGTGTCTGGAAACTCCCTCTTACCCTACTACTACTACTGCCCAGCCATGATACAATGGGCAAGCAATTACCAAATTGTCCACAAGTTGGTGAATGGCACAGTATGGCATGATTACATATACCACACAGAAACAATATGATAACTGACAGGGGACCAATGCACATGCTAACATTAATCACCAGATGGCATCAATGACATGCTGACCAAGTTGACATTGTGGTTATAAGGCCTTAATTCGCATAATTTGCCTGAAGTGTGTGTTCTCAATATCAACCACGCCATGGATAAATTAATTCTGGGGATGGTGCCTTTCGGTTCAAAGCCACCGGCACGCTAGCAGAATAAGATAAAATATTCAAGCTTCAATGAATGGCTGATATGCTTTACAGCCAACGGGGAAACTAATCGTGAGAAAAGCGCCATAATTGTGCTAAAATGAAAGCACCATATTTAGTAGATTTATTGGTATAGTCCAGAACTAGAATATAATTCAGCAGTATTCTGGAATAAAAAAGCGCTTCTGGTATATGACGTCACTTGGCGTAGGTTTTGTCTAGTTTAAACTAACTATACTAGAACAGCCAACTTTGGAGTACCTGTTGTCTCTAGTTATCTTGCGTGAAACCATTGTTGATGTAAAGTGTTGCACAAGCATTGCGTTGCGGTTGGTTTACGGACCCCGTGGCGATACAGTGCATAATTGAAAAGATTCAAGTTATATGCTTCGGAAGGTAAAAACATGCTTCTATCGCATCGCATTTCGTGCGATGAGAATAGGTACGAGAATGCCCAAAAAAGTTTCATTTCGGCCCATTTGGAACTTAAGCTACGGCAAATGCATTATATAGTTGTACACATTGAGAAAAAAGTTTGAATGTTTCCCGGAATCTTTCGGTGCATGTCGGAGCCAGGAGTGCAGTTCTGGCGGACATGTGGGTTGGGTACGGGCGGCGCCGGTGGATTCGCCCGAGCCCTCTGGACGACCAGTGACCTTGGCAAGGTCACGGCGGCCGGTCACTGCCGCGGGGGATGCTAGCCTGTTGGGAGTCGGCCGGATCACGTGGGCGTCGGCCGGCGCTGGACGCGCAGGACTCGATCGGCGGCCCCCTGACGGGGAATGATAATTTGCTCTAAGCAGACTAGTGACTGCGAGGCATGCCACTTCTCCCTGGAGTGGTCCGCTTTGCTGGGAGCAGGAGTGGCCTGTGTGCTGACAGCCTGGGTGCTTTGTGTCGATGTGATCAGTGATGTTAGTTTTTTTTAGCGGAGCTGTACCGGGAATCATGTCAGTCTTAATCCAAATATAAATGGTGTTGACGCGAGGTGTGTGGGGAGCAATGGTGGCCACTTTGGCGTACATTTTTGTTGACGGGGGATGGCCTCGACACACCGTCGGGCCTAGGGGTAGGACACCCCGGTCGTAGTTTTGACTGCACAGACCTCTTTTTGCCAGACTGGGCAGAGGGGTGATGTTGTTGTCAGGTGATCGGAGGTGCTGATAGTTCAGGCAGTGTGCTGGTTTGGAGCAGGTGGATTCGGGATGGGGTGGTTCACCGCACTTGGAGCATAGGGCTGGTTGGCGGCATGTTTTGCCGCCATGGCCGAAGCGCTGATAGTTAAAACAGTAGAGAGGATTAGGAATAAATACACGGACTTTGTAGCGTAGGTATCCAGCGAGGAGGGTAAGAAGTGGGAAAATTGAAGGCAAGGACAAGGAGGTTGGTATCACGTTTCTGGCAGTCTTTAAAGGAAGTGATGCGGAGGACGTGGGTCACCCCCTCCGGCCCGAGCTCCGCCTGAATATCTGCCTCAGACACGAAGCGAAGCTCCGGTGCGAAGACGGTGACCTTAGTGGTGTTACGGTTGGAATGTGGAGTGACGTGATGGATTTCCTACAAAATGTGGTGGTGCGGAAGAGGGTTTTGGTCTGAGCTCGGGATTGGGTTTTGATAACGAGGGTTCCGTTGGCAAGGACTGTCGGGATTGACTAGGGAGCAGATAGCGAGGAGTTATTTAGTTGGCAAGAAAACGTTGACACGAAGAAAGGAAACTGATTCCTCGACAGGTTTAACGACTACTTACGAGCCAGTTCTGTCGAAGTAAGGTTTGATTGATTGGATTGGTTCAGGTTGGGAGGGCGTGGTCTGGTTTGAGTGTGAATCAGCAGCGTGGACAGTGATGGTCTGGTCCGGATCGTGAGGCGAGGTCGTGGTCTTGTGGGAGCAGGGGTCGGCGAGGCGCAAAGGACTTCCATGACATCGTCGAGGGGAATAGTTCCGCGCGGGTCATGAACGTTTGCATCAATCGAGGGAGCATCAGGGGCCAAGTCCGTGTATGTGAAATGGTCGTCGGCTGTGGTCAGAGGAGGAAATTCCGAGTCTGAATTCGTTGGCAAGTATGGGTCAGTGTCCTTTTTGTGCCTTTTCCCCATCACGGGAAAAATGCTACATAATATAATTTAAATAAAGACAAAGGGCACACACAAACTCAGGGAACGGAAATACGACGACGACGAAAACCGCGACGACAACGAAAATCCCACTAGAAAAGACATGAGAAAAGAGCGACGGGTATCAGTCACCCCATGAACATGAAAAATAAACAGCTGCAAAACTCAGCAGCCAGTTAAAGTCTTTCGGCAGGTCGAAATGTACAGCGAGCTTCGGCAACAAAGTATGCTCGAATAGTCCTGAACACTCGACGAAATAAAGGACAGCAGTACGTCCAACTTTAAGGTCATGTGAATGTCACTTACCCTGGAACTTTAGTATGACTAACCCTCGCAGCTGCTCTTCGGAGACCTCAGCGACGCCGAATCTGCGTCCACGTCAGCTGTGTGTAACGGACGGAACGTTCTGTCCTATACACATTCGCAACTCTCCGTTCATTGTTGTTTCATCATTGAGGATCATTCAGAATCATTGAGTTGTTTGATCGTTGAGGATGTTTGATCCTTGACACTGCGAAGCGGGCAATCTGCAGCTGGGGGGGGGGGGAGGGGGCGCTGCGTGGCTCGTTCAGACCCCACCTACGTTGCGACATCGCGGTGCACGCGCAAGTGAGCGGCGCGTGGTTTGCTAGCCGACCGCAGCGTGGCGCCAGCGTCGTCGGCCCGTATCGGAGCGGGGGGCGGCCGGGGGCTGAGCACGGAACAGTGTGTCAGTAGTCGGCCTGTCGGGAGCAGGTGGGGGGTGTGCGTGGGCGACGTGTGACAGGGTGTCAGAAGCCAGTGTGCCGGTGGTGCTCAGTCGACAGGAGCTCGCGGCCGCTCACACACAGGTGCAAATTTCACACAGGTAAGCTCCAGCACTGTGGATTGCAGCCTTGCACTCGACTCGAGTTGGATCGAGAATCGATTCATGATTCAATCGTTTTTGGATGAGTCGCGGGTTGAATCGATTCTTTTCCCCAGAATATATCTTGAGTCGTGAGTTGAATCACATCTGTCTTTAAAAAATAAGTTGAATCATGAGTCAATCAATTAAATATCATGTGTGGGCAGTGCACACTGAATCGTATGGTTCATGAGTATGATCTGAATCGATTCAAATTTATGTCAGTCTGTTTGAGTCGCGAGTCTAATCAGATCTCAAGATCTATGAGTCACATGTGAATAGACTAAAAAAATTGTGTTGAGCACAAGTCTAGTGGATTGTGCTCTGTGCAGGTGCAGGTAAACTCCAGGATTGTGGACACGAACTGATTGTTGTTCCTGACTAAAAATATAAGTTCGTACTATCATCGCGACTGATTCTGTGTATATTACGAATTACGGTTTGCGCACTGTTATCTTTTTTTTTTCTCAAATCGCGTGTCTCATTCAACAAGCAAGGATTGTACAATATAGTTCGTTGCCAGTGTAAACAGAATTAAGATTGCAAGCAGTGGACAAGAGAAGGATGGCTCATCCTCCTCACGTGAAAGCATTTTCTCGTGACGATCCTCCTAGTAATCCTCCTGATCTCTTGACAACGTGGCATCAGGAGGCATTTGAAATATGAGATCCGGGTGGTGCGCGCGGCATGTCCAGGTCAAGGTATAATCAGGCAGTAATGCTCTCTGCGCACGGAGCCGTCCCGGCGACTGCCATGCGCGACTTTGGCAGATTAAAGGCCTACGTCTCTAGAAGATATTCTGCCCCCCCCACACTCCCAGCTAAATCAATGGAAGCATAACCAGTGGTACAGTTTTTGTTAACTTTTGGTAGTATTCGGGCTGGGCGTGAATGGTAAACTCTGGTCGAAGCACCCTAAAGCTCAACTAACTAACTAGCATTCAGGCAGCCCAATACACAGAGGTGTCTGGCTTTGTTAGGTTGTCTGGGTATTTGAGATTCACAGGAGTACAGTACTATTTGCTATGCTATACCGTATAGTATGCAGTATATTGTATACAATATACTATATTTACTATACTATGCAGTGCAGTAATGTTTTGAGATTACAATACTCGTTTCTTCCAAAAAATCGACTGACGTCTTGGGTCAGTTTTGAGCGACACCGTATATTTTAGGCCTATTTCTCACTGATCTCGCTTGAGAACTTCCAACACGAGAAGCACAGAACAGCTTCCCTGTGCGACTGACACCGTTGCCTAACAGCAGATAATTATTGGCAAATATTCAAGAATGTTTGGCTTTCGTACTGATGTCAACACCTTTTAGTTCTTTTACACTCCTTGCCTTCGCTTGTCTTAGGTCGTGGTATGATTCGGCTGAGGCTATATAAGATTAGCCCAGTCATGTCGTCACCATGTTCAACAGTTTTTTTCATCAAATACGATGAAGTATTGAACATTTTAGGGTGTTTTCACCTCATGCAGCTTTTCTGAATGCACGTGCCGAAATTATTTGCTGATGCTCCGTAAATGCATGACGTTGTTCGTGAGCAAGACACACAATTTTGTGGGGACATGAAGTTTAGCAAACCGACCGAGCTGGGACGCCGGTCCCAAAATTGTTTGGTGCTTAGCACACCTGGTGTGCATACCTGGGGCGTACACACCCGAAAGCTGGGCCACGTAATCTAAAGAGACCGCTCGTTGGCGTTCGCTAACGTCATCTTCTAATCTCTACATCATTGCAGGCGTTTGTGCTGTAGACTACAAGACATAGGACGCTGCTCCAAGTGACCATGAACTGAACTGATCTGTTGTCATCTCCGATAGAAAATGTGTACAATATAGTGCAAAAGTAGAGGTCTGGCCCAAGCCGACGATGAGGGCGTGCATATGCGTTCGTAACACTTGTTTTCTAAGCTAAAATTGCCCTATGAGAAGAAAACACGCCCTGGGCAGAGAACGTACTCCCATATCTCGTTCTGGCTAACCATGCAAAATTGAATGCCGCCTCATTGGAGTAATAATTTTCCCATGTATTGTCAGCTTGCCTGGTCGTTGCCCTCGATATCACGGTTCAGTTGGGATCGAGTTCACATGCACGTGCCAGGTGTGGAACTGAACTGAACTGGCGCTGGTCCAGCGGCCACGACTCCGCATCCGTGACGTCTTTGCTGCTTCTTACGCAACCTTAAGGGTGGACTGAGTTTTAGGTGAACGCTGGAAGTGGACGCTAGGAAGTGAAAGTGGACGCTGGTGGGCGCTAGGAAGGGTGGACGTCTTTACACACCCGACCACTTTGGATGGGATGCTCAACACAGCATCTTCACTCCAAGGTATCTGAAACCGCAATTCACGGCAACCTCTCGCCTCCACAACAAACACAATTAAAGGGCAGCTATTTCCTTAATCGGGGTGCGACGAATGTGGATAACAGTTGTTGGGCGTGCGCGTCACAGTGGTGGTCATAGTGGGTTCCCACAGCTTGCATCCATCACGCTGCCGGGTTCTGAGAGCACTGTCACCATCGCACATGTCCCCAGAATGGTGCTGCACGTGGCTGTTCTAAACAAGCATGCAGTACATGTCACTGCAGGCAATGATTCGGTGCGGCCCTGCAAGGTGGTGCAATGGGTACATATACAGTGGTGCAGTGGGTGCATACACTATCAGTGAGTACATATACAGTGGTACAGTGGTTACATATACAGCAGCACAGCTGGTACAGATACAGTGGTTCAGTACATGCCTACATGCAGTGGTCTATGGTGCACTTCTATTATCTTCAGTGATCTAGTGACAATCTGCATGGTGGCACACTGCGGGTTTAGACTACCGTGCATGTGGGAAAGAAAATGGCATCTATGGTCGGATGCGGGCATGCATAGCTGTCCCATATGTGTCTACACATCTTCCCAATGGGGATCTACGGAGTGTTTCAGTTCAGGCATATCGAGTGCTTCAGAGGGGATTTGCAACGTGTTTCAGGGAAGAGTTTCAAATGGTTCCAGTGCGGATGTACGATGTGTTTCAGTGCGGATCTACGCAGTTGTTCAGTGCGGGTTTGCGGAGCGATTCAGTGCGAGTATACGGAGCGTTTCAGTGTGGCCATGTGGAGTAGTGCGGTGTTAGTCACGTCTCAGATAATTTTAGCCAGTGTCCGAAAGTTGTGACCAGTTTTTGACAGATCGCTTCAACTTGTAGAAAGTTCGTGCACATGCTGCCACGGTGCTGCATAATCAAGCGCCTGATATTGGGAGAAGTTGTGACGTTACCCAATGCTTAAACAATCCATGATGCTTGTCATGCTAACTGACAGGCACCATGCTGAGAAATTGAAGAACAATGGGATACATTTGGAAGGTAACAAGAGGGTAGTTCATGAAAACATGGCGGCGTATTCTGCAGACATGATCCAGAAGTAATGCATTACAGCGGAAGCTAGGTAAATAGGAACCTATGTCGAGTTTCAGCGTCAGTAAAGATTTTCAAATCAAGATTTCTGATCAAACCTCATTTGAATCAGCACCAGCTAAGCCTACTGGAGCACCACCGATAATTGATAACTTGTTTATTATCCACTTTGTTGCCGACAGCCACTATGTGTCGCACCGTGGCCTGCAGTTGGCGGTCAGCCGCTACATCTGGCCGGCCGCTACATGTCCGGCGACGGCGCGCTAGCCCTGCCGGCGGCACTATGTGTCGCACTGTGGCCTGCAGTTGGCGGTCAGCCGCTACATCTGGCCGGCCGCTGCATGTCCGGCGACGGCGCGCTAGCCCTGCCGGCGGCACTATGTGTCGCACCGTGGCCTGCAGTTGGCGGTCAGCCGCGACATCTGGCCAGCCGCTGCATGTCCGGCGACGGCGCGCTAGCCCGGCAGGCGGCACTATGTGTCGCACTGTGGCCTGCAGTTGGCGGTCAGCCGCTACATCTGGCCAGCCGCTGCATGTCCGGCGACGGCGCGCTAGCCCTGCCGGCGGCAAGGTCCGGCCAAGCCGCCAGTATTTGTTCCGCGTATTTGCTGAACGCCGACCGCGGCCCAGGTGCGGGGTGTTTGTGACCTGTTGACCCCTTGATCTCCTTATCTGAGTTTGGTGGGGACGACGTGAGCACGCACTGTGGCCTGCAGTTGGCGGTCAGCCGCGACATCTGGCCGGCCGCTGCATGTCCGGCGACGGCGCGCTAGCCCGGCAGGCGGCACTATGTGTCGCACTGTGGCCTGCAGTTGGCGGTCAGCCGCTACATCTGGCTGGCCGCTACATGTCCGGCGACGGCGCGCTAGCCCGGCCGGCGGCACTATGTGTCGCACTGTGGCCTGCAGTTGGCGGTCAGCCGCTACAGCTGGCCGGCCGCTGCATGTCCGGCGACGGCGCGCTAGCCCTGCCGGCGGCACTATGTGTCGCACCGTGGCCTGCAGTTGGCGGTCAGCCGCGACATCTGGCCAGCCGCTGCATGTCCGGCGACGGCGCGCTAGCCCGGCAGGCGGCACTATGTGTCGCACTGTGGCCTGCAGTTGGCGGTCAGCCGCTACATCTGGCCAGCCGCTGCATGTCCGGCGACGGCGCGCTAGCCCGGCCGGCGGCAAGGTCCGGCCAAGCCGCCAGTATTTGTTCCGCGTATTTGCTGAACGCCGACCGCGGCCCAGGTGCGGGGTGTTTGTGACCTGTTGACCCCTTGATCTCCTTATCTGAGTTTGGTGGGGACGACGTGAGCACTGATCGTGTCCAACTCCTCAAGAACCTTTACACTGGTGGTGTTGCATGGAATGACTCAACTGAAGATATCACTTGATCTTCCACTTTTAGGATTCTTGCACACCCTTGAAATACGCCAACATGCATGTGTACTGTTCGGGAGTCGGCACACTGGATTACGCCATCGTGGATATCGTGAATACATTGCATTCTGACGGACTGAGAGCATAAATATTGGCACGACAGCGGACAGAAAAGGCGCGTTTGGCTCTCCTAGCGATATGAGCAACTCGCCATCAGAGCACTGTAGAGCGCAGCCTACTCTAATCACAATTCTGGTTTGGAGTTGCATTTAGATGATATCGTGCAGCTAATTATGGGAAATAATGAAAACTTGCTACTACACATCTACACCTTTCTTAAGGTTTAAAAATAAATAAAATACAAGCCTTGTATGATTCGTTTCGTTTAAAGTAATGCCTATATCTCGTACAAAAATAAATATGTAACTTCCCTAAATTCCTTGAATTAAAAAGATTACTGGAAGTAGTCATGCTTTGAAGACTGCAGGGTAGTTTCAATGGACCTAATCCTTTCTCACGTCTTGATATGCACTTACCTATCTCGGATGTTTTAATGTAGCTATGTTAATGAGTTATAGCTGCCGACAGTCTGTGCATACCCAGTGAGTGAAAAAGCTAGCAGATTTATACCTTTTTTAATGACTCACCATCGATAGCATGCTATGCATAAGCAGGCAACAAGAAGGCTGGGGGAAGATAGCTGAAGTACAATCATACAAAGAAGTTAAAGTATGAAGCACGTGTGCAAAAAAGAGAACGCCGCCGTTTCCCTCAGGACTTCAAGCTGCCCGGGATCATGTCGATTATGTCGTAGTATGACGTCACACGGAGATCTACTGCGCACGCGTAATCCACCTGCCCATTATTCGCTCTCTGGAGCAGGGCTCTGCACACCTAGGATGTCGCCCGTCAGCCTGCTTCAAAGCTAGTGTGCGACATGTCCGTGGCGGGATATTTCCCTGACTTTAAATGCATCTCGAGATGCACACATCTACAGTTTCCGACGGAATGATCGTCGTGTTCGACGCTCCGATCTGGCCGGGGCGGCGGTGCGGTCCTCTGCGGTGGAGCGGTGCGGTCCTCTGCGGTGGAGCGCTGCGGCTCGGGCGGTGCGGTCCTCGTCGGTGGTGCGGTGCGGCTCGGGCGGTGCGGTCCTCTGCGATGGAGCGGTTCGGCTCTGGCGGTGCGCATCTCTAATGGGTGGCAGCCCGGCGGCCAGTTGCACGACGGCTGACGCGACGCGGCGCGCCAGCGCCCGTCCGCTGCGTTTGCCCTTGCAGCGAGGCCACGCCCCCGAGACTGCTCCAGTTCAGACACACAGCGCCACCCCGTCACACCACAGTTCCGGCCGGCCGGCCGGTCGGCTACTGCTAAACCTGGCCGGCCGGGGATCACGTACGTAGGCTCCGTGTTGATTTTTTTTTTAAAGATCTGGGTGGGCCGCCAGGGGGTTGGTATTTCAGAGAACGAGTGCACAGGCAGGCAGGTGGCGACACTGGACGGCAGACATCGACATAAATCATAGATATTGATGTTGGTTTAATCAGCGAGTGCGTCATAACTTGCTCTGGCCGGCCGCGCACGCACGCAGGTCGGAGAGCACTGCCAAATCCAGCTGCTGACAGGTAGATCCAGACTTGGAAGCGGTCCGTAGCTGTTCTGGTCGGGAAACACTGGCAGATCCAGCTATCGACAGGCAGATCCCGGCTCGGATCCCGTGCCTGCTTCGCAAGCCAGTCGAACCGCTTGGACGGGAAGACAATCTTGCAGTTTTTCCGATGGGGAAAAGTGTGTGAAGTTGTAGAAATTTATGCTCAGGAAATTCAAGTGAGCAATTTTGTCTCACGAAATCGCTTCATACCGATGTTTTCCTGGATGCATTTCCCAATTCAGTCGGCTGCTACAAGAGCAGGACGTGACCAACAGGTTGTCCCCGACGATCTGGGTCGCTCACTGGTTCAACTAATGCCAGCGAATCCCAGCCTCCAACGATAACTGCTGAACCACAATCACTAGCATTGCCGGGGACGAGTAGCCTAGGGGTAAGTTGCTCGTCTCACAATCGAAAGGTTGTGGGTTCGAGTCTCACCTCTCGCTACTCCTCGCCCGCGACCAATGCGTGTGAGAGATTGACGACGCTGCATGGCTCAACGATCGATGTGTCTTAAAAACCAATAACCAACCACTAGCATTGCCCATACACCTCAGTATGCAGCTTTTCCCAATGAGCCTTGGTCTCCAACGCTACGCAATAAACCTCGGGTCTCTGACAATTTGTCCGGTGAACCTCTGTCTCTGACGTCACCCAATGGACATTGGTATTTAGCGCTACCCAGTGAACGTCAGTCTCTAACAGCGCCCGAGTGCAGCATCACCACCGCAACGTCTTGCACGGAGGAATTACCGAGACCCGAACATTACGAGCACGCAAAGTGCAGTGCTGGTCTGGAAATCACGCGGGATCACGGTCGATTGCGGTTGCACGGTTGTACGTCGTCTGGTGTAGCCGTGACCCAGTGACCCGCTGGAGTCACGCAACGGGCGGCTGCAGCATTGTCTGGCCCGATGGCCTCTGCAGAGGCTAGGGTCACTACTGGGCCACGACCGGCACGCGGCTGAGTTGTTATGATGACCCAAGTCGTGACGTCACACCTGCTGTTTGGTGGTTCACTCCGCTCCCGAGACCGTCCTGGCCTTTGGAGGCCGACAACCGGCTGGTGGCCGGCATCAGCCGGCTGAGCGGCACCCTTGCACTGCTGCACCCGCCGGTCGCCGGTGTTGGCCTGCTGCTGAGACCACACCACCTCAGCTTCGACTGGTCCGGGGGCGTGCTGCCACACAGCGTGGCTGCTGGGGATCGAATCAGCCCCTCCCTCCCTCCCTGCGCTGCAGTACAGCACCCCTGATCACACAGTGGGTCTGCTGACGCTAGTGGCGTCTGGTTGCATGAGTACATTCCTTCCCCGTGGTTAATGGCCAACACCAGTGGCGGGCGGCTGGGTCAGTACAGCCCTTCTCCGCGGCTGATTGCCCTACCGTGCGCCGGTCGTCACACGTACGCTGGTGGAGGCACTCTGACGCGTAAACAAGCACCCCAGAAAGTGAACGTAACCTTGACTGTGGGTGAGGAAATCCCCGTGGCGGGACACATGCGCCAGCCAAGTGGTCTGCCGAATGGGTGCAATACCCGATCATCACGTGGTGTTCGACCATCGCGTAGCATACGGCTACCGCGTAGCACATGACCACCACGTAGCACGATCGACTCGTAGCACACGTCCACCACGTAGCATACGACCGCCACGCAGCACATGACCGACCACGTAGCACACGACCATCACGTGACATAATACCACCACGTAGCACGCGACCACCACGTAGCACACGACCATCACGTGGCACGACCACCACGTGACATAATACCACAACGTAGCACGCGACCACCACGTAGCACACAACCATCACGTAGCACTACCGAATCCGATACGCGCTACAAGCGAGGCGCTCTAACTTCTGTCTAGTTGCGTCAGCGGGAGTAAAAGACAATTGAGCATTCATGTAGACTCATCACAGAGTTCGTTTGGACACCCTCCACTCACCTCTCCCAGTTGGATTGCGAGCTATCAATTTGAAGCAATCACCTCTGCTCGAAAAAAATCATTGGACAATTTGTCAGATTCAAGAATCGGAGAACTATACACTTAGGTTGGACAGTCTGGACTGTGGTCATCGATGTGTGAGATTTGCGAAGGAAATCTTGCGAAAATGGAACATAGCATTCATGGCCCGCCCCAATCAATTTGTGCATAACTGAGATGAGCCCCGGTGCGAGGAATTCCGCCGCCCCAACCACTCCCTCCAGGTCTCTGAGAACAAGATGTCCAGTGATGCGAATTTTCGGGAAATGCTGTCGGCCGGATCGAAGGTCGTGACAGTTCTTGCAAATCGGATTTACGCCGAAATTAGTCATTGCATTATGGATAATTGGACTCAGTTTGATCGGGAATGGTGAGGCATGGCGACAATTTCCAACATCACAAGTCTTGTCGACTGCCAATTTCAAGTCGACACTTCTACGCACCATAACAGCACACATGCGTAAACTGGGCTCCAAGCGCTGAACGTAAAAAGGTGCTCCGAAAGATTGCACTGGTCACATCTTAGAAGATTGTTTGTGGGGGGGGGGTGTACGAGCAAGGCTATACAATGGGTTGTATAGCAAGGCCCCATGGGTTGTATATCCATGTATATACAACCCGTGGGGGTCCAAACAATGCAAAAGGAAGGCAACATCATAGGTCGGATATTAAATATGGATGACATGGAGGGCAGAAGCGAGGGATGGCATTGAGAACATAATGGCCAGCGCGAAGGTGCACAAAACAAACAGCTCCTGCGGGGAAGTTATGGCACACCTTCCCACCTGTGCTCAGTGCATGTGGTTCGGTACTCGTACAAGAGGCTGAGCCACTCATCTCGATAGATGCCAGATGTGCCCGATGGGTGTTGAGGTCGTAGTTTGTCATCTCAGCGGCGGCAAACACCGCTGTCGCTGGCGCCGATTTGTCCTGTGGTCTCTGCTGCAGCTGCCGTTACAGCATGCTCACGCCCACCACCTCGTCAGTCCTTGCGTGACGATGCACATGCTGCCAGTCCTGGTCACTGGACGGGAGAGGATCCTAACCTGAGCGGTGGTGTCTCGACCACGGGTGAGCGGAGGCACAGCTCCTTCACGTCAGTGGTGAAAGTGCTCAAATGCGTTCAATTACCCGCCAGCCCGTTCATCACTCGAGGAGAAATGCTGCCACGAGTTTGAGCTGGCAAGCATAAACATAGCATTACCGCGCTTCCGTCGCGTGTCATCATCAAAATGGTCGGATAGCCTGATCGCTGATGAATACCGAAGGAGCGACGCTTTGAGTCCGTGAGAGTTCGTAATCGGTGTGGTGAGTATATTTTCGAAACGCCGTATTCGTGAGTAAAAAAGATAAAAAGCCGCAATAGGCAGCCAAATAAACAAAAACTTACTCTAAGCATCATGCACGTCTCACCAACCATTCCGTGGACCTGCCATCCTGGCGGTGAGTTAGCCAGCTGGTCCGACACCATGTGATGTTGACACGTGCCTCGCACGTGTCAACGTCTAACCAAGCGTCGACTCGCTCGGCTGTTTGCCGCCAGCACTTGGCTAGCCGAGCGAGCGCGCGCTGACGCAACCGAGGGAACGACTGCTCGCGTTCCCCGTGGAATACAGCCAAATTACCGTCTTCGTGACGGTCCATGTGCATTGATAATTTTTTTGTGTATGTGCTCCTCGCAGGAGGGACCAGGTAAGCCAAGAATTAACGTTCGACGCTCGACTTGAGGACATTCATGCGAAAAGCGGAAGTGCTATTGCGATTGCACGCGAACCATAGCGGATACCTTCTACGATACCGGTACTTTTTTGGTAAGCTTCTTTTCTTTACATCAGCGATGAAGCTGAACTTTAATGGAACCTGAAGTCGCAAATCTGATGATTTTCAACCAACTTCTTTCCACCTTATATCCATATAATTGATTGCATGACTGGAGATCCCAGGTGTGTCGGAAGGTTTGGATCGACCCAACCCCCGACGAAGCACCCCCACCACCATGTTGGTGGTGGTTGGGGGAGGGTGGGGGTGGGGGTTGAGTGCTCCAGTGACACAGCGATCGAGGTATGCCCAATGGGGAGGAGTCGGACTAGGATTGCCTTTTTCATCCCCGTTCTTCCATTCCAATATCCGTCCCTTCTGAACATCCCTGTCTCGCACCAGACCCTGAAACACGGACCTGCCTGGCTATGAGCAGGCAGAACTTTTCATATTCTACCAGTGCGCTCATTTTTCTCGGGGTAGTTGCGTCCGCTCGGCCCGTCATCCGGGGTTGACTGAGTTCGGTGGTTAGTTAGTTATTAGTTATTTGAGCTTTAGAGTGTATCGACTGCATTGATCATGTAGCGTCCATGATAATATGGGCTATTTACAAGTCGATGCATCGTATATTCTAGCAACATCTGCAGAATGGTAAAATAAATACAACATCATCGCTTAACCTATTCCAATAGGTGAATATATTACGGAGAAGGATATTTCGGTGAGATAGTTAAATAGTGGCCCCGATTGGACAATGCTGGAGTCGTCACATAAAACTTCACATCGGGTGCAAGCGTCCAAAGTGACGAATTCGCTCCTTGTCATAACTGAAGCAGGAGAGCCGGATATGACGCACAGATAGGCGGGCATGACATTTCGGGCAGCGTGATATGTCGTCACCGCATAGCAGATAAGAGTGAGTCGCTTATGTATGTCCTATTCTCATGCGGCATAACGTTACTTCTTCTTGCGTATATCTACGTGAGCCCGAACTTCATTTCTCGAGGCGACGCTTGATTACTCTCAGCTTATTATCAGCAAGTCTGTCCCAGGAAGCTTGTTATTTAGCATGCGCAGGAGTTTTGACGGTCCAGGTTCCCTGCGCAAGGTGTTAGTTGTCTCGGGGGATCAACACGCCTCTTTGGTCCTAATATCTGGGAAAGGAGGCGGCAACATGTGGCCTCATATGGTCCAAATGGCAGATCGCCTCGGGCCGGGGGTCTGGGCTTCAGCTTGGTGCTTGGCGGACCGGGAGACCAAAGTCAAGGGAAGGGCGGCGCTGTAGTGCGGTCGGGATGGTGAGCCTCTCTCTCCCGGCCGTGCGAAGGCGTGCCACGCATAGTTCCGCGGATGTTCGGCGCCCCACTGTCACGGCAGCAGGTGCCCCCTCGCCATAGGTTGGTTAGGTTGGTTATTTATTTTTCGGCAAGTCGACCGTTGAGTGACGCAGCGTCACCAAAATATCACGCCGATTGACCGCGGGCAAAGATTAACGACAAGTGAGACTCGAACCAACAATCTTTCGATTGTGAGACGAGTAACATACCCATGGACTACTCTTCCCTCCGGTAGGACCTCTTGTGGTAGAACGTCGCGCATGGACGAAACAAAACACATGATTTCTTCTTGCACACAAATCGACCCCGGCCTTGTCTTGACTCGGATGATGTGTTGTTCTAACCTTCTCCCTCCCAGTCTCGCACCTCCTCGGTGAGGTCCGATCGAGACCCTGTCTCGTCCTGCCCTTTTATTAGAGATTCTCGTGCCGTTGGGGCGACTCCAGTAAAAAAAGCCAAATGGTGGTCGCCGACGGGGACCAAATCGCCGCTAGCACTCAGGCGTTTTCCTAGTTATTCTGTGCAGTGGTCGCCGACCGGTCGTCGATCATAGCGGCGCTCCGGTGAAGCGCGGTGCTTTTGCGGGCAGCTTTCTCTTCGAATTCTTGACATGTGCTTGAGCCGAGGAAATCCATCCAATTGCTGAATGAAAAGTTAGGAGTAGCTTATGAAGTCACAGGGATGGCCGGGAACTTTTGTCAGCGTGCTTCTGTTCCAAGTGGCTCTTCCCCACGCACAATTATTTTAAAAAATGATCTTTTGTCAGAGCATAACTATTTCATGAAATATAATTTGCGAATGCAAAATAATTCCAGGAAACATAATTGTCCAGCTCTTGACATTCTCAAGCCGTTTGGGTAATTTTGGTGGCCAGAACTGCTGATAGTATAACTATTTGGGCGCCGAAGGGGGTGAGGGGATGCCAGTCTCGCCACCGGCTGAAGGGAGTCCCAGGTCTCGTCCCCGCTCTAAGTTGCCCGCGACGAGGTGCTCACCTGTACACGGAGATGTGTGGGATGGACGACCGCCTTAACCGGACAAGTTATATCAATCGCCTCGCATCGCACTTCTAAACGGTTGACTGCGAACAACTGTTTTAACTGAGACAGTATGCGGGGAAATGGACCTCGGCATGATCCTGTTTTACCATAATCTTACTGCTGGGTTTTCATGAACAAACTTGTTATGTCCACGATACGACCAGTGCAATCAATGCGCCCTTTAAACCCAAAGAGCTAACTAACCAAACCAACTGGAATATCTGGCTTGGGACCCTACTAATATTAATTTGTCACGTTCCCTTTCAAATCTGAAAATATGTCTTGAAATAAAGACTTGTAGCCTCTTGTCTTGGTGAGAGTTCTCCAGTATTGATTGATTGATAACCTAATACTCCTCTGATACCGGAGAATCATGCGAATCAGGGTATTCCACCATAAAGAATTACAAAACAGCGGAAGATCACGAGCAGCAGCAGAATACGAGCAGCAGCAGACCACGAGCGGAGTGACAAGTGTTGCATCCTAGTTGCTTCACGAGCGGTGATTATCAGTCGGCGCAACTGGTGTCTCAGCACAGGTGCGCGCATCGTCACCACAAGTGTTGCCAGTTCCACACTCCGGCAACAGTCCGCAGCGGTCGAAAATCGCTCCGAGAGACCGCGCTCACATGTGGGAGTGGGTTACACAGGGCTGTGGCGGTGCATGGTTAATGTAGCCGACAGTGCGGCTGCGACTGTAGCTGACAGTAGGACTGCAGCTGTGACCGTTGCTGATGAGACAGTTGCTGGTGGGAGAACGGTGACTGCTGGGAGAACCATCATTGGCGGAATGACTACAGCTGTGGCTGGTTGGGGATGCTCGATCTGTTCTCCCAATGTTCACTGTGCTGCTGATCAGCGCGTGTCGCAACCCTGGTCAGAGAAACGCTTCTGGTGGGAGAGTTGTGGGTGGTGGGTAGCATGCGTCACGTGGGAGAATAGCAACGTGTACGTGGATAGTTACGATGTACGTGTACGCATATTTAATCGGACTCACTCCGGGTAAAGCGAAGCATATTTCATCTAATACTTCGGCCTTTCTTGACAGGTCTTATAGTGAACAATGAACGAAATGAGACAAAACATAAAATTCAGCTGACAAGTCAGTCACGTGGGAAAACCTAAAGTAGGTCCACTGTCAGTGCCATGGAAGCCAACAACGCAGACCAGATGAGAGAAAACCAACAATAAAACCGTCACCACACACAATGACGTCATGACTTACCCACCACACACAACGGGACTATGCACAATTACACCTAATTACCTAAGTAGGTTGAACTCAGTGTTGGTGGTAGTTTCTAGTATTGTTTGGCATAAAATTGTCTCGCACTGGGCTCAATTTAATTTTCCCGATACCCTGGATGAGAAAAGAGTTGCTCATCTGAGTTCCATCGCCTCTCAGATATACCACTGCTTTTCAACAACAGCTAGTGTAGTCGCCTGGGAGGGATTGATACCTTGTCGGCACCTGAGTCAGTGCTCGGCTAGTGGTGAAGAGTCGCCGCGTCCATATTCGAGAGCTGCCACGTGTTCCTTCAGGCGGATACTTTCTGGTCGGCCGGTTTCTCCAATATGTGAGGTGCCTCCAATCTAGGACAGTGCTCTGCCAAATAATATCAGGAACTACCACTTGCACTTGGTTCAACCCAGTTAGGTAAATAGGTGTGATGGTACATAGGTGTATATGTAGACCTGTCAATTAAAGTCGCAGTACTGGCTGAAGTATTTTTTTGTTTACCCAGGGTGAGTCCAATTAATCATACATTTTTATCCTTTTTATCCACCAGGGTATAAATGTGCTTCCGCAGCTACACAATATGTTTATGTTGTGGATGGTGGCAATTTATCTGCTGTGTATGGTGGGACTGCTATATATAGTGGGCCTGTGTATATGGTGGGACTGCTGCATATGGTTGGACTGCTGTACCTGGCAGGATTGCTGTATTTGATGGGACAGCTGTACATGATATGACATGGTGGGGCATGGTGGGACTGCTATATGCGATGATACATGATAGGACTGCCGTATATCGTGGGACATGATAGGACTCCTGTATGTGGTGGTACATGGTAGGACTGCTGTATGTGGTGGTACATGGTAGGACTGCTGTATGTGGTGGTACATGGTGGGACTGCTGTATGTGGTGGTACATGGTAGGACTGCTGTATGTGGTGGTACATGGTAGGACTGCTGTATGTGGTGGTACATGGTGGGACTGCTGTATGTGGTGGTACATGGTAGGACTACTGTATGTGGTGGTACATGGTGGGACTGCTGTATGTGGTGGTACATGGTAGGACTGCTGTATGTGGTGGTGCATGGTAGGACTGCTGTATGTGGTGGGACATGGTGGGACTGCTGTATGTGGTGGGACATGGTGGGACTGCTGTATGTGGTGGGACATGGTAGGACTGCTGTATGTGGTGGGACATGGTAGGACTGCTGTATGTGGTGGGACATGGTGGGACTGCTGTATGTGGTGGGACATGGTGGGACTGCTGTATGTGGTGGGACATGGTGGGACTGTTGTATGTCGTGGGACATGGTAGGACTGCTGTATGTCGTTGGACATGGTAGGACTGCTGTATATCGTGGGACATGCTAGGACTGCTGTATGTGGTAGAAAATTTCTGCATCATATACCGTAAATGCGCCGGATAAATGCTGGTGTGGCTACTGGAAGCAATAGATCGCGGGCGTGGATGATAAGCAGACTACAGCAATAGCCTGTGTCGATAATTTTCAATGTGGTGTTATCAAAAACGGCTACTGTTTTTATTTTGCATTAATATGTACCTAACAAATTGGCATAATAATTATATCTCTGGGCAATCGGCATTTGTTCTCAAAATGCGTTTGAAAAAGGCTGTTTTCGACTTTCAGCGCCATATTGACTGTGAGAACCAATCCAGATAAATGGGTCAAATACAACCTCTTTTTGATCGTCTCGACTAGTTGAAACAACGCACTATTGTAGAAAAATCAATAGTTAAGAAAATATCGCCTATCTTATGTCTTCTAATACACCAGCAAATGTCCATTTTGGGGCATACAAGAAACTCTGAGGTTTAAGCAAATGGGCGCTGCATGACCCATGTAGTCGATGCGCCCCTAAACTCCAATAACCAACCTGAGGTTAAAGGAAGGGAAGTTCATGATACAGCCACAATTTCTGCACTTACTCATTTGAAGACTTCTGCATCACTCACTGGGCATACAAATATGGACAAAGCTTCATATATATTCGCTGTTTGAACTAAATAGCAGCATGACTGAGGGAGGCCGCTTTGTACGCATGTGCATCACACACCAAATACCTACCTATCCTTTGCATGTTCATACATTCAGATAGCTTTTCCAAATCACGTTCAGACGGAAATCAGATACGCTGGTGATAAAAATAATAAAAATTCGCCGTGATCACCATGGGACCATCGATGCCTATTTTTTCCCAAGGGGGCACATATCAGACATCCATCAATGAACACTGGTATATCCAAGGCAAACATCGCGCGAAGGTCCGGAGCACAACTGACTGGACGGCATAGAGCACCCCAGTTCTTAGTTCTTTCTTTCACGGAACTCACAGTCGTTTTATTATATTCTCCACATCTCTCTTAGTTGTTCGCACGGGCAAAAGCTGCCGGTGCATGTAGCCAGTCCGGATGTAGCCGTCCCTCCTCTCCTTCCCGTATACGGTTTTTGCAGCCAGCGACACCTGTTTCACTCATCGTTCAACTGACTGACCGTGCACAAGAAACTGTGGAACTCACATTGGCATGTCCACATCGCCATCAAGTCCTGAGCTTGGCGTGTGGCACGTGCGGGCCGGTTCGAAAGCACCGTCCCAGGATATCAACTCCTGCAGACTCCCCGCGATCTCATTCAGTCTCGCAGTTCTCCTGGGGACGGTCATTTTTGCCGCGGATGCACCTGATACGTTCAGCAGCGAACTGGCGCTCTGCTCTGTTATCGCTACAGAGAAGTGTCTGGAGCATCATTTCGCTGTGAGCAATGCTCACGCGCGATGTTTGCCTTGGATATACCAACGTTCATTGATTGATGTCTGGTGTGCCCCTTTGGGAAGGAAATAGGTATCGATAAAATCAAGGCAAAATAAAAACAGTAGCCGTCTTTGATAACACCACTTCTAAAATTTTCGACACAGGCTACTACAGCGGACTACAGACTGCATCGGACTACTGACTGCAGCAGACTACAGACAGAACAGACTCCAGACGACGATGTGAATAAGAGACAAACTCTTCCGACAGTGTGAGGGATTACTGTGCATAGCCAGTGGGAACGGTGCGTTTCACCTGGGCTCATGTCTTGCACGGATGCGCACGCACTAAATGCTGCTCATAAAATCCAAAAAACATTCTTTGACATCATGCGTAGATGATGTTGCTAAATACGCAAGTACAAGGGAAGGGAAATTGAACAGATAGTTTCTTTGTGTTAGCCGAACCGGTGCATTTAGGAAGACGGGTGTGAGTGGCACGGATCACAACCGAAGCACTTGACACCACCAATTCAATTGTCGAGTTGTACAGACAGAATACAGGTCAGTTCCGGTTTCCCTTCTGGCAAGAGTGGAAATGCCAGAAGCACATTCTGTTCTTACACGCGACTGCACACCAAGACTGGCAGATGCCAGCAGATAGCAGAGCTTCCCGAACTGCTGAACCCGCATCTTCATCCGCTTCACGGCGGCTTGCTTATGCCTGTTGGGACACACACACTTCTGTATGGCCGTGCAGCCGTGTTGTTGCGCAATCGAATGATCTGATACTGTACGTCATATCTACAATGTCGGATGTGCCGTTTTACTTTCCAGACTATGCTCCGGTATCCTGCGTAAAGCTTGGGGCAGATGTGACAGCATAGCATGGTGATACGGTCGCCAGTTTGTATCAGCATGACAGGTGTGCATCATCCAGTGCAAGTTAGCTCATTAACATGATAAAAGACATTGTCACACCACACAATGCTATGAATGCTGCTTTATCATACCAGGCGTGGCACTTCCCTTTCTTTGAGACCATGCGGTGAAACCAGCTGAATAAAAAGCGGTGCATAGGTGCAAAGACGGTTGCTCAGTTGAGCCCAGCTGGCGTGAATGCCATGCTTCGCTTCAATTCTCCGAGTGTACTGCATAATCAACTTCGTGTTGTGCTGGTTTCACGTGTGCTATCTGCATTTTCTATCAGCCGGTTGGTTGCGTTCATATCCTCACCAATCACTCCGATACAGACCGAGCATCAATAGCATGGGATCATCACGTTCGGCGAAACAGCCGTTTCAACAGCGTTGGTTATCTACCCATGGCTGATTCCTGGTAGTCGCCCACCGGCAGTCGAAGCCATCCTCAGGTTTCGATGTGTCCGTCAAACGAACTCCGTTCTCCGAGTTAACAAGGGCCCACTGATGGCCCACTGCGTCTACCGGCTATCGGGGCCTAGCTCTTCTAAGACTGCCGATGAGTGTTTGTCCCCGATCCGGGCTTCCTGTTCCGCTTATCATGGGCTCGTGCCGTGACTTCGCGACCTGAGTGTCATCCCGTGTCGAGCGGCAGGCGCCGACATGGCTGTGCGTCATCTGGTGTTCTTCTTCTGCAGGCGAGATGTCGGCCAGCCGGTCACTGGTCCGCTGGAAGCTCTACCTGCGGCCGCGGCGGCGCTGCTGTCGGCTGGTGCTGCTGCTGCTGGCGCTGATGGTGGCCTCGGTGCTGGTGACCTCGCTGCTGGTGATGCTGACCCTGATGGCGATGCTGTCGCTGCACGTGCCCGCCGCTGGGTCGGCGAAACAGCCGGACGTCCGGTGGCATGTGTCCGACGCCGACTGCGGCGTCTCTCACCGCAACGCGCCCGACCTGGACCTAGCCGCCCTGCTGCCGGCACTCAACTTCAGCGTAAGTGTGGAGTGTGACGCTGCCGGCGTCTCGTCTGCCACCCGTACTGACTGTCTGTGTCCGGCGTGAGTGTGGAGTGTGACGCTGCCGGCGCCTCGTCTGCCGCCCGTACTGACTGTCTGTGTCCGGCGTAAGTGTGGAGTGTGACGCTGCCGGCGTCTCGTCTGCCACCCGTACTGACTGTCTGTGTCCGGCGTGAGTGTGGAGTGTGACGCTGCCGGCGCCTCGTCTGCCGTCCGTACTGACTGTCTGTGTCCGGCGTAAGTGTGGAGTGTGACGCTGCCGGCGCCTCGTCTGCCGTCCGTACTGACTGTCTGTGTCCGGCGTGAGTGTGGAGTGTGACGCTGCCGGCGCCACGTCTGCCGTCCGTACTGACTGTCTGTGTCCGGCGTGAGTGTGGAGTGTGACGCTGCCGGCGCCTCGTCTGCCGTCCGTACTGACTGTCTGTGTCCGGCGTGAGTGTGGAGTGTGACGCTGCCGGCGCCTCGTCTGCCGCCCGCACTGACTGTCTGTGTCCGGCGTGAGTGTGGAGTGTGACGCTGCCGGCGCCTCGTCTGCCGTCCGTACTGACTGTCTGTGTCCGGCGTGAGTGTGGAGTGTGACGCTGCCGGCGCCACGTCTGCCGCCCGTACTGACTGTCTGTGTCCGGCGTGAGTGTGGAGTGTGACGCTGCCGGCGCCACGTCTGCCGTCCGTACTGACTGTCTGTGTCCGGCGTGAGTGTGGAGTGTGACGCTGCCGGCGCCACGTCTGCCGCCCGTACTGACTGTCTGTGTCCGGCGTGAGTGTGGAGTGTGACGCTGCCGGCGTCTCGTCTGCCACCCGTACTGACTGTCTGTGTCCGGCGTGAGTGTGGAGTGTGACGCTGCCGGCGTCTCGTCTGCCGCCCGTACTGACTGTCTCTGTCCAGCGTGAGTGTGGAGTGTGACGCTACTGGTGACGTCACCCAGCTATGCTAAATGCTAACAAGGTGGAGTACTGTGAAGGGAAGCGTACCGGTCGGATTTCAATACATCGATGCGCACAAGTGCTACCATTCTGGGTAGCCTGTGCTTGTTTTGGAATCTGCATTACAAATGACTGAAGAAACATGTGTCCACAATTTACGGCTGCCCCCTGTTCGAGATAATCCTGCCATGCTGAGTGGTATAGAAACTGCATACGTTCTCCCCGCTAGCCTATTTTATAAACCGATACCCGCGTTAGGTGCGCGTCTCTACGAGATGCCGAGGGAGGTCAATTGTGGTTGTTTCACAAGTATTTTGGCCGCAGCGATTTGGTGCACGGCCTTGTGCATGCAGTGCCACATAGTCCCCAAAGCCCGACTCAAACCCCTGTTCGTTGAGTGCCTCCGACGGCGCCTTATATTTCTAGTGGAAAGACTTGTCGGTGCAGTGGTAGTGCATTAATATATATATATATATATATATATATATATATATATATATATATATATATATATATATATATATATATATATATATATATATATATATATATATATATATATATATATATATATATATACATATATATATACAGATATATTAATGTGCATATGCATACATCTTTTCGGAACATAGTGTATTCAAGTATTCCGCATCAGTTACAAATTTGTCAATGCACTTGGCTTTGGCAGAACCTGTAAATCGGACAGAACATGCCTCAACTTAACAGAGCTCTAACGCAAACTGTTCGGTACAGACTGGTGAAGTTAGATGTTGCGGAAGCTGCCCTTCCGCAGAAATGTTGCTAAATATCTATCTTTCGCGAGCTTCCTCACGACAGTTTATCTGCGGTACTCCCAGTCTGTATTCAGTTGCATTAGACGATTTTGTGACGGCATGTTCTGGTTGGTGCAGTTTGCCATTGATTTTGCTCCATATCCAGCCTCCAGCCGCTGGCTTGTTCGCTGACTCAGTCGACAAGCGGACCGGCAGCCCGGGGCGTTTGTTGTCGAGCACAAGAAGCAAAGACTTGTACTGTGAGTGCCTTCAGGCGGTACACATTGATGAATGCATCAAGTCTCTAGTTACCCTGGGCTTCTATGCATATTTGAAGACTTGTGGCTATTGAACGTGAAAGGGAAATGCTCCGTGATTAATATGCCGCAGCCACTTAGGAGTTCACCACGTGCTTTCAAGACTCGCACTTCCCCGTCCAGGGCTTCTAAATGACACATTATTTTGGTTGGAATAGCGGCTGGTGCTGATGAAAATTCGTTTTGAATCGAAGGTCGCGGAATCAGCACCACACAGAGACCAAAATATTCTTGGTGCCGAGTCACGCGTGCTCTTCGCATATGGAAATATAGGTTTGGTTGTTTGTAGTCTAGTGGTATCCACGGATCGTGCTTACTTTGTTTAGAGAGTGGCATTATGGGACAGTGGTCTAGATCAGGTCAATAATGATCCCGACCAGGAGCGGGAGTTAGCTGAGTAAATCAAGAGATAGGTGGTTCGTGTCCTGGGACCAGATGAGTCTCGCAGGATTTCACAGCCAGCCTCCATGACAAAAATGACCTGAGGTTGCTGTATAGCCATGCGTTTCGCATATCTTTTCCTTTTGATCTGAAGCCAGCCTTTTGCACACCACTCGCGGACCCATACCTAAATGTATGGGTGTTCGGCCGTTGTCGTCGCGGGACTCACGCTGGACGGTACCGCCACGTTTGTGTCCGCTCCACCAAGACACAATTGATTGGTCAGTCACTGTCTCTGACCCGGCGGTGCCCGCTGTTGTTCTGGTGTGCACCTGTTTACGACGGAGCCGCCTGCTGGTCTCGTTCCCCCAGCTTATCAGGAGGCCCTTCGGCTTCCCTCGCACACGCACCCCTCGGCTGTCCGATGCTGACCGGATTCCCTCTGGTCTGCCCCCATCCCCACGTCCCACTCCCCCTCCGTGTGGGCCCGGTGCTCGGGTGGCGGTATGTCGTGGAACAGGGGTTCCTGGCGGGCTTCTGGGATTTCCTCGAGTTGTCACGGCGCGAGGCCGACTCGGGGTTCAGCACTGCCCCCTCCCCCAACAGTTTAGTGTACCAGGCCACCAAACACGTGATCTTCACAGACTCCTTGAGCAGTCTTCAGGCATTGAAAGCATTCAACCAGGATAACAGACTTGTCCGTAGGATTACACGAGTCGTCAACGCCATAAATGACGTCAACAGAATTGTCATCTTCTGCTGGATTCCCAGCCATGTCGGAATTGCTGGGAATGAAGCTGCTGACATAACTGGCAAGCACTCTATCACCAACGGCCGGGAGGTCGACTTACGGCTCCCTGCAAGAGATTTGTATCCTACAATATTGTGAAGTATACAGTTAAAATGGCAACGAGCATGGAATTCAAAGTGTAGTAAGCTGAGGGTTTTGAAGCCAGTACTAGGATTGTGGAGGTCCTCGAGCCGGGCACAACGACGGGAGGAAGTAGTACTTTACCGACTGAGGATAGGTCATACCTTCGCGACACATAGCTACATACTTACCGGTGATGACTCACTTTTATGGCCACGCTGTTCAAATCTGCGTACCGTATATCATGTTTTAGTAGGTTGCGTACTCTTAGAACCACTACGACGCCAGATTTTAGGACATCAGGACGCCGACACTACCCTGCATACGCTAATAGGAAACCACTCTGAAGTCGTGACGTCTGGGACCATTTTATATTCCTTCAACAAGCACGCTTTGATGTTGTATATCGCCGATCCTAACGATTACTAGTTGTTTTCTGCAAACACAGTTATGGGCGCAAAATAACCCTGGCAGTCGACGCGCCCCTAAACTCCAATTCATCATCAACCGTTCAGTGTCCACTGCGACGGAGTCTGGCCGGGGGCGGCTGCTGACTGGAGAACACTCCAGGTATGGAGATTCACCCCGCCGGTCCCACGCCGGTTGGTGTTCGCCGGTCAGGCAGCTGCTTCGGAATGTGACGGCGCCCGGCACGAGCGGCATCACCTTGCGTCATGCACTGCGCCCCGCCATCGGGCTGCACTCACCTCGTGCGACACGCTGGGCTGTTCTATCGCCAGCCTGAGCCTTCGGGTCTCGTCGAGGGCGACCGCGCGACTCCACCTTGCCGCCCCGGCGTGTCAGCCGGCCATCAACCGGTGGCGTGAGTTGATTCCGGGTGCACGGCATGAAAGTTGGTCTGAGCGACCTGGTCCCGCCCAGGCCCGACCAGTCCCGACCAATCCCGACCAGATTCAGCCAGTCCCGACCAGTCCCGACCAGGTCCAGCCAGTCCCGACCGGTCTCGGCCAGTCCCGACCAGTCCTGACCAGGTCCAGCCAGTCCCGACCAGTCCCGACCAGTCCCGACCAGTCCCGACCAGTCCCGACCAGTCCCGACCAGTCCCGACCAGTCCCGACCAGTTCTGACCAGTCCCGCCCAGGTCCGACCAGTCCCGACCAATCTCGCCCAGGTCCGACCAGTCCCGACCAGTCCCGCCCAGGTCCGACCGGTCCAGCCAGTCCCGACCAGTCCCGACCAGTCCCGACCGGTCCAGCCAGTCCAGCCAGTCCCGACCAGTCCCGACCGGTCTCTGCCAGTCCCGACCAGTCCCGACCGGTCTCTGCCAGTCCCGACCAGTCCCGACCAGTCCCGAGCAGGTCGGACCGGCCCGGCGCGATCCCTACGCCTTTGAAACCGTGCAAACACCTTGGCACGCACGGCGTCTCGTTCTATTTGCTTCGCTCGCAGTCAGATGTGCCCATTTAAGTTAGACTTTTAGCAATTCTCGTCCCAGTATTCATTGGGGTGTTCGTAATCTTTGTTCAAAGAGACGAGTTCGCGGCTGCATTTCCGTCCGTCGATATCTTTCAACGGCGCTCCAGGTTGAAATATAGCATTTCAGGTTCAAATGCTCTTACTCAGAACCAGACCTGCTCTTTTCGGATTGGTCAACGTTCAAGCTGCGTCAACATTCATTACAATCTTTCTACTGAAGTACTCTCAACTTTCGCTCAAGGAAAGTGGTTTGCGTCGGCGTTCCCAGCCACGGAAAGTTCACGACGCACCTCGCATCACAGC
The DNA here is from genome assembly GCA_034440575.1 of Imbricaverruca yamaguchii. Lineage (NCBI taxonomy): Eukaryota > Metazoa > Arthropoda > Thecostraca > Neoverrucidae > Imbricaverruca > Imbricaverruca yamaguchii. Next base: position 762,787 of record JAOTOL010001513.1, read on the forward strand.
CGGCACACGCCATCCGTCCCGGACGGCAACTATGTGAAGTGGTTGCTTTGCACCAGAGAGGTCTCGAGTTCAGTCCCAGGGGATGGCGCCTTTTATTTCCGCGTGTCATTTGGTGAATGCATCGCATGCCAAGCCACCTTGGCTCCGTATGCATACATCAGGGCAGTTGGCTAGATAAACGCCCACTGTAATGCACCACGGCCTTGGCTAATCTACAGGAAAATTCGAGTATTTTGGCACTTGGCCTCGCTCGTGCAGGGCCTCGCTCGCTCGCTCGGGGACATCACCTGGCCGGGTGTGTCCCCGAGACGAAACGTGTGGGCGTTTGTGGATGTTGTATGACGTCATAATCTGGCATGGCTGTCCATCGTGCACTTGCCATTGGAGAGAGGATAGACGTTCTCCTGTTCGGTGATGCAATTTTATCGCCTTACGAAATAATTAGTAATGTCCATATGTGAACTAGTGACCAAACCTCACCGGGGTGAAATGAAAAAGTGAATACGCCCATATGGCTGAGCAAATGCTACTAACAATAACTGAGTTTATTAGTAGTTGGTGATTCAAATTCCACTGAAAACCAACTGGTCTGCATAACCATATCTGACTCCAGTTGGCTACTATGAAACTTTTTGACGTGATGCCTGATGTCTGGTACCGATGTTTATATATATATATATATATATATATATATATATATACATATATATATATATGTATATCATTACTAGAATGTAATCAATGTTCATATTATTAATCGGGCATCAGCTAGGTAGCCCTTGAACCGGCGCCTCATGCATCGAGTCATCTCGCCCCTCCCCTCCCCCACTATGCAGGTGCGCATAGTGGTCGACTGAGGTCGGGCTAGTTAAAAATAGCGTGACTGGGGCTTGGAGCCAAACCCGCACATGACGTCACGACAGGCGTTCGGGCCGACCCTCCAGATGTCGCCACTCACCTGCCCTCCCATTGCCATCCTCCTGCCCTTGAGCTACGAGCAAGGATGTGCGGGCGAGTGGCCAGATTTTAGTCCGATGTAAAGGTCAGATATTGTACATGTAGATAACGGCGGTGAGGATGACAAAATTGAAAAGGATTAATGGAAAGGTGTGGTAGCCCTCCGGTGGGCTCCAATGACGACAAAGCAGCATCAATTAGCCGGTACGCTGGTCCGGTAACGACACGTATGCAGCGGAACCAAGGATAAACGACAGTTTAATAGTGTCACGATTCCGTAGAGCCCTGGAGGTTCAAGAAAGTGCTTTTACATAATCTCATAACAAATGGGAGATAAGGTATCCGAAGGCCATCCCAGATATCTTCCCTTTGGTTCAGAATGGTGGAAAATTGGCTAATAAACCCCGCTAATCGTGCCACTGTTCAGGAAGCTGATACCCAGTGTTATTTGGCACTAACTTACACTACCTCCGATGCTACTCCAGCACTCACATTGGAGAAAATCAGCCAAAGACGCATAATAGAGTCGGGAGGGGAATCCTCCCAGCACTGCCTGGCATCTTGAGAACAAGAGTAGCGTCATGAAGCTTACATGCTAGGTAAGATTAGAAGAACTGAATTGGAGTCACTAAGGTCTTAGCTAAATTTATTCTTGGTCGATCGAGTTTGCCGTATCAAAGTCAGCTGGTCAGGGAGAACTGGACCCCGGTCCATCTGGCATACTGTGTAACTATTCTAACTATTCCAAGGAATGTATAACAACTCGAAGATCATTGGTCAATAACTTTGCGCCAGCAGACATCTTCACAATGTGTAATAGCTTCTGGCCATACCACGGAAACTAAGAGAACCTTCCCGCACAGCACCAATCCCATGTGCTTCTATTCGCAAGGTTACCTAAAACCATGCAAAATATATGCACAAGCAACCATCGTATCCGAAGAATTATTTGACAATAAATAAGGAAACAATATGCAAGCATAAACTCGTTTCAGGGTACTTTAAATCACGCGTGTTTGTAAGCTGTACAATTTCGCATCGATTTTCAAACCTGTCAGCTTCAGCACGGGGAAGTGTTTTCATTCATTATCGTAGTGTGCACCGACGGTCACCTCAAACGGCGCCTTGTCACCACAAGGACCACCCCAAACGGCGCCTTGTCACCACAAGGACTACCCCAAACGGCGCCTTGTCACCACAAGGACCACCCCAAACGGCGCCTTGTGTCACCACAAGGACCACCCCAAACGGCGCCTTGTGTTACCACAAGGACCATACCAATCCTGGAAGCTTCAGGGTGAGTCAGTTGGCAGTGGAGTGACCCAGTGCCCAGTAAAGCACACCACCAACAGCATAGCATACCACCATCATAACATGGAAGATTACCCAGTGAGGAATAGCAAATTGCATACCACCAGTATAACATAGGAGATTATCTGGTGTGGAATGGTATACAGTATGCCGCAAATAAAGCATGGATGGCTTCCCAGTGCCGCCGTGCATTGCTGGTGTCTCTCGCTCACTGCCGCCACGGGACCAGAGCGACTACAACACTATCTCATTCCAAAGTGTGTGTGTACATCAGCCAATCAGTGTGTGTGTGTGTGTGTGTGTGTGCGTCTGCGCGTCTGCGCGTCTGCGTCCTTCCACAGTTATACATTCGGAAGTTAATTTTGTATTCGCTTATATATTCAGCTACGAGCCTTTGTCAAACACAGCCGAAAATTGCCCACACGTATTGTCAGCGTCTTACAGCAGTCAGGAAGAAACCTTCGTCCAGTCCCGATGCGAATTCAGCGGACGCCAATGGAAAACAGAAGCTAGATGGTGCATAGACAGCAAATATGACACAAGATCGGATTGCCAACGCAATCTACCGTTATGAATAACACCTCGCAGCAAAATGCAAAGCACAGAGATTAGCGCCGGTCAATTCCTTTAATAATGGGATGCAAATATCGAGTGAAACACACACACTTGGAGTTCAGCACAATTTCCTACAGTAGTCGTCATTATGGCACATTTTCGCTTTGTGTAGGTCTCATATTTTTAGTAGATGGATTCAGCAGTTTTACGGTGGCAATGATCTTCGTTATGTACGCAGGATTTTCACCGAGAGCGGAATTTTGCTGAGTGTGGTGTGCGCATGAGAGCTGCAACGCGCAGACCGGTTGTGGCAAAGTGGCCATTAAGCTCGCTCAGCCTGTCTCGGCGCCACTTAGCTAGTGCCACTCCCTTCCTCACCTGCCGGGAGAGGCGTTATCTCCCATCCCCTCCTCACCTGCCGAGAGCAGCGCCAGCTCCCTCCCTCACCCGCCGCAAGCAGCGCCAGTTCCCTCCCTCCCTCACCCGCCGAGAGCAGCGCCAGCTCCCTCCCTCACCACTCCCGGGTGGGGCGACGAAAACACCGTCGACCTCGCGCCACTTGTGCAGACAAAATATCACGTGTGCATGAGGGGAGCACACCTTTGGCCTTGTCACGCAGCTGTCGGTAGTCACGCCTGCCCACTCGTACCGCGTCGGAGAGTCGCCACAGCCCGTAGGTCTCGTCACACCTTCGCATGAGCTGCTGCACCCCTGCACTGGGGCTGAGTCGGAGGCGGTGCGGACGGCGGGGACACCATCTGCAGGGGGCAGTATGCGTGTCCACCATGCCCCATCACAAGCGTAGGAACACTAACTTTCCCGCTGGCGTCAATGGTTTCATACACGGCGCTTCGGTCGACGCGCAAAAGGTCGACGTAGATGACGTCTCAGTTGACGCTCGAGGGACGCGTAGTGAACGGTGTGGGGGCGGCAGCGCTGAGAGAACGGGTCAACGATGCTGTCAGCTGTTCGGCGATTGGATGAGATGGCACGGTGACGGCCGGGCTGACATCAGTGACGTCGACGATGACGTGGTCGAGTATTGATTCTCAGGACGGCTTCAGATGCGTCAGCGTATGCATTAGCTAAATCAAGTTGAGGTAGTTGAGCCCTATTCCAGTGGTCAGAATCCGACCCCTCCCCTGTGGTTTTTCACCCGCCGTTCCATAGTACTTTGTGATTAACGCGTGAAACTAGATGACTTTTACTATATTCCTTTGTTCTATTTTGTGCCGAAATGTTAGTTTCGTAACTATCTCAGAGACGGCTCCAGGAGTGAATATCAGGAGGCACCTATACGTGATTGTTTAACGGAAACTTAGGAACAGCACATGCACCTGAATATTTTCATTATTTTGCTGTTCAGGTACCTACCATTTGGAATTAAATCGGTCACACGTTCTTGCTCACCTACTTAAATACTTAGCCTAAGCCTAATTATGTCGAGAGCGGATCAAGGGGAAGCCAAACAACAAAAAAGAACAAAGAATTCTGGTCTGTCAAAAATAAAGAAGTCTGCCTAAGCGGTTGCCGAGTCAGACGACTTTCCCATCGGCGAATCCGAGAGCTGACGACATATATATTCAGAGCATGTTGTCTTGTTCAGACCACTACAATCAATGGAACGACGGGGGCCCTTGTCAATGGCGGATCAAGGAGGTGGATGGATGAATTCTGGATAACCGATTATCATACGTCGCACGCAGTGGCAGAGCCAGATTTTCCCAATTGTCAAAAATAACCAGCCATAACAAATGATACCTATCACCTCCTTAGGCCCCTAGCTACGTCATTGCCTATTTACATGTGCATGCATGGACATCAAATGGTGCCCTGAATCCCTACTGATGGTATATGCCCATCCGTGCTCAATCTTACCGATGTAAAGTACAAACGCACTCCCAAATTTCATCGATTAATTTCTTCACTTTTTTATCCTGACTTCGCCACGGGAAAATTTCGACAGTTTGACATTCAAAATACTTATATTAGACCGGTATAATTACCTCGAGCTATCCAGTTTTGAAATCCCTTCAATAAAGTATTGAAATATCTGGGGGGGGGGGGGCGGGGGAGCTCAATGGGTCAAATCGCTGTAAATTCAGGTCTAAGTGAGCCGTGACGAAATATGATTAAATTTTTATGTGGACGCGCTACTCTTCCCCCGCGACCAATCGGCGCGAAAGATCAGCGACGCTACATGACTGCGGTCGCTACGCTACAGCGGTCGACATGTCGTAAAACCAACAACAACAATTTATGTGGGCGCACATCCAGCCAGTCATAGGAAGGTAAAGAAGTGTCAATATCGCTTAGACAGAAAGTGGACTTCCCACAGCCAGGCGCCAGCTTCAGCTGATAGGAGATTATGGAAAGCTGTGGCCACTGGACAGAAGGGAGGTCGGTATGTGAGCGTCGTGAGCGAGGGCTCACCCGCCGCCTCCGCTAAAGCTCGGTTCACACTAGGCGGTTTCACGCGTGCACTAACGGGAAGTAATCGTCATGACATCCCAATGGCGATGTCAGACTATATTAATTACGTCGATCTGAGAACTTTTAAACTGGAGGTTGGACCACGTTAATATATTAATAAACAGTCAGAGGATCTCCGGTTACTTAATATCACAAGTTTTTGCACTAGCAATAGCTTGTTTATACACAAACCCTGAAAATATATACCTACCTCCGCTCCCGGGAAGTCATCTAGTCGGAAATCTGGAAGTCAGACCGAGCGAGCCTGACATCGAAGTTAACTCGATGACAACAGCTGACTGCCGAATTCAGCGGTCTTCAAATGCAAAGTTTTCCGGTCAGTTGACCGCTCTGATCTATATTGCCAACCATCTCCAACTGCGGTAAGTGATTGGCTCTGTACAATTGATATGACGAATCATAATCGAGGTTTCAAAAAATGACGTCACCGTTTGTGCTCCGATTGCATCATTTATGGCTGAAATATGGTAAGTAAGCTAACAGATAAGTTAGTCTCAGATGCGCACATCTTGGACATATTTCGAACTTGGGGTGCTGTTGTGGTGAACAGTTAATTATTTGTTCTTTCTTTCGAGTATGATGTTCAATGGCAGGGTTCAATTGGTACCCCCACAAGTTAGGAAATATTGGGCAAAATAGTGCACCACAATACCCAAATGCACAAAGGTACCTTTTGTATCAGTATTTCAACAAAAATATTATGGTTTAGTGTTTAAGTTGGTGCTGAGTATCATTCCACTCCTTCGTTTGCTTTTGGTATTTGCATTATTTAAACTGGTATTGAACTGGGTTTTCTTAATTGTAACAGCTCCCTTTGAACAATAATTCAATTGTTTTGTTGCCATGTATAGTGATTGATAAGTCGATTTAACAACAGAACTGCATATGTTGAAGGGAATGCACTAGTTTTAAGAAAGTATATGATTGCTATTATGAGCAGCAAGTGGGTATGATGACAACCATGATATGGCAGATATTTTGCGACTGGCTTCTGTTCTTGTGTGCAATTAAAGAAATGCTTGTGCTGGATGCACGCAAGTTATATGAGTATTAGATGATATCTAGAGGGATGAAATATTGAACGAAAACAATATTTTGTTTCTTTCGAACAATGTACAAACTAAATAAGTTTTACAGACTTGTGCTTTCATGGTGTGCCTGCATAGGGGAAGATGGGGTTTCTGGACACTTAATGCAGGGAATGGGTGCTGCATGACCAAAACAGTCAAAGCACCCTTGACCCCCCAATAACCAACCAACCTGAACATTTAAGGCATTCAAGAAATTGAAATAGCTCTACTGCTACATCTGTATGGCTGAACCAGTCATTGTACTTTATTCACTGAACACAAAAATGAACAGGCTATCCATATTCAAGCAATTCCTTTCAATGAAAATCCTCTAACCACTTGCAAAGAGCAACTTTAAAACAATTATTTTGTAGTGGTGTGCTGTGTTCTGAACACAACTGTTGTGCAGGATTACCTGTTGTAGCTATAGCTGTTGTGGTATAAGCTATTAGTAGCCACTAAAAATGTTGGTGTAATTAGAAAACATATTGAGACTTCCTTATGGTTTCCTTAAACCAACTGCTCTTGGAAGCCTAAATGGTGCCTATGAACTTTGCTAGCTCCATACACAAAGAATCTGTAGAACTATGTGATCAGGCCTTCATATTTTGGTAAACAGTTGCACCATTTATAAATACCACCATCTTTTTGTTATTTATGCACTGGACATGCTGCAGGTGACACCCAAAATTAGGTGTTCGGAAAACAGAACATGTTCAGATACCCCCTCTCTACCCCTAACTTAAGGTATGCCAAAACGAGTCAAAGGGTGCCTATTTATCATACGGTTTTACTAATGACCATTTGTACTAATACATTTGTATAAAGAGGAATAAATAAGGTATAAATAAAGAGGAATGAGGGAGTGCTGCCTTGTGTGCATGTATTATTCATCACCCTTTTATACATCAGTCTCTTGCTATTGCCACCTTTCCTCTTGATTTCTGAGAAACTTATGCCATTATCTGCCCTGAAGAAAACAAATGTGAATAATAATTTGCTCAAGGCATATTAAATCCATTTGACTGTGGAGGTGGTAGGGAACATGTGGTGGTGCCCAAAGTCTGCCAACATCTGTTTCATTTCTCTACAATTATTTATTGGTTATATTTATGCATGTTTTCTTTCTTCAATTCTTCCACATGCTGCTTGAGTGAGTGATGTTCCGGGAGAGCCGAAACACAATCTGGCTTGGCCGTAGTTAGTGTGTGTATGGGAATGGGGTGGGGTGGGGGCGGGGGCGGACAAGCCCCTCGCCATACTTTTCATTCAGCACCACGCTGACCGAAAACATTCCCATCCAGGGCGCTCAAGTACAACTCCTACATCAATGCCACATGTTTGTTGTTAATGCGAAATTACCTTGGTAGGGCACTGTGGAGGTCAACGTCAGGCAGCTGCCGCTCATGCTGACTGGCGACGCAGCGTACCCGCTCACTCCCTGGCTCCTGAAGGCGTACCCAAGTTACCGAGAGGACCAGCCCGACCGTGCAGCAAGGCACGCGTTCAACGCCAAGCTTGGTGTGATTAGGATGGTCGTGGAGCGCTCGTTTGGGCGGCTGAAGTGTCGGTGGCGACGCGTCTTGAAGCCGTCCGAACACAGCTTCCGTTTTGTTCCGCGGATAGCATTCGCCGCCGCTATCCTACGCAACGTGGTAGAGTCGTACCACGACGACTTGCCAGCAGGTACACTGTGCGTAGCCGAGCTGCTGTCTGCCAGCGAACAGCCACCTACAGCAAGGTGTCATCCAGCCGAAGACAGTATGGCTGCCGCGGGCATACGCGATCATATCAAGGACAGTTTGTGAAGTTGTGTCATTTGGACTCATTCGTTTGAGATCAATGTGTTTGTTTATGTTTGGTTCATTGGTTTGTTTTTATTCGCTTAATTCATTCGTGCGTGCATATGTATAGCTGAATTGATGATATAACCTGCCCAACGAAGAACAACCGTGAGTTCTTTTATGACTCATTCTACTGCTAGGCCATATGGCGTTTCCAATCTCTCACATTCATTGGTCGTAGGTGCACTTTGTAATCCAGCCCGAATAGCGGGTAGTAGTCATGCAATTTCCCACTGGTTCAGGTCTATTTGTTTTTTTTTTATAACTCATTTTAGCGAACCGAGAACACGTAATCGCGAGCTTCGATCGACGTCCCGCTGTCCACCCACACCGGGCGGCCAATTGTCGTTTGATAACTGAATGTAAAAATGTACACATACATTGACTTCCCGTGTATGCCGTGAATGCGGGATGGGTGAAACAGATGACATGAGGCGGAAAACACGGTCGCGAAACTCAGCAAGGAGTAGCAAGAATAGCAAGGATTATCAGTCCAGATTATCTTGTCTGTTGATCATGGCGCGACAAACAGTTTTAATCTGGCCCTCTAGACGCTTCATGGTAGCGAGGTGGCGCCGATCCGCCTCCACTTGCTGCCGCAGCAGGTCAACTTTCTGCCTTTCTAGGGCCAAGGCTTCCTCTCCCCTGGTGTCCATGCGATCCAGAATGCCCAGGATCCGGCTATCGATGTCGTCGGGACGCAGACGTCGGTGCCTACGACGCTCCGCTCCAAGGCAGCATTCACTGGACCGTTTCCGGTGGCGCTTGGCCTCGCGGCCTCGCAGGCTGGTCAGCGGGGGCGTCGGCTGCGCTCGACCTGGTGGGCTGGTCGCCTGGGCTGGTGGCGCTGCCGCTTGACCTGGCCCGCTGCAAGGCACCGCCGACCACCCTGGGCTTGTGTGCAATCAACGAGGTCCCAGCCGAAAAAAAAATGTGATGGCACTCGTGGGTACTCTTGCCCCCCACACCCACCTACTTACCACTAATTATATCCATGGCCAAAACTTACTCTTGGGGGGGGGGGGGGGCAATGACCAGCCAGGAAGGAGGGGGAGGGGGTGCACGTCCAATAGATGCTATCTGAAAACTGGGCGCTAAATGACCAACCATGGTCGTTGCGCCCTAAAACCACAATCACACACACACACACGCTATCTGAAAACTGTTTAACCCGTCCAGTTTCTCCTATCAGATCCTCACACCCCGCCTGGGAGGGTGGGGGGTTAGGGACCCCCCACACACTAATATCCAAACAAAGCGTCGCACGAAAATAAATAGGTGTCATCGGAAAGCGCTCGACGAGTAGGGTGAAACACCACCCCGAAAAGTTTTTTTTTCACAACTGACATGTTTGTGGCTCTGGGGAGTTCATTTTGAGGGAGATTTGCAGAAGAAATAATTTGGAATCAGAAAAGAAGAGCGAAATCGACCAGGACCAGGAAATGTTTGGCTACCGAAAAATAAATTGTTTTTGAAATAAATAAAAATGTTGAGTTAACGATTTCTTTCATTTTCCTTTTCTAATGGGTAGACCGGACCGACAAATGTAGTTCGAAGTCAACTTGCTCCCAGAAAAAAGCTTACTATAACCAGAATCTCCTATTTTACCTCTAATGGACAAGTGTACGAAACTAATATGTAATCAAAGAGTTAAAAAATGCAACATTAATCTGGTGCGTTTTCCTGCATCCCTAAAGATAAGGAAACTCTGAATGTTTCATTCAAATGTCTTTATTCGTTAAAGCGTAACAAGTTGAACTTTCTTGGAGGTGACCTCACTTGACCTTGACCAACTCGTTAACCCTAGATGACCTGACTTCAAAATTCTGACACAGCATGCCAAATTAATGTGGAAAAAGGTATGCCAAATTTCGGCGCGCTGCCGCGCGCCATTCTTCCACTGGTCGCGGAAAACTCTCGCGGGGGGGGGGGGGAGGGCTCGTCAACGACCCCCCCCCTCCCAGACGGCGCGGATTAAAATAGCTCTACCGATGGGTTCCAGGAAGGCCCGAGGCCCCGCTGCCCCTCCCCACTCGTGAGGTACCTGGTGAGTTGCATCAAAACCCTTCTGACAGCTTGGGGTGGGGATACACGTAATCTTGTAGATATGCCGTAAGGTATGGGGAGCCCGGATGCAACACCGCCCTTAAATAGGCATTTTACATCAGTATTAAGGCGTTGACTGAAAGGAATCCACTCAAAAGAGTCTCGCTACCCACATCTGAAACGCACGCGTCCACCGTTACCGAATTCCAGACTCATTAAATCTTATTCAGGTAGGTATTTATGTACTAAGCTAAAACGATATCTAAGAGCGGAGCCCCGTATTTGCATATTATTGGTGATTTGCAGTAGACGGCATTTGAGCTGTCAACAGTCTGCTTGTAAAATGGAGGGAATATAATATTTTCGGGACCGTCAAGATGGCACTATCTGGAAATGATATCAGTTCGCATTTATCCTACTACTGCTAATTCACATGCATGAAATAAAACGTAAGATTAAAAATATTAATCAGCATGATGTGAACTTCCGCTTCCTCCCCAATATTGTATGCTTGCTGGTAATGCAGTGGCAAATTTATATTATATCCGACAACTCTCAAATCGCGCGCCATGGTGCCAGATGCTGCCAGGTTGGCAAGTCGGTCCTGTGAGTCAAGTGCTTATTTCCAAATGAGTGCCGCTATTTGAATACTTTGGTTCAGTTTTATATTTTATTTATTATTTGATATGTAAAACTTCCGACATATTTCATATGTACAGATAAAGTACATATATTTCAATAATATGCCCTTCATACTAGACGAAGTCATCAACATTGCATCCCGGTGCTTATTGGACGTCGTGAAACGGGCTAATGTGGCCTTTTGGCGCTTTCCGAGCGCTTATTCATCGTTTTTTGGCCGTTTCGTCAAACAAACGGCAATCGAACGTATTTCAGACGTCCTCCAAAACTACGTTTTACGAACGTTTAACGCGATTGGAGCGTCGTACAGTATGCACCGGGGAATGTCACGACCGCGTAATGAACGTCTATCTGGCGTCCAAAAGACATTTAGCTTATCTTTTCAATGCCGATTCGGCGTTTAACGTTTTGTTGGTGTGATTGAGCTGTCACGAGATATTCGAAGTCTTGTTGGCTGTCTATAACCAGGTTGGATGCATTGATTCGCCTGTGACTAGAATATTCCATTTCTTAGCACCGCTCTATTGGCCACGTGGTAGAGAGGTAGCCCTGGAAAAAAGTCACAGGCGGAATTGTATGCAACGTTGTGCTGTGCTTGTTTTATTGGCACGGAAAAAGCATCCTTGTTCACCGAAGATGTAAAGGTGGGAAATAATATTTCGTGGTTGTGCATACAGCCTTGACAAATCTTGCAAGTATCTCTGAAGTACCATGTACGAAATCAGTGGCCCAGTGAGTTGTAAGTGCCTATTGCAAGCAATGAAAAACCCTGACAATTTTTGATACTCTAAACGCAACTTGGCATTGCCAAGTTATGCGTGATGGTGAAAAGCATATTCATACTTTCCATTGCTTTAAATGTCAATTCGTTGGGATTTTCATTGGTCATCTCTTCACTTTCGCATGAATGTTGCATGCTCCCCCTGCACATGTCCCAAGTGCAGGAACTCTCACCCTAACACTGCACAACGGTGGGTCAGGGTTGGACCCCATGAATATGAGTATGTAATCTTTATCTTATGGTTCTCTGACGGGAAAACCAGTTGTTGTCGATAACATAGAAGCAAAAATTTCAGAATATGTCGCTCAATATATCTCAGCTTGCATTGATACAAGTATTCAGGATTTCCACATAGGTTGAATCGGCGGCAGCCGCGTCAGGATGGTCTCATTGTCGTCATAATTAATTCGCAGGGAAGCGTAAAATGAACGTTTCCATTCGGAGACACGGCGTGTGTTATTACCGGTGTATTTCTGCTCGTTTTGCGACGTTTATGTTCTGTTTGACGTTCGATATCCGTTCGTTTTACGAATGACTGACGCTCCAAATTACCAAGTGTGAACTGAGCTTAACGCTTCGCATGAGACCGCGGTGGCGATCTTTCAGACATTTACTTCAAAATTGTCTTTGCATAAAATCGCAATCCAACCACACTAGGTAGTAACGTTGCGGCGATGCGAGCAGGCTGTCTGACCTTGGTGTAAATTTGGCAACCCAGAAAATCACAATTTTTCCCCGGGCAGGGTCGGTCACCATGTCTCAGAAAGGTAGAAAACATGTAAATAGTGCTGCTGCGCTGTGATTTGAAGCAGCCGACCTTAGTAAAGTAACCAGCGAACGCATTGGTGGCTATGATGATGATGGTGATGGTGATGGTGATGGTGATGGTGATGGTGATGGTGATGGTGATGGTGATGGTGATGGTGATGGTGATGGTGATGATGATGATGATGATAATGATAATGATGAACGCACGTTGGAATCTGTGATGCTGAGCCCTCGTCGTAGCTACAGTTGGCTGGCCGCTCCGCCCGCTCTGATGACCTGCGTGAGGCGGGCCGACGTGACTCCACCGACAGCCTGGCGAGAGGGGGGGGGGTGGCGTCAAGAAGTCCGGGCGGCGCCGGCACTGCAGCCGACGCGCCGCCGTCGCCGCTGCACTCACTCAGCGGCCACGGCAGATTTCAGCCGAGCAATGGTGCCGGTGTGCTGGCCGGTCTGTCGAACTCCCCTGAGGCCGGCGGAAATTCCGGGTCAGCGAGCGGGACCCCAGCTATGAAGCGCGCACGCACACCAGAGGCAAATGTGATCACATAGCAAACTCAAATGATACTCGGGCAGACAACAGCCGAGTGGTATAAAAAAAACACTTCTCGCGAAAATACCACTGTCACAATCAGGGTCTCACTCCAGTTTCAGCACTCGCCGTTGTCTGATTCAGCGGGAAGAGAAGAGCGGGATCATTCACCACAGTGGTCGAACTAGTGGGGCGTCGAGCCTACTCAGAACAACTCGTATTCGGCGAATATTCATTGGAACTTGTGCATTGGCCTTTTCCATAATTTCCTGTATTTTGGTTTTGGGAGTACGAAGTTTCGCTTGATTTGCGGTTATGTCTATGCTGAATGTAGGCAAACAAATAAATGTTAATATTTGAGAAGTTGAGGTTCAGTAAGCATTGTGGAAACGCTCAACAGCACCACATGCACATCATCAGCATAACATTGTTAATGGCTGAAATCGAATCACACATCTTAATTCTGGGAGCGAATATCGATATGACCTGTTGGGCGATTGCAATTTTTTTTTGGTAATCAACATCTTCAGCTTAGCTTTCCAACAGCATTCCCTGCATCTACTATTCAGATTGGGGTCTCCGGGTGGGTGTTCATTTCTGCTTCGAGTGCATGTTTTACGCATATATGGATCATAGTTGCATAGAGACAAAAGTGACGTCTTTTCAACTACCGGCATCCTTATAAGCATAACCCAATTCGCATGTTCGCATTTCGGTCTCAGGTAGTGAGGCGTGCAGTGCAGAGTCAGTGAACTGGCCCCTGCCGAACGTGCGTTTGAGTCTCGCATGCCACTCGGTATTCTATATTATAAGGTCGGCTGACAACTGGACATAGACGATGTCAGTTCTCTGGATGTCGTCGGTGCATTGTCGGCACGATGAGCTTTTGGCTGAATTCACGCTGTCCAACTGGATTGCTTGGATTTATGGTCACCTTGACCCTTTTGCATTGCGCTATTAAGTCATGGCAATGCGCTGATATACAACTGGCTCAGTGATCTGGTTACGGCACGACATACGTTGGCCTGACTGGCTTGCCATAGGACACCACACGTGCGTATGCAAAGCTACTGCAATGCTCAGTTGGCTAATGTTCACGTACAATGGCAGATTGCTTGTGTATTATATAAAAATACTTATCTTCTGACGATCGTAGATAGGCGATAGACGATCGATAGGCCTAGCTGGTAACGAGGCCGCCGGTCTGGCGGCAAAGAGAGCTGCAGACGGTGGCTGCAAGACGCGACCCCTGGATAATTGACCCTTCCCCCTGGAGATCTGGAAGCAGTCATATCATCCCTGGTTCATCGAAAATGCATCCCTGGTTAATCGAGTCTTGTTTTAGCGCGTCATATGCAGAGTTCAACGGTTAGGTCAGATGAAGTATTTACAGTTCACTCACACAATAGTCGATATGCAATCGCCGGTAAAGAGCTGTGGATGGCTACTTGTGAGTGCGTGTGGTACATATTGTTTTGTGCATTTTAACGCAGACTATGCGATTTCCATAAATGTTTTATAGGCAAAATGGTTAATCGCAGGTTAACCAAAGCCGATGACATCAATTTACATTGGGAAGCTCACCGGTTTGATCATGTGGTCTATGACAATTCCAGAACATACAGGTTATTTGGGCACATCAAGTGCAGCATAATGAGCATTATGCTTTCATTACGCTTTCGTAAAAACGTCCTGAGCATGCCTTCAGGAGGGAGGTCGCTGATTAATAGCCTTGCATAACCGTATGAACATGCTGGCGATCAGAAACACCCGCAAATGATATATAGCTATACATGTTGGACGGTGGGTCACTCCCAGATAAGGAAGGAAAATGAATGTCTGCCACGATTCATTACCAAGCGACGGGCTCTGGTGGGTTGAATATCTCAGTTCAAAGAAGTCCAAGGTTTTGTGTTACTTAAGTGACACATCGCATCCTCTGCATTGCAAAGTTGGATTATAATTTCCTTGAGTTTATTCAAGCCTGCTCTAATTCTAAAGATCAACATGCTCTTCACTAGTATGAATCCAGAGCAGAGGTAGCCAGCACAATACTTTTTTTTACAGTGCAAGAGAAGCGATTTAAAATACCCGGTATGTGTTCTTTGTGTTAGATTATTAAACTCTGTTTCTAGACACAGATTTGCAATTTTGAATCAAGTAATGTTAGCTTTCAGTGGTAGCAAAATATAGCATAGCATACCATAGAATATCACATTTTGTGCAAATGCGACTTTCATTTAGGAATGGCCACTTCCTTGTATGTACGTCTGGGTGATTCCCCCACCACACGAGAGGTCGTTATGAAGCATGTCTTGGTGAAGTATGAAGTAAATTAAATATCTATTGGTATGTGAACACAATCATTCCATTCTTTTCCAGGCCAGTTGGACAAAAACCAAGACCTTCTGGAACGGGGAAATGGAAACAAGATACCAAAATATTAAGAAAAAGCCACCCTTTCCTCTAAAGGTGAGTTCGTGGACACATTTTTTGTCGAAGCATTGGTCGCTTGCTTAATCAGTATTGCAGCGCTTCTTGTGAATGTGAATGCCACATTCACATTCACATTCACATGCCACATTCACTGCTCATGCATATGAATTAAACCACTGAACCCAGCATGCGCAATTTCCATGCGATAAATATTGACCCCAATTAACACGCGCCCTGGAGAGGTGGCGGCGAAATCCGCCCACCCCTCCGGTTATTCGTAGATAACTCCAGATTTTACCGGCCGATATACGTCATTGTTTGTGTACCTGCTAATAAATGACCGGCGCGTTGTTTAAAGTAAGACAAATTAAAATCGACCGAATATCTTTCGAGTTAGTGGTTCCTAAAGTAAAAATTTTCAGCGCCAGAGAACAAATATCGGCGCTGATGCGCTTCCCGTATATTAGCAAAAATGAAGTGTTTTTGGCAAAACTAGTGACTTCTTTGATGTATATTGTCATGCTACATTGTTTCAAACTCATGTCAAGTCATGGAGATCAAGTCAGGTCAAGTTCATGACAGGCCAACACACGCCATGGAGGTGGATGGGGAAATCCACCAACCCCTCCGATTTTTCGCACATAACTCCATATTGTATCGGCCGATATACGCCAAGTTTTGTGCGTACCTGCTTAGAAATGACCGGCGCATTGTTTAAAATAAGAAAAACGAAAATCGGCCGAACAGTGTTCAGGTTAGGGGCCGTTAAGCCGTCCCGTCTCGGGGGGGGGTGTCTTCAACCGCCCCCCTCAGGTTTTTTCGCGGATAGTGGGCGAACGGCGCGCGGCAGCGCGTCCAAATTTGGCATACCTCTTCCCACGTCAATTTGGCACGATGTTTCAAAATTTTTAGGTCAAGTCATCTAGGATCAACGAGTTAGTCAAGGTCAAGTGAGGTCACCTCCAAAAAAGTTCAACCAGTCGTCACGCTTTAACGGATACAGATATTTTAACGAAACTTTCAGCGTTTGCCTATCCTTACGGATGCAACAACAATGTACGAGTTGATTTTTTAATCGTTTTTGACTATAGTTCAATTTTGCGTAGTTGCTAAATTGCAGTTCAAATAGAGGATTCTGGCTACGGTAAGCATTTCTTATTGGGGCAAGTTAACTTCCAACAACGTTTCTCGGTCTGCTCTACCCACTGGAAAAGGAAAATTAAAGAAAACTTGAAAACTCAACATTTTGAAATATCAAAAAATAAAATTTTCATTTTTTCGGGGCCAAACAAAATTATAACCCTGATCGATTTCGCTGTCCTTTTCTCATTGCAAATACATTTTGTTTTTCATATATAACCCAAAATGAGCTCCCCAGAGTCAAAAACATAATGTGAGTCGTGAAAAGTCATGAAAATCTATCCCCCTGGTGACGTCACTTTTGGGGGGAAATTGTTTTGGTGCGGGGACCCGGACCCTACTCGTTGAGCGCTTTCCGATGACACCTCTTTCGTTTTCGTGCGATGCTTAGGTTGGATTTTTGGATTGGACAAGCATCGTGCGATGCTTGTCTTCAACCCCCCCCCCGAGACGGAGCGGGAGGATTTGACGGGAAAGACGGCGCGAGTAAAAACAATTCGCAGCGGCAGACCACAAACATCGGCGCTGATGCGCTTCCCGTATATTGACAAAAGGGAAGTGGTGTATTTCACAACACTAGGACTTGTTTGATGCATATTGTTATGCTGTATAATTTAAGTCATGCTAGGTCGCCGAGGTCAAGTCAGGTGAAGTTCATGACAGGCTAATGGAACCAAACTTGGTCAACTGGAATGTGTCATAAATGCAAATGACTGTCATGCGATTGACCTCACTTTACATGTTACTCCCTACACATCCAGAAATCTACCTTTTGTCATTGCGTGCTTAAGCGTTTCCATACATTATTCATGTATTTCACTCCTTTCTTTGTGAGGCCAATTGTGCCGAGCCGCCCAATGGAGCAGTCGGGTTGGGAGTTCGGTTACGGTAACTGGAGCATGCAATGACCTAATGAAGTGCTCCTATGTAGGTGCCCTGAAGTCAAATGGCAGATCTGACATCTGTATTGCATCATTAGTAATGTCCAAAACATCATTAAAGCCAATTTTGGAGCATGTAAGCACAATCACAGCGATCCATAACAATGGGAAGCCAAGCGACGGAATACCATATTTTTTTCTCCTATTTTGACCTTATTTGACCTTGAAGATATTGACCTAGGGTCATGAACTTTACACATAATATAGTTTACTATGATGCCCATCCACCCTGCGAATTTTGTTGCTCTAGCCTTCATAGGAGCTGAGATCTTAGGGGGCGGAATCCGCCCCCCTTTCCAGTGCGCGTTATTTTCAGAGGCCCTCCAGGGCGCGTGTTAATGCGGCTTGAGATGTGTGTGCGTGTGCGGGTAGGGGGGGGCAGAGGCAAGCCGACATTTGCTTAAGATCTTCGACACCACCGAGTCGACCCCTTCACTTTAGGGTAAGATGTTATGTGATATCATTCAGGATTTTCCTAAAGGGAGCGACGAAAAAAATGTGACGAAACAGAGAAACTTGCCGCCACGCGAAGCGCTTCGAAAGTGTAGGGTTCTGCGTGGTGAGAATATCAAAATTACTCGTTTGATCTAGTGCATGTTTTGGTCCTCATGTGGAGGGAACAGATCCGCCCCCCCCCCTCGGCTGCGCCTCTGGTCCCCATGCTATGTAAATAATGAAGCTTCGGTCTCATTCGGCTCCAGCGTTCATGCACTTGGGCGGAGTTTGGTTAAATACTCAGATACGAAGGCACATGATGGCTTACATGAACGCGATTAATATAAATTATAGTTCAAAATCGCCTCTGCTCATTGTATTATACAGATGGAAAGTCATAATGAATGGCTACTAGATTCCTTTTTTCGATCCACATTAATGTAATGAGCAAAGGTTACTTTAGAAGCATCTCTCACGGGCATGAATTGGGCTTGGTTCAGTGTTGATGGAGCTGGGCCGGGCGATTGCAGTGCTCATCGGTCTTAGCTTGATCCGCGGGGGCTTCAGCGAGCTTCGGCTTGGGCTCAGGTGGCCTCAGTGAACATGGGCTTGGATAGGGTTGGCTCCAGCGAGCATGGGACTGAGCCTAATTAAGGTCTGATAAACTCGTGGGGAACAGTCGCTCCATGGGAAGCAACGATATCGGAAAAAATAATGCGCTAGAAGACCATTTTATCACACCTGACTAGTGTTGCAGTTGGGCATGCCGACTGTGATTGGTGAAGCAGAACCCGCCTCGCTTCAGATCACGCTTTCAACCGACGTAAGGGCAAACAAGATAAATTCGTAGCCTTTTGGCTCATTCTCGGTTAATTTGTGAAACATAACTTAATGACGTTCCCCCACGGAGGACAACATGCAGCTTTTAGTTACACTTTTGTCTTACCTGTGCTCTCCTGCTCTATAGCAGGACAAGGACGATGATGCCTTTGTCGTCCTGGGGGTCCAGCATTTCCTCCGGCTGGGAAACCCTGATCTCAGCACAAAAGTAGCAAACCGTCCGATCAATGGTATTGCTTTTTGTTCAGCCTTTTGTTCTCATCCCAGGCCATTTAATGACACGTGCTGATTGCGGTCTCTTATGTTTGGACTTCAGAAGGGGAAGGCATTGAGAAATAAAAGTAGGATGAGGATTGGATAACCACTGAGTCACCGGCGAACAGGCTGAGGTCGTTGGCGAAGACGCAGTAGAGGAGAACTCCGAGAGATGATCCATGAAAAGCACCGATGCTGTTGGGCAACTGGACGGATGTTTTGTTTCTTCTCAGACGAGTTCGTGCTTGGCCTGTATGAGCATGTGAATCCTTTTATATGGGTGTATGAATCCGTGCATGTGGGTGCATGGATCCGTGTACATAGGTGTATGGATCCGTGTATGCAAGGCGTATGGATCCGTGTATGCAAGGTGTATGAATCCTTGAATGTGTGATGCAATGGATCAGTTTGCATGAGTGCATGAGTTGCGTGCACGAAGTGTGTCTTCCAATCGCATACCGTCACTTTTTTATCCTTGGTGGTTATAAATCGAGGGAGTTTCAAGCCACGAAATAGTTTCCCACTTAAGCCCTGCTATAGCTTAAGCTTGAGCTTTAAATTATTAATTTGAATATATTTCAATGAAAATGGTAGCATGAATAATTTCATGGAAAATTTGAGGTGACGCCATCCTTGCTGAACGACATCCCATTGTAGATTCTTGTTGTATTCACTTCATTTGGCGTATGTATTGTGCTTATGCTACATTAATTTCATGGGCAGAAGTGAAAGCATGGTTGATCGGGACTTGCACGTTTACCACAATTTTTATATTTGCCTGAACAGACTTGATGTGAACTAGGTTACCTCTCTATATGGCCTGCGATGTCAGAGCCCACGAAAGCTTGGGTGATTTATCCCAACGACGTAAAAAAGTGCACGGGGAAATATAAACAGTATCCACAGTTGTTATCCGCCAGATACTATTCTAATCAGCGCCAGCATACTGAGCGCGCTACGCTCTGTTTCAGATCATGGTTGTGCCGCACAGTCACAACGACCCGGGCTGGGGCTGGACAATAGTGAGCTACTACCGCACTCGGACGCGGCACGTGCTCGACGAAATCGTGCGCATGATGCCCCAGCTGCCGCACATGAGGTTCATGTGGACCGAGATCAGCTTCCTTCAGCTCTGGTGGCAGGAGTGAGTATGACCGATTCGATCAAACGCTGTGCAATTTGCATGTGTCCATTTAATGTGTAATTTGCTGACCGTACGCAGGCAGAGTGCGTGATCTAGGTATGGTTTGGTGCGACACGCCGAACTGCGTGGTGCAGGTCGTCGTACCGGCGCAATGGCCGTTCAGAACGCTCGAGAACTTCTGGGCTAGGCACGTCCTATGCGAGGAAAAGCCACGCATTTTTGGATGCGATTCACTTTATATATGATGCAGCACACATGGTGATACATTTTATATATGATGCATGCTGATTGTCTTGTCAGTGCCAAATTGTTCCAAGCGATGGCAGTAGCTACACTAAAATGTCGGTTGTTGGTTACTATGTTGCTGTCATCGGGCTTGGCTATTTCTTTCGTTGTTGGTCACATCCGGATGCAAATAGCTCCACGTAGCCGTTCATTACTTGATGGAAAGTTGGCCCAATCTCGATGCCTTTCAATATTAGCCGTGAATGAGCCTTAAATGGGGGTAAAATGCACCGCTAGTCGACCTTTAATTATTCACGCTGAGTTGCTGTTGTCACGGAGCGAAATTCTTTCGCTACGGCACAATTCGGTTCCTTTAACCCGCGCCGTCTCTCCGGTCAGATCCTCACACCCCGTCTTGGGTGGGGGGTGGATAGTAACCCCCTCTAAAATGCAAACTAAGCGTCGCACGAAAACGAAAGAGGTGTCATCGGAAAGCGCCCGACGAGTAGGGCCCGACACCACCGACGCGAAAACAATTTCCCAAAAGTGATGTCACTAGGGGGCTGATCTTCACGACTTACGTTATGTTTTTAGCTCCGGGGAGTTCATTTTGGGGATATTTGAAGAAAGAAAGAAAAACGTAGGATCAGAAAAGGACAGCGAAATCGACCAGGTTCATGACCTCTTGTGGCCACCTAAATATCACAATTTTATTTTTTGAAATTTCAATCATTTGAGGTTTCATGTTTTCTTAATTTCCCCTTTCTAATTGGTAGAGGGAACCGAAAAACGTTGTTCGATGTCAACTTGCTGTAATAAAAAAATGTTTACTTTAGCCAGAATTTGATCTCTAATAGGCAAATATGCAAAATTTATAAGTAGACAAAAACGAAGAAATACATTCCTATCGTACGTTGTGTTGCATTCCTAAATATAAGCAAACGCTGGAAGTTTCATTAAAGTATCTGTATCCGTTAAAGTGTGACGACTGGTTCAACTTTTTTTTGGAGGGATCTCACTTGACCTAGACTAACTCGTTGACCCGAGATGACCTGACTTCAAGCGTTTGACACAACATGCCAAATTGATGTGAGCAAAGGTATGCCAAATTTCGGCGCGCTGCCCCCCGTCGTTCTTCCACTATCCGCGAATAACCTGAGGGGGTTTGAAGACCCCTGAGACGGCGCAGGTTAATGACCGTTCACGATGAAGTCAACCAACCCCTATAATTGCATTGAAGCGTTTCACTGAGACTCTTCATGAGGCTGTTTCTCTGGAATTAGCACTCACACCCGCTACAACAACGTAGCGGACCATTGATGCTCGTCTTCTCGGAAATATAGGCTCACCCAGTTGCGTGTCGTCCAGGCTGAAAACATTAGTGGTCTGTAAAGCTCCGTTTCGTCTCAGGCCGATGGTTCCATTTGGTGCCGCCCAGTACGTGACGGACACGCGAGTACTCAAGATGGTCGGGACGTAGCGCCTCAAGACCGAAACCAGCCGCACGCCCCCAGCGCGTGGTCATCAGCCATTGTCAATTCATTGTTAGTGGATGGCTCGGGTGGGTTTGTTTTTTTACCCGAACAATTTGTGGACACCAAAGTGGAGTCAGACGGCGCCGAAATAGCAGCGTACCTCACGATAATTTAGCACTGAGGATAGAGAACTGAACTCATTAGCATGCCCGAAGTACCACCGAGATGCGAAAACATAGGACTTGAAAATATACGCTTGGATTGCAGTTTCAGTGCAGCTACTAATTAGTGCTGCTGCGCGACGCACCCAACTGGTCAACATCATTACGATGGTACATGCCTGACTAGCTAGCCGTCATGCAGTGCGCCGCAGCTGACAGTCAGGTGACAGCTGCATCCTTCGGACCACAGCTGACAGTCAGGTGACAGCTGTGTCCCTCGGACCACACCTGACAGTCAGGTGACAGCTGCATCCCTCGGACCGCAGCTGACAGTCAGGTGACAGCTGCATCCCTCGGACCACAGCTGACAGTCAGGTGACAGTTGCATCCCTCGGACCACAGCTGACAGTCAGGTGACAGCTGCATCCCTCGGACCGCAGCTGACAGTCAGGTGACGGCTGCATCCCTCGGACCACACCTGACAGTCAGGTGACAGCTGCATCCCTCGGGCCACAGCTGACAGTCAGGTGACAGCTGCATCCCTCGGACCGCAGCTGACAGTCAGGTGACGGCTGCATCCCTCGGGCCGCAGCTGACAGTCAGATGACAGCTGCATCCCTCGGACCACACCTGACAGTCAGGTGACGGCTGCATCCCTCGGGCCACAGCTGACAGTCAGGTGACAGCTGCATCCCTCGGGCCACAGCTGAGAGTCAGGTGACAGCTGCATCCCTCGGACCACAGCTGACAGTCAGGTGACAGCTGCATCCCTCGGACCACAGCTGACAGTCAGGTGACGGCTGCATCCCTCGGGCCACAGCTGACAGTCAGGTGACAGCTGTGTCCCTCGGACCACAGCTGACAGTCAGATGACAGCTGTATTCATCGGACCACAGCTGACAGTCAGATGACAGCTGTGTCCCTCGGACCACAGCTGACAGCTGCTCGACGACGAGTCGCAAACAACTGAACGTCGCGTGGGTTTATGGGATTTATGAGGTTTATGAGTGTTTATGAGGTACGACACAGCATGGAGAGCCACCTGCTGATATGGACTAGCCTCTGGTGCGGACAGCTGGTGTGGACCACTGGTGTCAGCTGATCGCTGGTGTGTGGTGTGGACCACTGATGTCAGCTGACCACTGGTGTGGACCACTGATATCAGCTGACCGCTGACGTGGGCCACTGGTGTCAGCTGACCGCTAGTGTGGACCACTGGTGTCAGCTGACCGCTGGCGTGGACCACTGGTGTAAGCTGACCGCTGGCGTGGGCCACTGGTGTCAGCTGACCGCTGGCGTGGACCACTGGTGTCAGCTGACCGCTGGCGTGGACCACTGGTGTCAGCTGACCGCTGGCGTGGACCACTGGTGTCAGCTGACCGCTGACGTGGGCCACTGGTGTCAGCTGACCGCCAGTGTGGACCACTGGTGTCAGCTGACCGCTGGCGTGGGCCACTGGTGTCAGCTGACCGCTGGCGTGGACCACTGGTGTCAGCTGACCGCTGGCGTGGACCACTGGTGTCAGCTGACCGCTGGCGTGGACCACTGGTGTCAGCTGACCGCTGACGTGGACCACTGGTGTCAGCTGACCGCTGACGTGGGCCACTGGTGTCAGCTGACCGCTAGTGTGGACCACTGGTGTCAGCTGACCGCTGACGTGGGCCACTGGTGTCAGCTGACCGCTAGTGTGGACCACTGGTGTCAGCTGACCGCTAGTGTGGACCACTGGTGTCAGTTGACCGCTGGCGTTGACCCCTGGTGTTAGCTGACCGCTGGCGTTGACCCCTGGTGTTAGCTGACCGCTGGTATGAGCTGGCGTCCGGTGCTGACGGGAAGGTTGTGTGTGTGAGCCGCAGCCATTACCTGACCAGTCATTGTTGCCGGAGGGGGCAGTCTGTGTAGCGGTGCAGCCAGACGCCGCCACGGCTGGTGCTCGCCCCGACTACCTCGGGTCTCCGTCAAGGCAGGAACGCCGACAGCCACGGATCACCAGGGAAGGGAGGGCAGCGCTGCGCTGTGCCCTCTTAACAGACCAGGGCGCTGCTGATATTCAGACAACTTGAAGTGCGTTGAATATGGGTGAATCTCAATGCAGGAACGGACAACGTCAGAAAAGGTCTAGGCCAGGGAGGTGTACATGCACGGTAACTATGCATTTCATTTCCCCCGCCTACCCGTATTATCTTGTTCTGTGCCGACTGATACGGCTATTTGTTTCCTCTGTTTACTCTGCGATGCGGCTTGTCATCCCTCGATGTGCCCTCGGTTTACTGCATCGTTACCTGCCTCCCATGCTTACTATGTGATGCGGCTTCTCGTTCCCCGGTGTGCCCTCAGTATTTTGCGGTCCTTCTCTGCACCGCTTTTTTATAGCTGATAGCGCTAACGTTTAGTTTCCATTCCCAGCTCTAGATCTGGTGCAGGAGCAGGTTACGAGGCATGGAGGGTTAGTTGACTTCCGTTAGAATTTTGGGCGTTGTAACTATCTTTTTCATCTCGGTCTTATCTTGGACACGTCTTATTTGTTCATCATGCCAATAAGGCGGATCGATGTATAAATTCCTAAATTTGAGCCATTGCATGAGCATACTTCATAAACTTCAAGTAGGATGTAATCTGGAATGTGTCGTGTAACATTTTTTGATGTTATAGAATGACTGAGAAATTGCGATTCTGTACCTGCAAAAGCGCTGAAGAGATTAACTGTAACATTCATTTTTTAGAAACCAGAGGTAATTTGCTTGCAAAACATCGCAATCGACATCCCTCACTCAATTCGGAATCCATCGCTGCTCATCGGGGTACCTTTTGGCGCAGGTATGGGAGCTTCAGCTCCATTTTATCGGTTGGAGTTTTAACGCTAGAGAAATAACCCGTGTTTGACATTGTCTCTGTACGGAAGCTACAACTACCATTTAAAATGTCTTCAGGCTTTAATTTATGGCATATGAGCTGGCATATGGCTCACTTCGGGTCCGAATACACCAGCTAAATATCCTCGGCTATGTCAGGTCTATATCAGGTGACAAATCTGATACTGCATTGTTGTGCAGTCTGAAGGTTGTATTATTGAGTCCAAGACTGAAGACGTGGCTCTATGTGCACCTATCGAGTCGTACTGGTCATACTGATCCCACTGAGTCGTACTGGTCCCACTGAGACGTACTACTGGTACTGAGCCCACTGAGAGTCATGTTGTCGTACGCTTAGCACTCCATGGAGTTCTGTGTAAAACCACGAACGAACAGCCCTCCCCCACCCACCCTATATATATACTCAGAGATGAAGCGTGTTGGAGACCTTCATATGGGCCAGCATTCTACAAAGTAACGCTGACGCCGAAAAATGGTTCGTGGTTCAGTGGTTCGCGGTATTCCAACCGTTCCGAAGCCGCTGCATCTCAAACGTTTGAGATGAAAAAATTGGCAGGTCCAGATGAGCTGGACAATTCCGGAGGTGAGAGGGAAGTTGTCCCTTCCTCCACCAGTGCACGTAGGACGAGTCTCGTCAGTGTGCGAGTTAAGCTCACGCTGATGAATGGACTACTCATTATCTTATAACTATGTGGACGAAGAGTGAGCGAGTCTACGCCCATGTATATAAAACAAATCTTCATCAGATAGATCCGGCCAGGTCCTACACGTCTTTGCTCAGAATTCCACCTGCCGTTTTAGTTTTGATTGATTTCGCCTTTCGCCTTTTGCCGCATTTTTTTCCTTGACGTGCGCGCTCACATTTCATTCATAAGAAAACACCGTATGGCTGAACATACCCAGCGCCGATCAAACCGACTGTCGCATGGCTATGCCGTTATGCCACGCAGACAGCGCGCCCGAGGTCAGGCATATCTTTTCGTTGTTCTCCGACTGAGTCAGAATCTCGCAACCGACGGCATGTACTGAGTCCACCCGCGCCAATCGGCGTGAGAGGTTGGCGACGCTACATGACCTGGCGGTTGAATGCGTCGTAATATAATTCAAGGTTGTTATTCTTCTGACTGAGTCAGGTCGTCTCCTGTATGCAGCTCTACAAGTATCGGAAGCATATCAAGAGGAAACACGATCTCCCATAACGTTCGTGAGCACCGCAAAGCGTTTCGGAATAGCGTTCCGTCGAACTTGCATTCAGGCATTCTCAGCTTGCCTGTGTGGTCCACCAGAAACTTGCCCTCAAACTGTCCACTCATAACTGCGGACAAAGAACCTTGAACTAGAACACAAGATTGTTATCGCTGGTGTACGAGGATTTTGTAATAGTACTGTGTGCAGTGTACTGGAATCCAGCACAACTTGCAGATTAGTTGCTAACAGTGCAAGTCATAAAAGGGTGAGATAATTACCCGAATACTCATGGACGCTATATTGCCTATGCAGTAGATCCATCACTAAACCATAATAACTAACTAACCCGAACACTCAAACCCTGAATTAGCCAGCAGGCATGCCGAACAGGCAGCATGACCGCGGGCATGCCGAACAGCCAGCGGGCATGCCCGACAGGCATCATGCCCGACAGGCATCATGCCCGACAGACGACATGCCGGACAGACATTATCACAGAATCCAGACAAGTGGCTGATAATGTGGCTGAGGAGCATGATATAACATGAGAAGCATGAGAATGACAAAACATGAGGCATGAGAAAACATGAGACGAAACATGAATCATGATGAACAAAAAGCATGAGAACCATGAAATATTAGAAAGATGAGAAACTGAGAATGACGTTTCCCTGGCGGCAACCAATCGACTCGCTCCCGGCGAAATGAATGTGATCAGCGGCTGATGGGTCGTGACAGCGGCTGATGGGTCGTGACAGCGGCTGATGGGTCGTGACAGCGGCTGATGGGTCGTGACAGCGGCTGATGGGTCGTGACAGCGGCTGATGGGTCGTGACAGCGGCCGATGGGTCGTGACAGCGGCTGATGGGTCATCACAGCATCTGATGGGTCGTGACAGCGGCTGATGGGCAGTGACTGGGGCTGATGGGCAGTGACTGCGGCTGATGGGTCGTGATAGCGGCTGATGGGTCGTGACAGCGGCTGAAGGGTCGTGACAGCGGCTG
The DNA here is from genome assembly GCA_034440575.1 of Imbricaverruca yamaguchii. Classification (NCBI taxonomy): domain Eukaryota; kingdom Metazoa; phylum Arthropoda; class Thecostraca; family Neoverrucidae; genus Imbricaverruca; species Imbricaverruca yamaguchii. The sequence continues at coordinate 789,900 of JAOTOL010001513.1, forward strand.
ATGGGTCGTGACAGCGGCTGATGGGTCGTGACAGCGGCTGATGGGTCGTGACAGCGGCTGATGGGTCGTGACAGCGGCTGATGGGTCGTTACAGCGGCCGATGGGTCGTGACAGCGGCTGATGGGTCGTGACTGCGGCCGATGGGTCGTGACAGCGGCTGATGTGTCGTGACAGCGGCTGATGGGTCGTGACAGCGGCTGATGGGTCGTGACTGCGGCCGATGGGTCGTGACAGCGGCTGATGTGTCGTGACAGCGGCTGATGGGTCGTGACAGCGGCTGATGGGTCGTGGCTGCGGCCGATGGGTCGTGACAGCGGCCGATGGGTCGTGACAGCGGCCGATGGGTTGTGACAGGACTGCCGGTTCCGGTGAACGGGCCATTTGTGAGGCGGCGACGGAGCGTGACACGACAGGGGCAGAGTGTGGAGCGGAATGTGTTCACGGTGGAATGTCTTCACAGCGGAATGTGTTCACGGCGTAATGTGTTCACAGCGGAATGTGTTCACAACGGAAGGTGCTCACGGCGGAATGTGTTCATGGCGGAATGCGTTCACAGTGGAATGTATTCACAGCAGAATGTATCCGGGAAAGGAGGCAGAGCCTGCTCTGTCTTCTCTTTCGGTGCACATATTAACCCGTCCCGTCTCGGGGGTCTTCAACCGCCCCGCAGGTGTTTCGCTGGTATTGGACGAACGGCGCGCGGCAGCGCACCTACATTTGGCATATCTTTTCCCACATCAATTTGGCATGCTGTTTCAAAATTTTGAAGTCAGGTCTTCTAGGGCCAACGAGTTAGTCAAGGTCAAGTGAGGTCACCTCCAAAAAAGCTCAACCAGTCGTCACGCTTTAACGGACACAGATATTTTAATGAAACTTTCAACGTTTGCCTATCTTTAAGGATGCAACAAGACGTACAAGAAATGTTGTTTTTTTTCGTTTTTGACTACATATAAATTTTGCGACTTTTGAAGAAATTGTTTTGTAGGTGGACCCGGACCCTACTTGTCGAGCGCTTTCCAATGACATCTCTTTCGTTTTCGTGCGCTGCTTAGTTTGGATTTTAGAGGGGGTTACTAACCGCCTCCACCCCCCGAGACGAGGTGTGAGGATCTCACCGGAAAGACGGCGCGGGTTAAGACCTCGCTGAACAGCATCATCGCATACCGATGACGATGGTGACAAGAGATGTTTAGGGGAGTGATAATGCCAGCTAACCAATCATGATCACCGCAAAGTCACGTTCTATATTGTGACTCTGGGATCGCAACGAAGCCTAATGGTGGTATTCGAAGCAACTTTCGATAAGATCAAGTTTGTGTTTCCCCTCCCAACTTTCCGACTGCCAATCGGAACGTGGTCAACGATTGGTAGCAGGTGTACATGCCCCCTCATGCCTATAAAACTATGGCTATCACATTGCTTGATACACCTATGGTGTCTGAACGAAGATCTAAAATGTCATACCCCGTTGTTAAAAAATCCAAACGGTTTCACTCAAGCTTGTAGGATATCTAGTACCAAATGCTGATTATCAGTGACTTTCACAAAATACGAAGCGCCGATTCAGATGAGTCGTCGCTGCCGTACGGCCTGCACGCCAGATTGATCCGAGGCCGCCAGCTGTGGCGAGCTGGTGCCGTGACCTGACCCGGTCATTCTGCAGTGCCACGGCCGACCAGCAGCGCGTGTTCCGCCAGCTGTGGAGAGCTGGTGTCGTGACCTGACCCGGTCATTCTGCAGTGCCACGGCCGACCAGCAGCGCGTATTCCGCCAGCTGTGGAGAGCTGGTGTCGTGACCTGACCCGGCCATTCTGCAGTGCCACGGCCGACCAGCAGCGCGTATTCCGCCAGCTGTGGCGAGCTGGTGCCGTGACCTGACCCGGTCATTCTGCAGTGCCACGGCCGACCAGCAGCGCGTATTCCGCCAGCTGTGGAGAGCTGGTGTCGTGACCTGACCCGGCCATTCTGCAGTGCCACGGCCGACCAGCAGCGCGTATTCCGCCAGCTGGTGGAGTCCGGTCGACTGGAGATCACCACGGGCGGCTGGGTGATGACCGACGAGGCCGTCACCAGGATGTACCCCATGCTGGACCAGCTGACGGAAGGTCAGTGCCCCGACACGCGCCGCCGTCGAGAAGCGACTGTACATTCGATGCTGGTCACGTCAGGCGGCTGGTCACTCCCGAGAGCGAATGCGCTGTGTGTCATGTGTTTTTAACGCTTTAGAGTGGTAATTCTTTCAATTTGGTGTAAATATCTCATCTTGCCACCAATGTGCTCGATTCCCGCTGAAGTCTAATCAATGTTGTGAAAAGTTTAAATGACCTTAATCCATTATATCCATCTGACGAAAGGATTTTAAATGCAATACATACATGCAGACATGCATACATACATGTATGCATGCATAAACACACATGTATGCGTACACGAATGCATATATGTATGTATGCATGTGTACACGTATGCATGCATGTACACGTATGTATGCATATATATATAGGTATGCATGTACGCATGCGTATATGCATGTATGGGTATATGCATGCATGTAGATTCGCATGCATCCATGCATGCATACATACATTTCCGCCCACATGATTAACAAAAGATGCAGCCGACTCTTCAAAGTCTCTGCGGAGTCATTGGCTACCTGAATGACTTGCTCGTGTTCGGAGACGAATTCACGCACGATATCCACCTCAAAGTCACTCTGGATCGAATGGAGAGCGCAGGCCTCAAGCTGAGTCGCACAAAGTGCAGCTCCAGACGAGACGTAGTGAAGCTCCTGGGCCACAACGTCAGCTCGTGCAGCTCGCAAGCCGACCACGAAAAGCTCGGAGCGATCCAGAAATTGCAGGCTTCCAGCTCAGTTTCGGGCCTGCTATGCCAGCTACGTCTCAGCAACTACCTGCTCTGATTCCTTCCCGGCATCCAGCTGACGCTGAGGCCAGACGCCGTCCTGTTCGCCTTGCACACGGCGTGAGGGCAGGTCGGGGCACATAGCCGTGCGGTTCCTCAGTAGTGGAACATATGCAGGACATTGTGTGCAGTTCCTCAGTAGTGGAGCATACATGGGACATTGTGTGCAGTACCTCGGTGGTGGAGCATGTGTGGTACTTTTCGTCAGGCCATCAAGCCGTTCCGCGAGGCCGAACAGATCCAGACCAGCTCTCTGGACCACAGCATATATGGGCCCGGAAGCGGAGCACGTTGTGCAGTGTTTTGCTTTCACGCCAGATGAGCGCAGTGTTCGACGTCGTCTTTGTCCGGTTCGATCGATGCTTCCAACCGAAACGTTACCTGATCGCAAAGCGCCACCAGTTCGAGACGCACTGCCAACTACCTGTGGAAACCTCTGAGAGCTTTATCGGCGAGCTCTCTGCAAGCTGTCAGTAGCATGTGGCTTCGACGTCATGCACTCGCAGCGCATTCGTGATCGTGAGCTGATCGCCGGCATGTCAGACGCTAGCCTCCCCAGGAAACTCCAGCTGCAGGCCCTGGACAACTACGTCCCCTTAGCAAATGATAATCGTCACGCTTCGTAGCTCGGACATCATTGCCGGAGGTTAGGCACCCCACACCGTTCAACATGTTCACGGCAGTGGATCTGGCGACACAACTCGGCAGCATCAGCCACAGGGACAGCAGCAGCCACAGTACCGGGTACTACGGCACCAGCAGCCGCAGCCCCGCCTGCAGGAGCGTCAGCATCGACAGCGGCAGCCAGAGCCCCGCAGTAGTCACCTGTGTGCGGATGCTGGGGTGAACCAGGTCCAACAGACTGAATCAAGTGTCCCGCAAACGAAGCTATCTGCGGCCACCATGATTTGTGGAGCCACTATGTTCTTGTGTGCAAACACACTGGGTTAAAATTCTAACGATTCCGCCAGATGCGAGTCTTGGAGCAGGTGCAGCTAGAGGAGTAACAGTCACCGCAATATTAACGACTTCTCGGGCAGATCGGCGGAAAGAGAGCCGGATGGCAAGTAGAAGTGAACGTAGGTGTGAACGTGGACGTGGAGTGGAACTGGACGTGGACGTGGACATGCTGAACCGGCCACTCGCCTTGAAGGTAGACTCCGCTGATGAGGTGGACCCCATCTCTGTTAACAACTAGAGTAGGATGAGACCACAGTTTCCTCCGACTCCAAACTCCACTCTGCTCACCGATGTTTGTGGTGTTTTGAACGTGCGCAGAAAACCTCAGTCTGTTTTCAAGCACATGGCACTACAGGTGGCCACCACACTGCACAAGATGTGGTGGACGTAAAGACGCAGATCTTCTGAGCAGATCAGCTGTCTCGAGCTCGACATGCTGAAGTTCGTCTCTCCGACAACGCTAGATCCAAGTCTGCTAGGAGATAAAGGTATGAAGACATAAAATATCAGTGCACCTATGAGCCACAAGGGTCCTTCTTGGCTGCACTCTGGACACTCATATGTAGGCCTCGTGAAGACGTAGGCCTCGTGCAGGGTTCGTGAAGACGGTGCGGCACGATTTGAAGCCAGACCACAGACACATTGTACAGTTTACTGTGAGAAAATGAAAGCTATGCGAGCGAACGAGGCTTGCATGAAAACATACTGTTCGCATTGGAATGGAAGAAGTTTACCTGCTGTCTTCCCATCCATGCATGCATCAACAATCGTGCTTTCGCTGCGTCCACGAAGCACATCCACTGCACCGCGCTCAAACCGGAGCAGCGGTCAAGGTTCAAGGACAAGACAATTCTCCATGACTGGAGAATGCTGAATACTGTGCGCATCGATGAACCAAACGCAGACAACTCGAACCATTCCGACTCACCTGCACTTCATACACAAACAACTTCCTGCATTCATATTGGCTGAAACGTCATCCGATCTGTGATCACGTTGCTGACGTGAGGAAGCGAAATGCAGGCGCGCCCGAGGCGTCAAAGCTGCAGCCGTGCGATCAGACCGTTGGACACGGCTGTTTGGATACGACCTGAATTATTGCAGAAATGCTTGCCTGCTATCAAGCCGTGACTTTGGAAACGTTAGCAATTCCGTGATATACTTCTAGTCATTTCATCATGAGCGGCAGCTCGTCAGGCAAAGAAGGCGTTCCCTTTTT
>JAOTOL010001514.1:0-400000 GCA_034440575.1 Imbricaverruca yamaguchii
ACGTTCCAAGTAATGTTTTAGAAAACTACCCGCACATCGATGAAATGAGCCTCAAATTTAGCTTCGGCACCAAACCTGAGCCCAGAATCACTCAAGTAGGAATTAAAAAGAATAGGTCATCTGAGGTCGAATTAGTTTAGCTAATTATAATGACTTTGAAAATGGAATTGATCTATGCAAGCATGCCTGGTGAGTTGTCCATCACCTGAGTACATCCAACACTAGCCATTTGGGGACAACAAGAGAGATTACTTGCCTATAATTTACGATTTCGGCGAAAAAAATGGTCTGACTTTCCCAATTATGACATCATCGCTCCATGATCCCACATGACAAGTTCAAATTTTTTACCCTTGAGCTCGGTGTCCCTACACTGATGCGTATACAGCCTCCACGTGTCCCCTGCACTGACGCGTGCACGGTCTCCCACATGTCCCCTGCACTGACGTATGCACGGTCTACCACGTGTCCCCTGCACTAACCTGTGCACGGTCTCCACGAGTCCCCTGCACTGACGTATGCACGACGCGTTCCTGGGAGGTGGCTGCCCAATAAATCTTGTCGGCCCGAATGGCTGTGCGGCGGGTTGACAGAACAATTGGGTCTGCCGGTCGTCTCCCTGAGACAACTGGCGCGGTCACGTCAGCCGAAGGTCTCATTCTCTGGCGTCTCCGGCTGGTGCCGGCGGCGCCACTGAGCTGGACAGTCGGCGGCTACACCCACTGAGGCCGGCTGCAGTCCACTGAGCCGGACAGGCCCACTGAGCCGGAAGTCGGCGGCTGCAGCCCACTGAGCCGGACAGTCTACAGTGAGCCGGGCAGTCGACGGCTGCAGCCCACTGAGGCGGACAGTCGGCGGCTGCAGCCCACTGAGCCGGACAGTCGGCGGCTGCAGCCCACTGAGCCGGACAGTCGGCGGCTGCAGCCCACTGAGGCGGACAGTCTACAGTGAGCCCGACACTCGGCGGCTGCAGCCCACTGAGCCGGACAGTCGGCGGCTGCAGCCCACTGAGGCGGACAGGCTACAGTGAGCCCGACAGTCGGCGGCTGCAGCCCACTGAGGCGGACAGTCGGCGGCTGCAGCCCACTGAGCCGGACAGTCGGCGGCTGCAGCCCACTGAGCCGGGTAGTCCGCGGCTGCAGCCCACTGAGGCGGACAGTCGGCGGCTGCAGCCCACTGAGCTGGACAGTCGGCGGCTGCAGCCCACTGAGCCGGACAGTCGGCGGCTGCAGCCCACTGAGGCGGACAGTCGGCGGCTGCAGCCCACTGAGCCGGGCAGTCGGCGGCTGCAGCCCACTGAGCCGGGTAGTCCGCGGCTGCAGCCCACTGAGGCGGACAGTCGGCGGCTGCAGCCCACTGAGCCGGACAGTCGATGGGGTTCAGTGAGCTGCAGCTGGCACCATCTGATCGTCTCACCACCTTCCACCGCCCACCGTCCACCGCCCACCACCCACCACCAGCCGCTGACCGGAGCTCTTAGGTTTAAGGTGCGGTCTAGGCTGGGCAGGATTTAGGTGCGGTCTAGGCTGGGTAGGATTTAGGTGGGGTCTAGCCTGGGTAGGACTTCATGTTTCTGGTATTCTCGAAACCAGGAGCTAAGTAAACCAGTGCTAGTGAGATGAGATATATTCCAACAATCGCTACAATTGTTCGTACCTAGGTATGCCCTATTACACCGTCTGCAACAGTATACGAATGAAACCATGTGTGTAGCAGGTAAATCAGCTGCCAATTACCAGTCCATGGCATCCTCACGCCAAGTGCGACCATAATCCGTGCCGGAGTGCCAATAGCATGTACACACTGAGTCGTATCGTAATACAATATTCTGTAGCTTGAGTGCAGATATCCATGTTGCGATGCTGTGCACTCAAATGCACGGCGAATACAAAGAGCAGTCTCACATCCGGATGTCTCCTAAAGGTTTTCTTCCCGGATCACCCAATTTGATTCCTGATATATCGCATGCTGACAAAGCGAAGCTATAAGAACAAATATGCAGCCATAACATATTATATTACTATTCCATGCGGCACGATTTTAAAGGGTTCGCTTTCTGTACTTGTTGGTTGATCATTCCCCAATCCATATTGGTGATTTCCCCTTCCCAATATCCTCCGTATTTGATAAATCTTGGAGCGGTAGCCTGTAACCTGAGCGGTAGCCAGCCTAATATGGGTGTTGGGGCTTCTCCAATATATTTCATAAATCGTCCAGAGTGGTCACCAATACGCCAACGATGGACACGTCATCGAGCGATTGGCAAAGCATGATCGAATACGCCTCCCGGTGTACTTGGGACTGCTCCTGCCCCCGCCACTCCAGGAAATGCCACGGCAAACACACGAACCGGGTGAGTATGTGCATGGCGCAGTTGGCCTTAACCAGTCCGCCGTGGACCCACCTCTGGCTGTACCAGCGGCGAGCAGCGACTCTGGCCAGCGACAGAGAGTTACTACCGGCTCAGCCGGCACTCGTCCAAAGCCGCTGGACGTGACGCGGGATGTGTGACGTCCAGAGCCGCTGGGCGTGACGCGGGATGTGTGACGTCCAGAGCCGCTGGACGTGACGCGGGATGTGTGACGTCCAGAGCCGCTGGACGTGACGCGGGATGTGTGACGTCCAGAGCCGCTGGACGTGACGCGGGATGTATGACGTCCAGAGCCGCTGGGCGTGACGCGGGATGTGTGACGTCCAGAGCCGCTGGGCGTGACGTCAAGAGCCGCTGGGCGTGACGCGGGATGTGTGACGTCCAGAGCCGCTGGGCGTGACGTCCAGAGCCGCTGGACGTGACGCGGGATGTGTGACGTCCAGAGCCGCTGGGCGTGACGCGGGATGTGTGACGTCCAGAGCCGCTGGACGTGACGCGGGATGTGTGACGTCCAGAGCCGCTGGGCGTGACGTCCAGAGCCGCTGGGCGTGACGCGGGATGTGTGACGTCCAGAGCCGCTGGACGTGACGCGGGATGTGTGACGTCCAGAGCCGCTGGGCGTGACGTCCAGAGCCGCTGGGCGTGACGCGGGATGTGTGACGTCCAGAGCCGCTGGACGTGACGCGGGATGTGTGACGTCCAGAGCCGCTGGACGTGACGCGGGATGTGTGACGTCCAGAGCCGCTGGGCGTGACGTCCAGAGCCGCTGGGCGTGACGCGGGATGTGTGACGACCAGAGCCGCCGGGCGTGACGTCCAGAGCCGCTGGGCGTGACGCGGGATGTGTGACGTCCAGAGCCGCTGGGCGTGACGTCCAGAGCCGCTGGGCGTGACGCGGGATGTGTGACGTCCAGAGCCGCTGGACGTGACGCGGGATGTGTGACGTCCAGAGCCGCTGGACGTGACGCGGGATGTGTGACGTCCAGAGCCGCTGGACGTGACGCGGGATGTGTGACGTCCAGAGCCGCTGGCCGTGACGTCCAGAGCCGCTGGGAGTGACGCGGGATGTGTGACGACCAGAGCCGCCGGGCGTGACGTCCAGAGCCGCTGGGCGTGACGCGGGATGTGTGACGTCCAGAGCCGCTGGGCGTGACGTCCAGAGCCGCTGGGCGTGACGCGGGATGTGTGACGTCCAGAGCCGCTGGACGTGACGCGGGATGTGTGACGTCCAGAGCCGCTGGACGTGACGCGGGATGTGTGACGTCCAGAGCCGCTGGGCGTGACGCGGGATGTGTGACGTCCAGAGCCGCTGGGCGTGACGTCCAGAGCCGCTGGGCGTGACGCGGGATGTGTGACGTCCAGAGCCGCTGGACGTGACGCGGGATGTGTGACGTCCAGAGCCGCTGGGCGTGACGTCCAGAGCCGCTGGGCGTGACGCGGGATGTGTGACGACCAGAGCCGCCGGGCGTGACGCGGGATGTGTGACGTCCAGAACTGCTGGGCGTGACGTCCAGAGCCGCCGGGCGTGACGCGGGATGTGTGACGTCCAGAGCCGCTGGGCGTGACGTCCAGAGCCGCTGGGCGTGACGCGGGATGTGTGACGTCCAGAGCCGCTGGGCGTGACGCGGTATGCGTGCCGACACAGAGAGCATTCGCTTCCGGTGGTGCTTGGCTCGCAGGCTAGTTTTACCTGGTGTGCAACGTCTGGTCTCCCTGGACGAAGATGACATGTTTGTATCGTATCGTGCTAGGGTGGTGGCGTGCGTTCACAAACTCTAACCACCAACCACCACAAGCATACGTTCACAAGCCCACATTTTTTTTCTCAGCACCAAGTCCAATTGATTGAAACGAGAAGCGGACGGATGTCTGCATTGGACACACATGAACACGCACACGTATATCGTCTTTTCACTTTACTCAATTGGACTTTAGCACGTGCACTGGAAGGAGAGGGGGGGATAGGACGGAGCGGATCCATCCACCCTCAGGTTTTTCGCGAATAGCTCACGATTTTATTGTTTGAAATACACAATTGTTTGTGCACTCACCTAAAAATGCCTGACCCATCTTTTAAAATAAGAAAAACAAAAAGCGGCTGAAGATTTTTTGTTAGAGGTCGCCATATTCAAAACATTTCGCAGCGCCAGACCACAAAAATCTCCGTTCATGCGTTTCCTGTATATAGACAAAAGAGGAGTGCTCTTGACAATACTAACGACTTGTTTGATGTATATGGTCATGCCATATAGGTCCAATGCTATGATAGGTCACCGAGGCCAAGTCAAGTTAAATTCATGACAGGTCAATGAAACCAAACTTGGCCAGCTGGAAGGTTGCCATAAACGCAAATGACTGTCATGTGATTCACGTTTTTTTGCATGTTGCTCCCTACATATCCTGAAAAATTCCTTTTTTTGTAATTGTGAATCACACTTCCATATTCAATTGATGTACTTCAGCCTTTCTTCATGAAGCCGATTGCGCGGGCCGCCCGTCCGACTGGTTGGACGGGCGGCCCGGTTCCAGTAACTGGAACTGGTAACTGGCCTGATAAAATGTTTATATATAGTTAAGGTCGAATGTCGCATCTATCATCTGCATTCCATGCTAGTGCATGCATTGCATGAGTCATGACTAAAACATCACTGAGGCCCATTCTGGAGCATTTAACTACAATCACAGCTATATATAACAATGTCCAGCCAAGCCACGTAAAACAAACACAATATAACATACTTGACTACATTTGACCTGAAAAACATTGACCCAAGGTCATGACATTTGCACACAGAAGAGATCATCATCGTATCCATCTACCCTGGAAATCGCATTACTCCAACTTTATTAGCAGCCGAGATCTTACGGGGTGGAATCCGCCCCCTTCCAGAGCGCGGAGCTTTCAGAGCAACTATGGTGCATGTTAAGACAAAGTCAGAAATAAGAAATGTGTTTATGTCTCGCGACTAAACGGCCCTGACGACTTGTGTAGGCGGCTTAACCGAAACGGAGGTAGGACTTGCCACTGCCTTTTTGAAGCTTCGACCACATCAGCGTACGTTGGAAGAACATTTATTAACACTAACCTATTAACACTAACACTAACGTAACATTCATTAACACTGACCTATCTGACCATACCAACACGGGCCCAATACACAAAAAACTCGATTATGATTGTGCTAAACGTTACTTGGACAAGGTGTGTATCTTCACCCATAAATGGCACGAATGATTCAGTCGGACGAAAATAAGATTCTCCTGATGGTTTGATAACAACGGCTGAATATTTTCGCATTTAAGCTGTATAAGCTGCACTCGGTTCGTCCTTTCCACAATGTAGCTTGGCATGTTCTTCTCAAGAAATTAGCGAACCTCTAGTTCACCTTCGCAATACAAGTACTCAATCGACCACCATGTAAACGGTGGCCTCTCATCAAGGCTAGAAATATCTCAGGGACGCAGGGGCATAAGTCGTTATTTTAAAAAACATTTTACATGAAATAGGGAAATGACAAATTTGCATTATGTTATATTACAATTGTGCTATAAACATCATACATATTATAAAATCGTGCCCGCTGCCGAATTATTATCGGGGCCGGAGCCGGAGGCAGTCGTCCTCCAACTACCGCGAAACAACACACTTATCAGTTCTGCCCGGCTAGATAAACGGTTCCGGGCGGCTTTGCTACGGCGAACTCTGCAATGACGCAACGAGCACGGGCTTGCCGCCGCAATGTTTTCAATCCGTGAGGCTGTGGCTCGTCTACGTTTTCTGATGTATCATTTTATGCGGGGTCGCGTTTCGTAGTTTTGCCACTTTTATCCACCAATGTGGCTGTGTTTGTGATGAGGAATGCGAGTGTTGCATGTGATTATCTTCTGACGATTCGTATGCGATAAGGCACGATGGCATGCAGCGAATTTATTATTGAACTCGCTCAACGCACACGTTGTATTGCGGAACATAGCGCTTCTTTTTAGTATCTGATTTGTCGTAGTTGTTCCATTGGATTGCGACATGTCACAGGATTAAAAATATGTACAAAGAAAGCATTTGGATCGCTTCGACATCTAAAGAAAATAGTCACTATCTCTTACCCGTCACTCACCCAACAAGAACTTGTACTTGTGGTGTATTTGTTTGTTGTATGGATCAAAAGAACAGCATAACATTTTCTGCTTGTCGTTTATTTTTCCCTATTCGATTGCTATTCGGGGCTGAATACCTGTTCATCTCTTGCTCTAGTGCGCAGAGTTGTACCTCTGCTAAGCTGACTTTTGATTCATACCCTCCATATGTATTACATCAATATTACAGTGATGTCTTTTCGTGAAACGACATATCTGCTGCAGTATGGTAAGCAGGAAAGGAAAATAATGCACATATCAGGTATCATAAGATGAAAATGTCAAGCTAGTCGGAAAACATTGCTTTTTAATACCGCCGGCGGGGTTCTTTGCAAACCAGAGATGTTTAGCAGCTGTATTTTGTAGAGCGTTTTATCTCAGAATATTACAGCTCGTTGTGGATTCGTTTGTTCATAGGTTCAGTTGTGTTCATAGTGTTTTGCTGGCAGGTCAGGAGTTGCATATCATGTTTGTGTTTCATGTCATTATCCCACTTACTGGGCTCCCAGGATCTCATGTCCTGCAAGCCTCCAGGATTCCATGCACTGGGGTCCTAGGGTTTCATGTTCTGCAGGCCCACAGGATTCCATCTACTGCAGGCCCTTAGGAATGCATATACTGGCCTCCTAAGATCCACGGGATTGTACCATTCAGTCAATGTTTCGAGAGCAAGAGCAAGCTTAGAACGATCTTGCCCTCCTTGAACGTATTATCCAGGTTGAGAGGGCCTTTAGAACATCTCCATGCAACCGATTTCACATTTGGAAGAAGAATAGTGCTGGGGATTGCAAACTGCTCACTAATGCGTCACTCTTCGACACCTCTGTGGCGACAATAGCAAACTCCAGCATCGCCGTGCTAGGTTGTATGCTAAAGAAGCCACAGTACATAAAATATGTTCATGCTCTGAACACTATTGCGCTGCGCAAGCACACATGGTAGACGTTTCCAGCCTCAATTTAACCTGCGACCATAGGAAATGTCCTTAGGCTACGAGCAGGTCATGCGCCGAGATGTGAATGAAGTGTAAGGCGTCTCAAAGACTGTTTTGCAATGATTGTAAGCAGGCACTTTTTTGCATGTGGTTGTTGTGTTGTTCAAATTCCACACTATATTAGCATGATGTTCTGAAAAAGTCGAAGATGGCTCATGCCTGTCTGTGTCATAAAATGCTCAATTTCGATATTAAGAAAACGCTGAGACTCAGTCTACACTCTCTAACGCATACTAGAAGCTAGAGTTAATATGACAGGTATCTGACAATATATTGTTGCTTTGCATGCAGGCATTTCATGTTAGAATTGATAGCCATCGAGGACCATATAATTCCATTCATCAGCCTGGTGTTCTGTGATCGATCAATTGCTATTTAAACAGTCACAAGAGGGATGGTCTGATTCCTCCTGATTCCTGCTTTGATTACAACTTCACCTCCTATTAAAAAGTTCAAAAGCACGATTTTGCAGTGAAAATGAGACAACATAATTGCTTTCACCTGAATCAGGGGCAAACATTATTCCTGCGCATTCTTAAATCCACATGGGGCAAATTATGACATCTTCGGCCATTCACCTCAAATGACCATGAAAATATTATTGATCTCTTTGACCTGAGGTTTCAGGTAGAGATTGCTGTTAATGGACGACAAGCCAAAACTAACGCAAAATATTATCACGTAATTCAGCTAGTGTCAACTTCACCTGGAAGAGTATCACCTTGTGTTACATAATTTCATGACCTTAGGTGACCCTAGCTTGAAGCTTCGTGCCAATATGTCTGTGACGCCTAGATTAGGGCATCTCCAAATGTTATACCGATCTGTTGCGCTGATTCGGACCTGTGCATAGACCATAAGAACTGGGAAGTGATAAAGAGAAAGGGAAAACAAACACACAACTAGGATTTCGGCTGACAATTTAACAAAGAAATTTCCCCCCAATTATCAATCTGATTTACGATTTTCATTCTCCAAATAAAATTGCATCCGTTAGGCACCATGGGTAGTACAATGTCGTATAAGTAGAAATTTGCCGCACAAACAAAGCATCCTAGATAAAGTTGCATCCTCAATATTTTGTCAAACACTATGTTGGAGATCTCGAGCGCGGATTTGTTATTATTGTTACAAAGGAACGACGGAAGTTCTCGACTGTTCAAAAATTCCCTTCCTTGAAATCGCCTAGCCTTTTTCACACAGAGGATTTCATGGTGTCGGTATCACATTTACCACAACGTGATTTTGGCGCTAGAAATGTATGTGTTCGGGTGATACTTGAATGGAATTGATTCGCCTTCCATGAGATTGTTTACATTTTTTCATAGATACAGAGTTACATGGTGTCGGTATCATAATCTAAAAGTACATATAAGTAGTATATAAGTAAGTATGTATATAAGTCACCCATAGGTTAAAACATCGGTGCCGTTCCACACCAGCTGAGATTAAATAACAAAACGTGCATCACAACGTGGAAGGGAGAAGAGAGGATGCATACTATCTTCATGCGAAACAATCACAGAACACACGGTGCACGCGTGCGCCTCCCGCCTCAGCCAACTCGGCACATTTCTCGACACAGAACAGAAAAATAACATTTCGTGCTCTTTTCATGCACATGCGCATCAGCATAACATATTTCATGAACATCTTGCAACACCTTGCATTTGAACCTGAGCTATGGATGTGCCATCATGCCATACTGCTGCCCATCATCGATAATTAGTGCTGATGATTGTTTATGCTCGCGGACTTGGCGGGCCTGTGACATCACGCAATGGATATGGCGCTATATAATCACTACAGTCGGTCCGCCCTAAAGCCTAAATAACTAGCTGACCACCACAGCAGATAGGAATACGAACCGGAGGAGCCGGTGGAAAATGCTGAGTGATCAACGAATCAGTGAAGATGTGAAGAGTAAAAGAATCGGTGATGTCCAAGGTGGACCACTAATGCAGGTCGACGAATGGTCTACATCCCTCCTCCGCGTGCCTCTGAGTACGCATAGTCCAACCGGTCCAACCATCCACTCTCTCGCAACAAACAAGAATCACTGCCATAGCAATCCAATGCAGCTTATATTTTAAGCTAATTGAGAAAATCAGACACCACCGGAAAATCTCCAACCGACAACCGACTATGTTCATAAATTGTGGTAGCCCTCAACACCACCCGTCGTTTCCCGTGCTGCGTAGTTTTGGTCATGTCCATGCAAACTAGGCGGACAAGCGCTTGTGTCACATGTGATACGTGCAAACAAAGCAGGTACTATATATATTCGACATTTGTCATACCGTGATGATCGAGGTCCTTCCGTGGGGAGGCTCATAGAATACGTCGCTCTCCACCATGCTCAAGAACCACAGCAAGAGCAACTGGCAAACGCAAGGCATCGAAGAAGCCCAAGAAGCAAGAAGACAAGAAGAGCAAGAACCAATAATTCAAGAAGAATGAAGAAAGGCAACAAGCAACAAAAGCTCCGGGCACCCTCGACGAGCACACCTGCGACTCGAGAAGGAATTCCACCCGCACCATATCTCCAACTTCTTTCAGTCTCCCAGCTATCCTTTACTCCCCCCCCCCCCACCGAAGGAAACCTAACCGTGACGAGCCCACTGCTCATTGTGGCCGCGGCAGGGACCAAGAGCGAAAGCTCGGTTCAGGGTGCAACCAGTTCGGGACTGTTCAGTCAGGAAAGTCACCTTGTCGGTGGGGCGGGCCAGACCCTAGCACAATGACACCCACACCGGTGTCTAATACACACTCTGAACAAGTCGCCTACCTAGTAGACACCTATACTGAACCGCAGCACATCACCCGAACATCTTCCTTCACTCTCGCTCAGTCACTGCGCCAAATCCTGACCACACCACACTTCACCATCACTCGGCACACCACCCACACCATCGTACGCACACAGAACAGCGCCGACACACACAGAACAGCGCTGACACACGAAGATTGCTCGCCACAAGCACATTCAACAACCAGCGCTATTCGTTCACGCTGCAGCGCACCCTCAACACCAACTAGGGCGGTATTTTTGCCCACGAGCTAGATGAGATTCCACTCGCCAGCATCGCACCACTGCTTGCTGCCACAGCCCTCATCGACGCCACAGTCACAGTAGACCACATCAGATGAGAGGCAGAACACACACACACACACATACATACACACATGTATATATATATACTGGCATTACTGGCATTAACACACGGCAGCTCCTACCACAAGTACACATACACCAGAAGCATTACTTTAAAGGCGCCACAACTGACCGCTATGACCCGAGATGCCTCTCTGAGCTCACTCCCCCTCCCCAAAAAATCATCCCTCAATGCATTTACGGCTCAAGGGTACTTCACCGAGAAAAGGGCTTCATATTTATTTCGCATCCGGTATAAATGCAGTAGTGAGATTGGGTTGAAGGATAGACTCATGTCTTCCAGCTGGGTTGACGGTTGGACTCATGCCTTCCAGCTGGGTTGACGGTTGGACTCATATCTTCCAGCTTCGTTGACGGGTGGACTGATGTCTTCTGGCTAAGCTGTTACCTATTGCATGACCTGCTCAGGTATTTACTGCATGTCTTCAAGCTCACCTTTTTTAAACTTAGATTGCGTGTTGTCATGGGAGAGGAGAAAGTTGACACGTAGGACAAAAGCCATGTGATCCGTCAGGGGAATGACGAGAATGGCAGATCACGGCGTTCTTGCTATTTGACGTTGCACCTGTCAGTGTTGAGCGTTACAACTATGCTAGGATGGAATGAAATTAAAAGAATGGCTCGCATCACGTGGACCACATTTTCCCTTTGCGGGAGCCCTTCCTAAATCTTTTGAAAGGCCACGCAGATTACGGTTTTATCCTGGTCGGGTGCACCACATGTGCTGGTTGGTTAGTCCAACAGCAACTTTATTTGCTTGCGGGACTACCAACTCGGATGAGAGAGTATCACTCTGGCGGCTTAATCACCATGAGCTTAACATGAAATATCGCAAAACGCCACCATATCAAAATTACCTCATACATATTTCCACATCTTTTGTTGCGTGGTGCATATTCGGTATACACTCTCCAGAATTACAATCGTGTAATTCATTTAAAATACAAATAATTATTCCTACCAACCGGTCGGCACCCAACCACAGGGGAGGGTGCAAATTGAGTTCCTGTGCAGGGGGCACTCGTGTTCTGAACCCACCACATTTGAAGCGCTCGCACGGAGGTACATCGGACAGCTGATTCGGACAGTTCCAGGTCTGTGAAGACACCTGACGGGGTGGGTGGCATCAACATGCCGTACCCGACCCAGTCCACCTCCAGCAGAGGTCGATGAACCTCAAAGCATACGCTCTCCAGGAATCCTCTCCAAGCTCAAATCAAGCCAGATATCCAGTAAATGGCACATTCCGACTTTGAGAAAGCGACTCCGACTCTTGCAAAGCGAAGATCTTCCAGGAGTCTTGTGACTCGATGAGCAGAAGTACTGAATATCAGTGATTGCAATGAACATTCGATTTTTCAAGCTCAGGAGACTTGAACATGAAAGCCGTTGGTCTCAGGAGTGAACATATCGAAAAACCTGAAGTTATGTTGAATTTTGGATGCTAAGAATTACAATTCTTGGACTAGAAAACCACGTACATACATCTCATTACCTGTAGATCCTTATCACTTCTAGCATTTAAAGCCATCGCCAAATGTGCATATATAAATATAAATGGATATATATATATATATATATATATATATATATATATATATATATATATATATATATATATATATATATATATATATATATATATATATATATATATATATATATATATATATATATATATATATATATATATATATATATATATATATATATATGCAACATAGCACACACGTATTCGCATTTGCATGACTCATTGCTGAAACAAACATGCATACCTAAAATGCGCATCAGAACACAGGCATGTTGCGGACATATTCCAACATCCACCACCGTTACACTCTCAAATCGATGTTTTAATGGTTCTCAGGCACAACTGAATAATGCAGCGCAGAGTGCTGCCGGGTGCACGGCTGACCGCCGAGCAGCTCGCAGCTGGAGAAGATGCGGTCGCACCGAGCCAGAGCCAGGGCCGATGCCGCACACCACGGCCGGTCCGCCGGTGTGGGCAGGCGAAAAACTGTCCTCTCATCGGGTAGTGTCGGGGGCGATGTCCGGTCCGGTGCGTCTCAGCGCGGATTGTGGTGATGGTCGGCGCGGAGGATCGGCTTCGGTCTGCGGTCAGTGTTGCGCCGTGCGCTCCAGCAGAGCGCGCGGTGTCCAAACAGCCGCCGCCGCCGCCGCGTCCCGACCACCGCCGCACTGCCGCCGTCGCCGTCGCCGCCGCCGCCGCCGCCGCCGCCGCCGTCGCCGTCGCCGCCGCCGCCCAGACAGTGCTGCCGCCTGGTGGCAACACGAAACAACACCATAGTTAGGTTCGGGCGGAGGGGAGTTCTGTTGTCGTTTGCTCGAGTCACGCATAAAACTGGCACAGCAGAACGCACCTCGACTCAACGGTGCTTGATACGATCACCGGCAACCGGATCAAAGCTCCACCCCGCCTAGGAAGCTTGGCTGTCGTCCTGTTCACGACTGTGCATACCGCCTTGAAAACATTATGTTCATTAGATCATTTCCTCATTAAGTATTTTAATTATAAGATCAAGAACTAAGTTCTGCTTGCTAATCGATCCCCACATACAGCAGCAGACTGTGGGGGGATGGCTAACAACACACACACACACACACACACACACACACACACACACACACACACACACACACACACACACACACACACACACACACACACACACACACACACACACACACACATATATATATATATATATATATATATATATATATATATATATATATATATATATATATATATATACATATAAATATATATACATAGTATGTGTATGAATATATGCGTGGTACCTTGAGCAAGCCAATCTGCTGCTCTATTGCAAAGAAGAATACGCTGACAGATTCAAGAGCGAAACAAAATGCTTTAATTTCTTCAAAGCTCAGAGTCACACATCTAAATGAGACAGTGGTGAAACCGACAATTTTTTCCATGCGTTCCATCATTTTGCTTCCTGCACGTCAAAGATGTCCATTATCAGGCAAGACAAATATGGTTCTAAAACGGGTATGAAATTGGTGCACATTGCGTGCCTAAACATTGGCGGTTTCCCCACTGTCTTATTTAGATGTGTGACGCTAAGCTTTGCAGAAATAAATGCACCTTGGTTCGCTCTTGAATCTGTCAGGGGGTTCCTCTTTGCAACGGAGGAGCACATTGTTTTGCTCAAATTCCCATGGCTTATTAGTATCAGAATACACATGGTAAGCACATTGGAACTCACCTTCCTCGGTAGGACGTACATTTCATGATGCAACTCCCCTGTCCCTATGATTCGCCCTCTGGTTCTTAAGGATCAGCACACACATGAATTGAATATAGAAAACCTGAAAGCGCAGCACCCCTTGCATCACTGTTGTCAATATTCTGAAGACGGCTGTGAATGCTTGCGATATCACGAGCGAAAGCTTAACGATGACACAACGTCCTTAGATGCACTGAAATACCGATGCTGTGGATGCGTCAGATAGTTCTATCTTATCTTATCATATGAAGCCCATTGTCTGTCTTCTTCAGCCGGAATGCTGTGTTGACATCTCCGACAACTTTAGTAGGCATTAATTATCAAATGGTATGTGCATCTACAAGGAAATGGTTCATTCTTTAAGAAATTCCAAACCCAACATAGGCATTGTTCATCAATATGAGGGCATCAAACGATCATGAGCTCGAACAAATGCATTTCTCGACAGGAATTCAGCAGCAACCAGCCGGGGATAAGTGCACAAGCTCAGTAAGGTCATCCAATTTCACAGCATTGGCGTTCAGGATGTTTTTCCAAGTAGCTGGCAACAGTGGTGCACATATGAGTTGCATCGGGGAATGGGAAAACGCATCTGAAGGGGCCCATCGCCGCCGAATTATTAAAATGCCTTCGGAATTCTATTTTTTAAAGAGGGAACCATTCTTGTTTTAAAATTTTTTTTTAAGCATGATTCGCAACAAACATTTTTCTTCTTCTGTGGAGCGGCCCGAAAATGCCACCAAAGCAAACCACCGGATTTCAACCCCTGCTCCTGTTCATTGATATTTGCTGGTATTCCAGGGTAAGTCAGCTTACACTGTCGAAAATACGCCTAAAAAATCGCATGCAATGTAAAATCTCCCTAATCTAGGCATTTCAGTTCACATCACCCGGTCGCCACCACTCCAAATTTCTTGCACTTGCACACCCGCATTTCCCATTCGTCGCTTTCGCCACACTTCGTGCGATTTTGTGGCTTTTGCTAGGCACCCTACGTTTTGCTAATTGCTGCTACGTGTATTTTGCTGTACTTAACTCCATGGAATGCTTGGCGTGGTACTTCAGGAAAGTTCGATGAATTCAATTCAAAGATTAGTTCTCTTCTTCCGTCATTTTCTGGTTGTAAAGCAAATCAGGGTACCTCATTGAGTGCCTCATCATCTATGCCTCGTCATCTCATTGTTCAAACATGGACCCAGATTGGTCATTGTCTTGTAAGTAGCCGAGCCATGTGGCCAGTGAACCTTGAGATGAAGCCGGACCCTAAAGATGTGGAACTTCTCGGTCATTGATGCACGGGTCCTGTCAAGAGTTCGAAAAGCAGTCCGATCCTGGATTTAGTCACCCAGACCATTATCCTATCTGAGAAATCATCCTCGCCTTTTTTCTTGCTTGATGGTTGAATGGTGTCATTTTGCAATCATTGCAAACGCATAGCTCTTTGATAGTTACTTGGCTAAAGTGACAGGAACTCACAAACTGGAGTCCTGATGAAATTACTGTCTATTACTGGTGTAAATTATGAATTGTACCATCTCCATGGGTGACCGGTTGCTATTCTTTGGTGGAGTGTTTTTATATTCTGAATTTCCAAACTACATTTCTCCGTGCTCTTCCTCATAATTTTCTTGTGCCGACACGTCGAGTACCTTGCTACTGATAGAACATTTTCGGAATTGATCCTCAAAATTAATCCTCCTTGGATCGTTAGTTCTGCTTTTAACGCGTCTTAATCGTTAAATTGCAAACTGCGTGCTGAACAAGGCCGTGTGGTATATGTGATGGGTGGCAAATTCAGCAAGCGAACATGTACTATTGAAATGAAAAGATTGCCATGAACATGTATGAATACTATGCTGACTTAGGTTTGGACTTGCGATTTGAGTTTTTCGTTTAATTGCGAATGACTGCGAGTCAGTTTCCAGATGGGGTAGCCGTGCTACTGGATGTGCTGAGATGTATTCGGCGCTCGTAATTTACCGCTAAAACACGCGTCCCGTCACCGCCCCTCCCCCCTCCCAACAAGCTACACCTCCTCAAACATGCTGATCAGGTAAATCGGCCCCCTTGCTGCAGCCTTTATAAGGGGCAATCAATGTCTCTTCAAATTTCTAGTAATCTTTGCTGACCTTTGACATTGAACTCGTCCTTTACGGATCTCTGCTGCAGCTGTCTGTTGGTCCATCTAATCTTGCAAACGGATTCTTGAAGTATCACCTCTTGCTTCATACTCCAGCCTGTACTTACCAAGATTAATTTCCAGGATGTCTTCTTGAACTTTATGGAGTATCCTAAAGCTATTTAAAATCGAAAAGATTAAGTCGTTCGGAGCGTATACTTTTTTTAATCACATGAAACTCTTCCGGAAGTGTTCGTAGCAATTATTTCTCTCCTCCAAATGATTTTCATTGGAGCTCACAGATGCTCTGGCTTTCTGCTGTCCTGCTCTCTGTCGGTCTGTTGCAGAGTTCCGACTTTGTGCTGAGCCTGCACTCTGATGTTCTGTCGGGTGAGATCTAACTCCAATGACCTCGTTTCCGCTCTTTTAGTGATTTGTCTGTGTGAGTCACTGTCGTGAGTCATCAGCAGCACTGACGCTGGTGGCCGCTGGGCGGCCTCCGCCGGTGGGAGCAGGTCGGATCACGGGAGGCCTCCGCCGGTGGGAGCAGGTCGGATCACGGGCGGCCGTCCACCGGTGGGAGCAGGTTGGATCACGGGCGGCCGTCCACCGGTGGGAGCAGGTTGGATCACGGGCGGCCGTCTACCGGTGGGAGCAGGTCGGGTCGCAGGCGGCCTCCGCCGGTGGGAGCAGGTCGGATCACGGGCGGCCGTCCGCCGGTGGGAGCAGGTCGGATCACGGGCAGCCGTCCACCGGTGGGAGCAGGTCGAATCACAGTCCGCCGGTGGGAGCAGGTCGGATCACGGGCGGCCGTCCACCGGTGGGAGCAGGTCGGGTCACGGGCGGCCGTCCACCGGTGGGAGTAGGTCGGATCACGGGCGGCTGCACGCCGGTGCGAGGTTGGATCTCGGGCGGCCGTCCAACGGCGGAATCAGATCAGATCATTTCGCGTCCGGTATTGTGGCCGCCCAACCGTTCCGTGGGCCGCCCTCGCGTTAACATGGAAATGAGCAGTCGACTTTTGTCCGGCTCAAACTCGGGCTCCATGGATAACTGTTACGGACGCGCCCGCACTCGGGCCGATAGCCATCGCAGATGGAACAATTTGGCCACCATTGTTCGCTGTCGTGTTTAAACAATCTTATCTCGCTCTCATATTGATTACCTATCCACGAATTGGGTAATGCACTGTCGGTAGCAGTAGAGGGCGTTCACATGACAAATAGAGAGCGGCAGCACAGCGCCAGGTTGCGTGGGGTCGGCCGCCTCTGCACCGCCCCTCCGCCGATCGTTTCTCGCGTCACGCCCTCCTGGGAACTACGTCACCACTCTGGCGGCTCATGGGCGCTCGGCATTCAGTCGCTTCGGCATGGTCGTGGAAACAGAGAGGGAGTCATCACACGAGCCACACAACCATCACAAAACCATCACACGAACCACACAACCATCACACAACCATCACACGAGCCACACAACCATCACACAACCATCACACGAGCCACACAACCATCACACAACCATCACACGAGTCACACTGTCGTCACATAGCAGTCACACAGCCGCCAAGCAGCAGTCACACAGCAGTCGTGAAGACGTCACACAGCCGTCACACGGGTCACACATCCGTCACACAGCCTTCACACGATTCATCTGGCTATCATGCACCTGCCACACAGGTCCCACGGGTCACGCTGGTCACACATCTAGCATACTGACCACACAGCCGCCTCACGACCACAGAACCGCCTCACGGCCGCACAACCGCCTTATGACCACACAGCCGCCTCACGACCACACAGCCACCTCACGACCACACAACCGCCTCACGGCCGCACATCTGCCTCATGACACCACACAGCCAGCCGCCTCACGACCACACAGCCACCTTACGACCACACAGCCAGCCGCCTCACGAACACACAGCCACCTCACGACCATACAACCGCCTCACGACCACACAACCGCCTCACTACCACACAGCCGCCTCACGACCACACAGCCACCTCACGACCACACAGCCACCTCACGACCACACAGCCAGCCGCCTCACGACCACACAGCCGCCTCACGACCACACAGCCAGCTCACGACCACACAGCCAGCCACCTCACGACCACACATCCACCTCACGACCACACAGGCAGCCGCCTCACGACCACACAACCACCTCACGACCACACAGCCACCTCACGACCACACAGCCAGCCGCCTCACGACCACACAACCACCTCACGACCACACAGCCGCCTCACGACCACACAGCCGCCTCACGACCACACAGCCACCTCACGACCACACAGCCACCTCACGACCACACAGCCAGCCACCTCACGACCACACAGCCAGCCGCCTCACGACCACACAACCACCTCACGACCACACAGCCCCACCAGCCGCCTCACGACCACACAGCCGCCTCACGACCACGCAACCGCCTCACGACCACACAGCCACCTCACGACCACACAGCCACCTCACGACCACACAGCCGCCTCACGACCACACAGCCGCCTCGCGACCACACAGCCACCTCACGACCACACAGCCAATCTAAGAACATGACCGGGGTCAATGGGGCCGGGCCGTCTACTATAGCATGACCAGTACTAATACACAGATGGAGACGAATCCATCGCAACGGTCGGGGCTTATGCTTGGGAATGTGCTGTTGAGTGCAAAGGACAAACCTGGACCCCATGTTATTACCTTATCGAAAACATATCGCACAGCTCTTGTAAGTTGGTCATGCAATGCCAACCAAATGCTGCGGTTCGGCATTGATGCCCATGCTGGGAACAAATGCATCAACCAGCTTAGTCATGGTCAAGGTGGACTGGACATAATCTGAAGAGTTCATGGTGGGCATGTAAACAACAAATTGGGTCTAATTATGCTTGCATGAGGATGGGCATTTAGCCCACATTCTTTCTGTGCCTTAATGGCATTGAGGAGCGGAGCCGGGGACTGAATGTCGCAGCGGCGGCAGTCATTCGTCTGCATGCGCTCCGCCGCATTTGCCCTTTACGACTTGACCAATGAATCAGACCCCTGAAGACATCGCTCTATGGGTCCAATGCCGCCACTCCGGACTTCGTGACACGCTGGCTCGTAATGGCGGCAATTGTTGGCTAATACTATGCTCGCATGAATCGTCCTATGCATGCACATTCACAGGAACACCTTCCCAGTATACGCAAATGTGCCCTGTGCTATTCTTTATTTGGGGAGAACCTTGCGCCGAAGGCCAGCGACACGTATCCATGTCAAAGTGCAGTGAGGTCTACATATAGCCTCATCACCTGATGACCTCATGACTTACGGCTGCTCAGTTACATTTACTGCGATATTGGGTGCTTACGTGCAAGAACTACAGAGCCCATCCGGCTCCTTGACCGGTAACAGCATGCTATTACTCATCGAAATATCATGGGCCGTGAGCATGTTGAAGAGAAAGGCGCTTAGTAAGATCATTTTCCGCGTCCTTCGCATTTCAACTTGACAGCATCTCCATCTCGAATTCGCAAACTTCTAGTTATTCGAAACAATTTTGATTAACTCTTTTGTTGACGTTGCCGGATAATTAACACGCGCCCTGAAGGGCATCTGGAAATCACGCGCACTGGAGAGGGGGGGGGGGCGGATTCCGCCCCTAAGATCTCGACTCCTATTAAGGCTAGAGGAACGAAATTCGTAGGGTGGATGGCACGACAGTGAATTTTATTGTGTACAAATCTAATGACCTTAGGTCAATCAATATCTTCAAGGTCAAATGAGGTGAAAATATAAAAATTGTTTGGTTTTGTATGGCATGGCTTGTCATTGTCATGGATCGCCGTGATTGTGTTTAAATGCTCCAGAATTGGCATTAATGATGTTTTGGACATTACTAATGATGCAATACAAATGGTGACCTGACGGTGACGGTTAAGGAGTTATAGCATGGACATTTTTGAGAGGTCAAATAAGTCTTTGGAGACTTGGAACTCAATGAAGGGTAACAAGACTTGCACAAAGCTATGTGTCGCTGAACCCGTCATGATCCATTGCATCTTGTGTAAATTTATAAATTTTTGTTCACATTTTTTATCGTGAGCTTGTGACTTATGATAACGTGGCCTAGTTTGACCTTCGAGACAGTCACAATGCTATTTTGAAGAAAAAACCCGAAGCGATGAAGAGTGATTTGTGAAATCCTAGATCGTCACCCGTAAGGAGTAAAGTAATGGAAATTGTTTCGCCGTATCCAATAAAGTTCTGCCTCAATATCAGCATGTCAAAAAAGTACCATCACATTTGAACAACACTGAAAAGATTTTATCATCGCCAATAACTGTAATATCAACCTTCTGACGTTTCAAACCCCACATTCTGGAACCAAAAAGATGAACTTAAGAACTATGAACTATGAGTAACTGATTAAGTTCATCCATCTTGAACTGATTGAAACAAATTTCACGGTGATGCATCCATTGGCACATGCTGACCATGAAATGAATCGCATGAGATCATAAGCCGTCTGCATCGGTGTAATACAATAAAGTAACATAATTGCACAAGGCAAGCAATACAATAACGTGTTGCAGTACAGTAATATAATGCAATGGAATGTAATGATCTACAGATATGCAGATCATCCCACACCTTGCCAGATTCCCAAGTCAGACTGATGACAACTCACTTCGATGATATAAATCAACACGATCTGTATTAGCGCACATACAACACGTCTCACTTCACCTAACTACCATTGACACACGCCCTCGTCGGTGAGCAATTCATGTACTATTACAGCACTGTGTGTCACTGGTGCAAACCTGTGACACCGCTGTGTTCCCTTCGCCTTGATGGCTTTCGAGAGGAGCTCGGTGAGTTGGGTCGTGACGTCCATTGCCTTCTGCTTTAATATACATATGAATTTGATGCAGCTGGCCAGCTTGTGCGACAGGTACTCAAGCTTGTCCTCCGCCGTCAGTGTCTGGTTGCTAAGCGGGTGGTTGAGTCTCTCTTGAGTCGCTGCGCGCTTGGCTGTGCTCTGGATGCCGTCGCAAGAACCTTTGCCATGAGATGTGACAAAAAAGCCACTCACAGAATACTCCAAACTCTGTTTGACACACAGTGACGCAGTCATGCTTATTCGCAAACTGCCGGCTGTGAAATAAATACTTTTTGAGGTCGGGTACCGCGGTCCGAATTTCTGGGATAAGCCGTTGCAGGAACGCATGCACCATGCCGGTGTTGTACTTTGCACCATCAGTTATATAGCAGTAGACGACACAGTACCTCGTCCTCACGCCGGTACACTACAAACGGGCGCAGCGTACACTGGGACGAATCCCAGTGGAAGCCTTTAGCTGCATCCTGCATCATAAATTAACAATTTTCGGCGAAATCGTACTAGACAATCGATTTGCCTCTCCCCCCATGCCAGTAACCTTTGCGTAGGTGAAGTACTCACCTTGTTTGTCAGCCACAAAGTGGTGTCTGGTCAGTTTCACGGTTTGTTGGCTCAAATATCGCATGCTTGCTCTTGCATGCAGGCTCTTTGTCCCAGACAATTTTGTGAGTGTACAGCGATGCGTGCTCATTCACTTTTTTGTACGTAATCTCATCATCCATGTCATTATCTGGAGCTAAATCACTTTCACTTTCTCCTGATTCTCCTGATTTGTTCGCGAGGATAATCCTCAGAAAGTTCATCACCCCGCTTCACCAAAGCAGTCCTCACAGTTGCTCAGCATGCAATCATATATTTTCGTGCCACATACAGCGTGATCGTAGAGGTTACGGAATTTGGGACCTGGAAGGTCGGGGGCGGATATGATCGCGAAAGACAGCGTGATCGTAGAGGTGCGGAATTTGGGACCGGGAAGGTCGGGGGCAGATATGAGCAGTTTTTGGTTTTGATGACAAGTGCACATCCACACCGAGTACGTCCCACTGCTGTCTGACAAGACGCAACGCTTCGGACGAAGGGAAACAGCAAAGGCTAAGAAGACGGTGCGAGGGTATTCAGAGTTCTGCTTGCATAGATCATATATCTCACACAAATTTCCCAAAGTAAGCCTTTTCTCAACTCTACATCTGGCTTTTTCACCTGTCGCACAGTCTGACGGTCGGTCTTGCCGAAACACATCCGGCTGATCTGGTCAGACTCACAAAATATCTTTACTTTCAACTTGACAGCTTTACTTCAACTCAAACCGACGCACGGCGCGGGTTAATGACCTAAAAGACACCCTTGTTAGGTGACATCTCAAAATTCCCAAGGCTATTACTCATTGACCGTTGACCTGATTTTGCTAAAGATGGCACGCCTGGATTCGGCGCATCAGCCGTAGAAATATGTTCATCAAAGTATAAAGTATTGGGTGATATTTGGGCCTTTCCACCTGCCGATTTGTCCTGGAATGGGCCACACATATTGTGCTCAGAAAAAGTTAACGTGTGATAACAACGCGAAAGATTTTTCGTCCTTGTGGACAAATTTGCAAAGGTGCTTCTTCAAATAAAAGCACTTGTTTGATAAACATTGGAACCCTACGCGCACCATTGCCATTTAATCAACCCTACGTGCGCCATCGCCATCTAACCTAACCATAGGCGCGCTATCTCCATCAGAAATGTCATCGGAGTGGACGGAATACAAATGAAAATCGACTGACAGAGGGTGGAATGGAATGAGAAGTGTTATTCGTACCTCGTGAAGTGGCTCGTGAGCCATGTAGCTGCTCCAGATGCAGGTGATGGAGGTGATGTTGCACATACAGAGGTATCCTGTGCCGTCAAACGGACAGTCAAATGCTCCGAGTTTTATTCTCATCATCTTCTTGGAGGACTTCAGCTTCTCTGCCCCAGCTTTCTCGAAGGGTTCTAGTTGCTCGGATACTCATTGGTGAAGACTCTTCAAGGAAAACGCAGCTGGAGACCAATTTAGCGGCGAACAGTTGGCGATGCTCTTTTCCTGAGTTCTACAACAGGACATCCATCAGGGTGCAGACTACACGACTTCCGACGGCCGAGGCGGTGCGCTTGTCTACTTCCCCGTGTAGAACTTCAAGTGGTGCCATTGCTTCCACACAACTCACGTGTGTTATTGCATCCAAAGCGTGCGGGCTTCCCGCGCGGGTGAGCATCTTAGCACTGCGTCGACGGCAGTGTGAGACCGTACGCTCATCAGGTTCACCCAGAACTCTACCGCAGCGGCATTCCGGTAAGCAACCTTCGAAATGTTATTTGGGAGCCCAGTTTCCTAATATTCCCACGAAAAAAAACACGCTTGGTGTATTTTGGTAGTATTAATTAGTGGTATTTTGCCGGAAATATGCATGCGAGCAATATTTCGAATGCATGAACGGAACGGGATACAAGTGTGCCGGAAAGTTATATGCTTTGATTTATGCTGCATGACTTGCAAATAACTATAACGGCTACCAATGTCAGACGGCCATTTTCCCTCGCGTTCACATAATGGTGTGTGTAACTCGTGCCATTCGCGTCATGGACCATTCGCAAAGCATTTACCGATTGATAAATAGAAACGAGAGAAAGCTCAAGGCGTTCTCACATGGGAATGAGGAGTCCATTAAACCACCCAATTTTGACCGATTTCGTAAGCTCCCCATTTTAAGATTTTCCCGTGCTAACGCGAAAACGACATCCAGCAGCACCGCAAAATTTTCCGCACCTTTTCCATTATCATTTTTGCGTCTTTAGTGAAAATTTCAACCTCAGATCATGTAAGGTCGTTGGCTTAGCTCAGATCAAAGAGGACCACCTTGGAAAATGTTTGAGGATCGATGTACACATATTGGTATGAGATGATCATCATATCGATGATCAATAGATATTGGAATGAGACTTACTACCTGAGTGAAACATGATATTGTCTCCAAAACATATATCTCGGATTTTTGTTCGGATCATGTCAGCAACCTGAGGTCACTGCCATTTTTGGCCCACTTTGGACCCATTGTCGTTTTTTGCTGCATGCATGCTCTTCTAATATTCTACCTTGGTATGTATGCAGAAGCATCAGGATAAGTTCCTCATCCAACTTGTTTGATCTCCGTCAAATGACCCGTGGTCAGGTCACGATAAATTGCACAATGTGGGGTAAGCCCATTACGACAATGCTGTTGTATGGTATATTTCGAGTTTGCATGGCCTAAATTGTGTCAACTTTCATTGCACGATCAAAGCTACCCTAACGTGATTACTTACAGTGTGATATAAAAATATATTTGTGGAATTTGATTTTTAAGCTATCCAACTTCCATTCAATGCATGCAACGTCCTTCAATCCTCCAACGTCTTTCAACGCATCCCCTGAAAATACCATTTTCGGACCGTATTCATCAAGTGCATTACGATGGTGCCCCTTTCGATTTCATGCAACGCTTAGTTTCGAAGTTTGGGTCCTTATGGAACTCCCCTTCGAGACGGTGCGTGAGTATCTGCCAGGAGAAACCGCGCGGTTTAATGTTAAGGTAAGCAATTGTTTTGCTTTGACCAGAAGCATTTCCGTGAAGAACTCATGGTGTGCCTCAATTTGCATAATCTTGACCTCTAGTGACTTCCTTAGAACATTTCTTGCAAAAATATATGAGGTGGAAGAAAGAAAATAAAACCGTTCGTTGAGTGTGAAGATTAGGTTAATTTTGTCAAGTATCGGCGCGCCAGATCCGATGGCTAAGCATGATATTGGCCGCACAATATTCGAATATTCGAGAGCCATGTGTGGGGTGGGGGAGGAACCACTGACCTCTTCTCTCACGATGCTGAAGAAGGCTCGGGTCACCGCACGACGTGCATTAGCAGCGGTGTTGCATGGCAGTGGTACCCCTGCCCCCAACAGGACTCAGACCAATGGGAATTTCGGCCTTTGCCCGACCCTCGCCCTACCACATCCAAGTCGCTGATATTCAAGGACTGGCATACGTGACCTGATATGTCAGTTGTATACTCGTTTTAAAAGATAGGTATTTATTTGATAAAGAACCGAACTAAAATAACACATTTTCGATACATTTTGGTCTTTTCATCCATCCTAATTTAGCTTTGTATCACCCAGCATTTTCGTTCCACATGAAATGAATCGGAGGACTCCTGTATCAAACCCTGTTGGAATCTGGTTTGAAGATGAACAAGCAATGCACCAGAGGGTCATTGCAAGTCGGCCTGAAATTTTTCACCAACACTCTTTGTATCCGCACCGGAACGACCGAAAGCGAATAACTTGACGGTAGTTAGCCGTCCAACCTCTAAACCTCTGCTCCGTGCTCGCGGAAATGATTTAGCAGCGGCGCCGTCGTCACCGTAGCTCGCCGAGACAAAGTTGTCGTGAAATACGACCTCTTAACGTGGGTGTAATTACAGGGTAGACACATTTCTGTGGGCGGACCGATCGCCCGAGCGGAAAGCGGTTCAGTTTGCATTGGATTGCGACCGCTTATGCGTCTGAGGTCGTAAAACCCGATGACCGATCAGGCTGGCTGCGGTTAAAAAGATTAACGTTGTCCCTGATGAGCGACACCGCCTTAGCTTCACCGAACAGGTCGACAGTCCTCGGTGCATTTGTAGATTGGTCTTGCATCTTTGCTCCAGCGGGGTATGCTTCCGGCAAACTGAATTACGTACCAACGTACCAAACTCAATTACGTACGTAAATCGAAAGCTCAAAGACGGACAAAGAAGCCATTGCTGATTGATGAGGTGCTTTGCCATAAATGCAGTAAAGGTTGACCCACTAGTTTGAAGTTTGGCGGACCCACGCTGTTGACTTTGTTCCTTTCTTGAGAAAGAAAGTTGTTGCACAGCCAAGTTTTTTATTTGAGCACTACTAGTTTCCTCATGAGCATGTTCTATCCCCTTTCCCGTCTGTTGCAGTGAGATTTACTAGCACAGCGGCAGATTCCTTCGACACCAATAACACCCATAAAAGCGTCACGCGATTCCGATGTCCATCTGCAAACAATGCATGCCATTTATCAGCTGCACGCAACCGCTGCTGACACCAGACGTCCCGGCGAAGCGTCACTTCTGTACGTCCCCCGCCTGCAGTCAGAATAGTGGCGATGATGCATACGGCGCAAGGCCCAAAAGCCAAGAGAATACTGGTGGTTAGCGTTCCTTTCACTCTGTTGTAGAGTGCTGGGCTGCCGCAGCCTTCGCGATTCATATCTCCGTAAGCGGCTGGTCGCTCCTTTTATCCACTGCATACTGATCCGTCGTTGGCCCAGTTCCCTTCTTATGGGTGCGTTTATCGTACTAACCGTGATTCAGCATTAGGACTGCAGAGTCCACCGTGCGGCGGGAGGGCAGAACAGCCGAGTCCCATCTGGCCGGGATTCCGCTGCTCCTCTGGCTGAGATTCGGTCGCTCCTCTGGCTGGGATTCCGTCGCTCCTCTGGCCGGGATTCCGTCGCTCCTCTGGCTGGGATTCCGTCGCTCCTCTGGCCGGGATTCCGTCGCTCCTCTGGCTGGGATTCCGTCGCTCCTCTGGCCGGGATTCCGGGTGCGGTCGGAGAGCTCGTCGCGTCGCTCGCGAGCCGCGTGCCGGACCGATCTGAGACCTGAGATCTGAACAGGGAGCAACGGCCGGCGCCACAAAGCCGCTCCATTCCTCTCGCGGCCGACACCCACTCGTGCGTCCAACACCTGCTCGTCTTGGCCAACTCTTTCCCATGCGCCACCGATGTTGGCTCAATGGCGACGGAGCCGTTGTCCGGCCTCCTCTCGGCTCGCTTTGTCTCTTTGTTTGACTGGATGCGTGCGGCTGGACGGCTCGTCACGTCCCGGCCGCGGTCGCCGGAGCGACTGTCGCGGCGCGCCTCCTCGCCGCCGTTGTCTCGCGAGCTGCGGCCGACCGGCCGGTCCTCTCCATTGTCGACGCTGCCGAGGCGGTGGCGACGCTGCCGGCCCGCCAAATTGGTCGACATCAGGCCGATCGGCGCAGACCTGTGCCGACCGACGCGGCCGGCCGTCAATGAGGGATATCACCCGCCGGCGCGGCCGACGTCGTCCCGTCGGCACCTTTGACCGCTCCACTCTGGAGACGCCGCCGCCTTAGGAGCGTTTCGCCGCGTCATCGGTGGCTCGCGTGCGTCGGCGGCCGGCTGGCGCGCCGGCTCCACAGCCAGGGTGGCGCGCCACAGCCGGGGCCGTGGGAGTGTCGTCTCGTCTTGGCAGTCGGCAGACCGTGCCACGTGCTCAGGTGAAACTGGGCGCCGTATCAACGCAAGAAATATCTGAATGGCAACCTATTGTGACTGCTGCAAATGACAGGTTGGAGGGGCTGTTAAGTACCAGGCTAGTTTGCATGCACTCTAGACAATCAGCTCTTTCAGAAGCGCAGCTGTTATGGTTGCACGTATCTGCATTTGCGGCCAGCACCGACGAAAATTTCACATTTTGTGAATGAATACCTTTTGTATGACGGGAGTTGAAGTTATGCGATTGAACTGATTTCAAAATTAATGTTCGATTTTCCAGATTTAATCCTCCGTGTGGGATGAACGCCTGTGACATCGGTTGCTAAAGAGAGGAAACATAAGCAACAGCTCCTCACTGTCATTTTACCGAAAACCCGACTTGCCAGGGTGGGGCGGCAGGGACGCTAGAGACCAGGCGCGCACCCAGGATTTTTCCATGGGGGGGGGGGGGACCGAAAAGGGCACTTGGCCGGCTCCAAAAGGGTACTTTACGGTCCCGGGCACACTGGAAGGTTTGTTGACCGGGTGGGTGGAGGATCGTGAAAATTTTGTTGGCCAAAAGGGCAGTTTTGGGCAGGACACTTAGGTCCCATGGGGAGGGGCCGGGCCCCCTGGCCCCCTCCGGTGCGCCTATGCTAGAGACCCAGGCTTTCCGAGACAGGGGTGGTAGAAACACAGGCTTTCTGATACAGGGGTGGAAGAGACACAGACTTGCCAAGCCACACGGCGGTGAACACACACGCTTGCCGGACAGTGGTGGTAGATGCACAGACTTGCCGGACAGTGGTGGTAGATACACAGAATTGCCGGGCAGTGGTGGTAGATTCACAGACTTGCCGGACAGTGGTGGTAAATACACAGACTTGCCGGACAGTGGTGGTAGATGCACAGACTTGCCGGACAGTGGTGGTAGAGCCAATTGTCGGAGTGGGGGGAGATAAAATTTGGACAGTGGTGGTAGAAGCACAGAATTGCCGGACAGTGGTGGTAGATACACAGACTTGACGGACAGTGGTGATAGATACACGGACTTGCCTAGATAGGAGCAGGATAGACACATACCTGCCGAAACAGTGGTGGTAGGAGCACATACTAGCCTAGACAGGGGCGGTATAGACAAACACCTGCCAAGACAGTGGTGTTAGATGCACAGACTTGCCTTAGACAGAGGCTGTATAGACAAACACCTGCCAAGACAGTGGCGGCAGATACACAGACTTGCCTAGACAGAGGCGGTAGAGACACACCAGAACGCTTGTCGGCGCGTCGGCGCTGCCGCATCGCCCGTGTCGACGTGCCAAGAGCACCCGCGACTGTGCCGACACGTGAGAAATGCAGCGGCACCACAGCACACCAATCTCAACTCTGCCCATTGCAGTGCCCGCTCTCGCCGGCCTCCGTATCTTTGCACCCAATTGTCGTGCAAAACGAGTGCCGCAGGCGGGCACTTGGCAGTACAGCTGGCCGCCACTGGGGTCGCCACACATAAGCTTTAACTATCGCCAAGTGTTGGGACCACCCGGACACATTGGCTTCGTATGCTAATCCGGCCGACGGTGCCATCCGGCGGGTGACGGGGGCACTAAAGTCGGACAGATATTCCGGTCGCGCCGGTGAGTGTGCGGCCGGTCGCCGGCGAGATTAGCGGCCGGTCCCGACCACCGCGGGGCGACGGGTCGGCCGTGAAGAGCATGGATATGTATCGAGCTGCTGTCCGTCACCGGCTCGACTCCGATCCGCGCACCGTGGCATACCGAGCGGCACCGGCTGGACATACCGAACGCCACGAGTTGAGCACACTTTCGAGCGTCACGGGTTGAGCATGCCAAGCGTCACGGGTCAGGCATACCGAGCGGCACCGGTCTGGACATACCGAACGCCACGAGGTGAGGCACACTTTCGAGCGTCACGGGTGTCAGGCATACCCATCGTCACGGGTCAGGCATACCCATCGTCACGGGTCAGGCATACCGAACATCACTGGTCAGGCATACCGAGCGTCACGGGTCAAGCATACCGAGCGTCGCGAGAGTTAGAATACCTTCGAAAGTCATGGATTAAGTGTGCCGAGCGTCACGGGCAAGGCATACCGAGCGTCAGGGGTCAGGAACACCCAGCGTCACGAGTTAGACACACCTTCGAACGCTACGTGCTGGACATGCTGAGCGTCACGGGTTAGACATACTGAGTGTTATAGGTTAAACATATTGGGAGTTGCGGGTTAGACATGCTAAGCAGTACATTTTGGACATACTGAGCGTTGCCGTTTGGACATTCTTAGCGTTACATATTAGACATACTGAACGTTACAGGTTAGGGCATACTGAACGTTGGAGATGAGACATACTTGGCGCTACAGGTTAGACATACTGAGCGTTATAGGCTAGGCATACGGGGTAGTACAGTTTAGATGCTCTGAATGTTACAGGTTAGACATACTGAGTGCCATATATCAGACATACTGAGCTTTACAGGCTAGTCATACGGAGTGTCACGAGCTATACATACCGAACGTCACGGGATATACATATCGAGCGTCACCGGCTGTATATACCGAGCGTCACGGGCTAAACACACCGAACGTCACGGGCTATATATACCGAGCGTCACGGGCTATACATACCGAGCGTCACGGGTTATACATACCGAGCGTCACGGGCTATATATACCGAGCGTCACGGGCTATACATACCGAGCGTCACGGGCTATACATACCGAGCGTCACGGGCTATACATACCGAGCGTCACGGGCTATACATACCGAGCGTCACGGGCTATACATACCGAGCGTCACGGGCTATACATACCGAGCGTCACGGGCTATACATACCGAGCGTCACGGGCTATACATACCGAGCGTCACGGGCTATATATACCGAGCGTCACGGGCTATACATACCGAGCGTCACGGGCTATACATACCGAGCGTCACGGGCTATATATACCGAGCGTCACGGGCTATACATACCGAGCGTCACGGGCTATATATACCGAGTGTCACAGGCCAGCTCTGCTGCCGACCGTCAGCCGTCACCGCTACTGTCTCCCAGTAAAAATAGGCGGCCACTGCGGCGCTTTAAGACCCAGCAAATCAGCCGGAAACATTGCCAGGTAGCCCGGTTTATGTCTGGATCCATCTAGGCGGTCAGCGATAAAACCGGCCGCAGCTCGTGCCGTCAAAGTGCATTGGCGGAGTATGCCAGCGTGCAGACGAGTTCGCTGTCTGCCTCGATATGTGAAGGCACTGAAAACGCCGCCTGATGCTCACCCTGGTGCTTATTCCAGGGGACGCACGCAGGCGCTTAGAATACCAGGTCACCGCTGCGTACCAGAGCTACCCATTCTGCACGCTGTATGAATATATGCACGGCGGATTGTGAAGCAAAGGATCAGTTGACCCCTATTAACCCGGGCTGTCTTCCCGGTCAAATCCTTACACCCCGTCTCGGGGGCGGGGGGCGGTTGAACACCCCCTCTAAAATCCAAACTAAGCATTACACGAAAATGAAAGAGGTGGCATCGGGAAGCGCTCGACGAGTAGGGTCCGGGTCCACCCTCCGAAACAATTTCTCCCCAAAAGTGACGTCACCAACGGGATATATTTTCACGACTTTTCACGACTTACATTATGTTTTTGACTCTGGGGAGTTCATTTTGGGGATATATGAAAAAACAAAATGTATTTGGAGTGAGAAAGGGACAGCGCAATCGTCCAGGGCTATGATTTTTGTTTGGCCACCCCTCCCATTTTTTTTGTTCTCATTTTTTTGAAATTTCAACTTTTGAGTTTTAAAGGTTTCTTTAATTTTCCTTCTTCCAATTGGTAGAGCAGACCGAGAAACGTTGTTGGAAGTCAACTTGCCCTAATAAAAAATGCTTACTTTAGCCATAATCCTGTATTTGAACTGCAATTTGGCAAGTACGCAAAATTCATATGTAGTCAAAAACGAAAAAAATGAAAAATTCCACTCGTAAATTTTGTTGCATCCGTAAAAATAAGCAAACGCTTAAAGTTTCATTAAAATATCTGCATCCGTTAAAGCGTGGCGACTGGTTGAACTCTTTTGGAGGTGACTTCACTTGACCTTGACTAACTCGTTGACCCTAGATGATCTGACCTAAACATTTTGAATCAGCATGTCAAATTGATGTGGGAAAAGGTATACCAAATTTGGGCGCGCTGCCGCTCGCCGTTCGTCCGCTATCGGCGAAAAACTTGAGGAGGGGCGGTTGAAGACCCCCGGAGACGGGACTGGTTAACATGATGAGTCAAGGCTATCATTTGGTCCATATGTCAGCCATTCGCTATTTGCTTATAGTAGAATGGCGCTGGTCGGTCCAAGCTTAACAAAATATCAGCCATCATGTTAACATCAACTGCATAGCTTGATGTGAATATAAGAGGAATTGGGGTACTAATTGGACACCAATTGGTCTTGCGCCATTTCCATGTTTTAAAGAATAATCGAGAAGCTACGCTGTGTTTGTTAAAACGTACAGTCAACAAAAGTATCACGAGTTATCTATAAATGTCCCTAGTAAAAACAAAGCATCTTCAACCTATGTGACAAATCTGTTACAACTGATACTGTTAATAGCTGCTGTAATATGACTGCCTACAAACCAGATTGGCAATGGGATGTCGAGCAATGGTAATCAGTTCTATATATATTTTGGTGGTAGGCTTGATGACAAAACAGCATGGCATGTGGGCAGTCTGATGTCGATGTTTGCACACATATATAATGAGAGTGTGATCGGAACCACTTGAATGGACCACGCCGACTACACACATCTACAACGCCTTGACGAGAGCGCGCGCTCGGTTCGCCTTCGACTGATGCGGAACTGATATTGTTCAGGACGCCGGGATGCCAGAAGAGCTGCGTCACCCGCTCCGGCCGGGAATGCCTCGGCTTGGCACTAGTTGGTTCCTTCGTCACCGGACGCGCCAGCGGACTACCCGAGTCGCCCGGAAATACACGTCATATCCGGCTGGCAGCCACTGCTGCTACCGGCTGTCGGTGTCACGCTCTGATCCATTCAGGGCAGGTACATCGGAATTTATTTGTGCACAATATCAGATGCTATGCGTTATTTTGAGCGACATTGCCTGTTATGTTATCCGATAACTCACCGGACGTTCTGATAACGTTGGATTTTAAGAATGCATTCAATGCGGTACAATATAAATTGGCGTCGGAAAGTTAAAGCATTCGCCCTCAATTTTGGCAACAAGTTCATCAGCTGGCTGGAGTTCATACACACAAACCAGAATTAGCCGTTGCAAACAATGTATTCACGCCACATTGACTCACCCCGACTCGGTGATTACAACAAGAATGTCCTTTGCATTGTCATCTACGTCGTATAACACACTAGTTGTATGTATAAATAATTGCCGTTAAAATTCATCAGTTGCGAAATATTCACGGAATACACGTATCAAATGAAGAATTCAAAATGTCACAATGCTATGATGATACAACGTTTTTTGTTAACGCTACTTATCAGCCTCGAATACAGGTAAATGTGTTGAGTGCTTCGAAAGGCTTTCAGGACAGCATGGATCAGTGTTAGTTCATGCGGCTAGATAAAGCAAAGGTTTGGTTTAGCGCAAGGTGGTTTGGTTTAGCGCAAGGGGTGTTTGTGAAGAGATGGACACTAGGCCTATTCTGAGCACTATTGCAGCACTATTGGCCTATTCTAAACACGTTAAACCAGTGACTTCAATGTAATCTCACCACCAAGGGCAGGATAGCCGTGCCAAAATCCCTACTCCTATCTGAGCTAATGCATTTAATGTTTTCTTGTCCATTCTGCAGGCAACCATTTCATCTTATCCAGAGTCGTGTTGTGCGGTTCCTATGGATCGGTCGTCCCCAAAGTCGCAACAAATACAATTGATATGGACAAAAGACATGGAACGTTGAAGACACTAGATCTGCTGATGATGATGATATATATATATATATATATATATATATATATATATATATATATATATATATATATATATATCAAGCGAAGAGGAGTGGGCTATAAGAAATTGCACAAAGGAAGATTTCCGATAGATTACGGTTCTCGAGAAGAAATCCGGCCGGCTCCTGACATCAGCACCACCTGGCCGTGCTGACGTCGGCTGGCGGCGACTGACACCAGCACCACTTGGCCGTGCTGACGTTAGCTGACGTCGACTGACACCAGCACCACCTGTCCGTGCTGACGTCGGCTGGCGGCGACTGACACCAGCACCACTTGGCCGTGCTGACGTTAGCTGACGTCGACTGACACCGGCACCACTTGGCCGTGCTGACGTCAGCTGACGGCGACTGACACCAGCACCACTTGGCCGTGCTGACGTCGGCTGACGGCGACTGACACCAGCACCACCTGACCGTGCTGACGTCGGCTGACGTCGACTGACGTGGCCGACCGTGCGGCGCAGGCGCACCACTGACCAGCTGATGTATGGCCCTCGGTCGGCCGTGTACCGATCGCCCCCCCCCCCCCCCCGACGCGCTTCAGCGGCTCACACGATCACATCCATCAGGCCGGGAAGCCACTTCACTATGCAAACAGGTCTGCAAAAGCCTCGGACAGATTCTAGTTTATATCTTAATTCGATTCGTTTGGTTGTTTCTGATGCACAGATAACGTCGTGGTCAGAGACACTCCCACCCCTGACAATAGCCGATCACAGAACCATACACACCCCTAACGCCAGAGTTGAGCACAGGGTCGTTCCCAATCCCAGCACCAGCTGATCACGGGATCATTCACACTACTGACACCAGCTAATCATATGAGAAGCTCATTACATATGGACAGCAAACTACATGTGATCCTGAACACAGTGTTCCCCTATCGGGAGTATTTCGGTTGGTTATTGGTTTTACGACACATCGACCGTTGAGTCATGTAGCGTCGCTAATCTCTCACGCCGATTGGTCGCGGGCGAAGAGTAGCGACAGGTGAGACTCGAACCTACAACCTTTCGATTGTGAGACGGGCAACTTACCCCTAGACTACTCGTCCCCTATCGGGAGTATTTCCCAAGTATCTAAAGCATCCCTTTGCAATGTTGTCTTCGAATGTGATTGCCATAAAGCTGCTTCTGGAGGCTAGGCGAAGATGTTTTCTTCACCAGATCGTGATTACAGGCCTTCAGGCGTTTCTGCATACCTCTGTGACGTTACCACCGCATGCTTCTGTTATGTTCCCGCACACGCCTGCGGTGGCTAGACATTCCGGTCGTACAACGGCTGGAAAGAATAACCATTGAAGAGATAAAGCGATACGAAGGAGAAATACGGAAAGGTTGGAAAAGAGAAAAATAAAAAAAAAAAAAAAAAAAAAAAAAAAAAAAAAAAAAAAAAAAAAAAAAAAAAATATATATATATATATATATATATATAAAAAAAAAATATTATATAATATATATATATATATATAATATAAAAATATATATATATATATATATATATATATATATATATTAATAAAAAATAAAAATAAAAAAGCACGTCGGCCCAAAAGAATATAGACGTATTAACCACAAATCCATCAATAGAACCCGGCTCATTTCCACTGAATTTTATCTGTAATTTGAAGGTGAAGCCACCGACAATTTAAACAAAATCGCATGTATGCTTTTCGAACGATGTAACTGGATATCGATGAGCATGCTTTACTCCCTTCCGCCCTCCCACTTGAAGAATGTACTAATAAACTGCATCAATACACATAGTAGTGGGCGATCGAAAACGTTTCACCTCCATCACTTTTGGCTAAGAAATGCCAACCCAGAAGCAACATTTGTGCAGAGTTAACTCGATTTTCCCATCTGTAGATAAGAGCCTTGGCACCAGACAGGGTCATTTTGGAAAACATTCTGATGTTTTTAACAACATCTTTTTCTGGTGCTTTTGGACACAAAAGTAAGATGTCCAAAGCTATAACTCAAAATCTGAACAACAGGACCGGCGCAACGAAGCTAAAGTCTGATAAAAATCAAGTCTTGGACTTTGAATTATCCTGATAACGCTATCATCAGTAGGCTCTCACCTCTGCTGTATCCATTTGGTCTGAGTATCTTACTTATACAAAGACGATTTAACGAACATGTTTTTTTCTTTCAAATTAAGCGGAAAATGCCAGACATATTTTTTTCGTTGGACTGTAAAATTCACAATATTTCAAGGCATACTTCGCCGAGAAGTGTACCATCAAATATTTCGCTTGGCGTGAGTTAGGTGCAATAATGAGTAGCGGCAATAATTACTTATGTAAGCCGCTGCGTCTATGCTATGTGGAACGGATTTGGATATGCAAGCATATTTTATAGCAACATCTTACCTGGGGCCATTCACTAACCTTTGGCACTTCAGCCTGGATCAACCTTCCGAGATCTCATTGGCTATTGACGCACGCTTTCCTTATTCTGATTGGATGCATTGCTAGTAGTACACGGACACAATTTCGAATAAATCTGTGGCGATGGTTTTCAGAATATCCGTTCACATACCGCGACCAGCCTCAACGAAATGGCATGGTAGGCTTCCGTGTATTGCAATACAGCGGATGCCATTTCACACAGGAACTGGGCGGTACAAACAGATGGCTTCCAATATGCAAAGCCAATAGCATTGAATAGATCGAGGGATACTTCCAGAACTGACTGGATTCTTTCTCTTCCCAATGTGTTTACCGACTGTTATTTGACATCCATCTTATCAATATACAAGTAATCTATCGGGTTGAACGCATAAGCCAAATTGAATATTGCGGATGTTTCAAAAGGGGACAGCCTGCTTTACAGTGCTAGCTTCCATGTCAATGTCCAGAGCGAAATTGGTACACATTGGAGGCGAATTATGCGGTTCATATATGAATTTTACGTAGGAAAACGTTACGGTGAAATATAGTACCAAAATCGTGCGAAATTTGGACAGGCGAATCCGCCTTTGCTAATTTTAAGACCATACGTCTATAACGTTCGTCATGATGGCTCACTTGATGAGAGGGCAAGCTTCCATTGATCTCCCCTGTCCCCAAATGCACTATGGTAGCTCTAACATGGAGTCTTTGTTACAAGCCCGCCAGGATGATCATTAGTGTATCCGCAAATAATATAGTTACAATTTATGCTACTTTATCTCCATAAAATGTCATGTCAAGATCATATATCAAAGTTAGTTAGCCTTCAGGTTTCCATTTCATTGTCGCTTACGCTGATGCATTGCAAGCATTGAGGCTTCACGATTTGCCTTGTGCAGCTCTAGCTTGCCACTCATCCGTTCTTTGACTCATTCACTCTGTCGGCTTAGCATGGCTCAGTGATCAGCACGGATTCCAGCACATCCTTGCAGGTGTGGTGGATACAGTTAAGGCCATGCGGCACGAGCGCGCTTATCTGGATTGACAGCCAGCTAATCGCTGCGTTGTTGGTATTCTGGTTTGGACGCATCAGCCAAGGACCACGCAGAGCGTGGTCGGCCGATCGTCCGGCTCAAAGCGTGGCAGACCGCCAGCCGCCCACGATTGGCCGGATGTCAGACCAGCCTGTCACCTTTGACGGGCCGCCAACACTCAACATTCCGGCAAATCGTCACATCTGAAACGTTGCGCGTTGTGCGTGGCATGGGCTTCGTCACCATTGAAGTTGAGGCGGACAGATCCCCGCGATATTTTTAAGCACAGCATTACACCCATGGGTGTTGCATTCAAGTAATGCACCTACCGCCACGAATATCCCTAAGTCATCTTGCCATGGCGGAGTCGATATTGTTTGGTATTGATCAGTGGTGGAGCTTTTTATATATCCTATGAAGGGGATGTGGCTGGATGCTCCCCATTCACTTCCGCTCTTCACCTTATGGCATATGGCAACACAGCAGATCAAATGAAACGTAAACTGCTTGAACCTCCATCACTCAATCATATTACAAACATTTCACCCATGGTATTGATCTTCACACATCCGACAGATCACATAACCATCGCGGAAGAAGCATGAGATGAAACATTTATGTGCAACCCCAACTCGCCAGTGTGCATGCCAATCATTTTAACCCCCCCACTGAGAACGGCGATAGTTCATTCTGTCATGCACCATACCATGCTTATTTTTAGCGATAGCCCACGAAACGTAGTTGGCTATAAAGGAAACAAATCATGATGACTTGCACTGCTGGCACTGCTGTTGAGGAAATATGTCTTCACGTTTTCGAGATCTGAGGCATTCAGGGTGGAATTTAATCCACATATGAATCGACCGCAGAACAAGTTGCATACGATTGGGCTAAAGTAGGTGAAAACCGCAAGGGACCGCTTAGGATGGGTGTTGAGTGGGATTGGATTGGATTATTTGGCCGTTCTGGCCTTCCTCTGGCTCCAATAGTGTACTTCATGTGCTGTTTGCAGACTCCGATGAGCGCTATGGTCGTGACACTTGGATCAAGTAACCCGACACCTACTCAGCTCTTGGTGTGGATGTTGTTCGGCTCGGTCCGATGCTCACCTTTTGTTTATCCAGACAGGATCACCTCGCCACATTAGTTCCGCTTGGGTAAGCAGCATTACGTGATTGTCCGTATCTCTAAACTCATTCGCTTTTTCAATCAACTTGCCATTGCCACAACAGAGCACCAAAAGACGTGTGTTTTCCGGCCGTTGCGCTCGGGCCGGCGAGTTGCGCGTTGGCAGGCCAATATGGCGCCACGGCACACCCTGAGGCCGTGTGTGTGACGTGTGTGTGCGCAGCCGCCCCGTGTGATCGGCGCACCTTCCGTCGGCTGCTCAGCCGACCGGCACCGCCGGTGGCCCGCCGGGCGCTGGCTGATTACTCACGTCGCCGCACCTGAAGCTCTGCCTGACCAGTCGGCCGTACCGGCACAGGCCGGTGACCTGCCGGTGACCTGCCGGTGACCCGACGGTGACCCGACGGTGACCCGACGGTGACCCGACGGTGACCCGACGGTGACCCGACGGTGACCCGACGGTGACCCGACGGTGACCCGACGGTGACCCGACGGTGACCCGACGGTGACCCGACGGTGACCCGACGGTGACCCGACGGTGACCCGACGGTGACCCGACGGTGACCCGACGGTGACCCGACGGTGACCCGACGGTGACCCGACGGTGACCCGACGGTGACCCGACGGTGACGGTGACCCGACGGTGACCCGACGGTGACCCGACGGTGACCCGACGGTGACCCGACGGTGACCCGACGGTGACCCGACGGTGACCCGACGGTGACCCGACGGTGACCTGCCGGTGACCCGACGGTGGCCCGACGGTGACCCGACGGTGACCCGACGGTGACC
This sequence comes from Imbricaverruca yamaguchii, assembly GCA_034440575.1. Taxonomy (NCBI): domain Eukaryota; kingdom Metazoa; phylum Arthropoda; class Thecostraca; family Neoverrucidae; genus Imbricaverruca; species Imbricaverruca yamaguchii. The sequence goes on from JAOTOL010001514.1 coordinate 38,611, forward strand.
CGACGGTGACCGGACCGCGATAATGGTGTGTCGACGTCGAATTAACTGAATTAACTGACTGAATTAAGTCAGAAATTTTGGCCATGCATACCTGGTAGATATATTCTCTACTCGAGCAGCACACATTATTTGTAGATTCACACAAACACTGACCAGTATAAATACGAAGCCTGACAGTCTCTTCTTCAGAGATTCTGAAGAATGGCTATATCGAAATGTATTGGGCAAATTTGTGATTCTATTTTATTTAATGTGAACATTTGGTTGCTTTTTATGATCGTCTTTAGTTCAACAATGCTCAGTACAGCTCTCCGCAAGGCGGTCCGTGGCACCCAAATGAGGTGAGGCAAAAAAAATCGTCGGATTTCGACCAGTATTTTAGTATTTTATATAATAAGTATCTATTATTATTTTATGGTAATATGAGTATCAACAACACAATTTACAACACAATGTCAAACCTATCACCATCGTTCCGAAGTCAGTGGATTTCAACCCTATTCCTCCTGTTCAAATGCTTCCGAAATTGCCGGGAAGTTTTCATGCATAAATGGCGGGAAATAAAATCATATATTCATATATCAATGGGGTTTTCATATATGTTCATTTCATAACCCGAAATGGCTGGCATACACACACACACACACATATTGTGTATATTTTCGATATTATATTATATTTATATATATGTATACATCATTATTATTGTTGTTCTTACTATTATTATTGTTTATTTGTGGCAAAATACATGAAGTTGATGGGATACTCCACATCGATCGAGTGCATGTTCAATGGTACCCCATATTAGAAGTTTGAATTATCAATGGACAGGGCCAACATACACCCCTGGGGAAGGGCACTTGCTGTTAAAAAATATACAAAAAGAGCACCCCTGGTCTAGACGTATATGAATGAAAAATGGAAAACAATCTTGAAAACCAGCTGCAGGCTCCGTATCTGCACATGAGTGATAAGGGCGTGCTATTCAAACCAGCATAGGTACATCCGCCGGTAGCCTAAATATAATGTTGGCGCCTTTTCTTGTCCGGATGGGTTCCACCTTCCCATGGGGGCACATGCCGCCAGTACCCCACCCTTGTTTACACCCCTGCACCGAGTGGGGAGGAATTATGTTGCAACACTTATCTCTTATTTGCTCCCACCCCTCAGTCCCGGCCGTGATCTTCAGTTGGCCTGTCTCATCATACTGCTACCTACTACCCGTATGACTGCTACTACCCGTGGCACCGCGCGATTCCTGCGGCGCTTGACATGAATGCAGTCAGCGTGGGTCCAAGCGAGAAAAAAATCCCAGTGTTAGGGAAAATACGACTCATATCCGTGGACAAGCTTCTTCAAGATTTCCAATGAACCCGATCTTGTCCCACTTCGATGGCATTTAAGATCGGAAATGTCGTGTGGAAAACACGGAAGTTTCGCTGGAGCGCCTACGGGATTGAGCAATTGTCCAGCCCATGTGACGTCACCGATTGCCAAACGATATTGGAGGGCCCCTGCCTACCCTGCGCTTGTTATGAAACGAAAACTCACTATATGCCGAAATGTGCGAGAGGCTAACCTCTGCCGACCTGCGATAGAGCTGTTTGGAAGCTAAGATGCAAATTATGTAAATGTAAATGAACTTCAATTTTCACTATGATTGTGAGTCACCAATGCATATTTGTTTCCAGTTTTTCAAGTTTGCCATTTTCCAGTGGATGAAAGCATCATTTTATGAAAATAACATACAACAATATTTCCCAGGTATACTCAGGTAAGGCACTGCCTTAGTGCCTTGCATGGGCCGATCGCCCCCGCTCCGCAACACTATCAATATAAATCAACTTGTTACATACAATTATAGGAACATAAGCTTATATTCATATTATATAATAAAAAATATGCTCGCTTTTCTCCGCACATCCCAAATATGAGGCCACGGATGATCACAGCACGCACGCCCTATGGACCGGTCTCGGACTCTTTGGGAGCGAGCGCCCCCAGGCAAGAACCGTTGTTTTAGTGTGAAGTCGTAATGTAATGTAAATGACCACTTGCGCGTCCGCAACTTCTTCCACCACGAATCGGTGGCTGGGACGAAAGCTCCCAAGCGTTCGTACTGTAAAATTGATTATGAAAATTTCGCAAGCATGGGACTCGGGTGGCAGAAGAGTTGATTTGCAAACAGTTCGTCAACCTGAAAGTTGGTACGATTTGCGTCAAGCGGAGCTAAGCTGATCTATGCATATTTTTCTAAAGAAACTCTTGGCAATTCACAATATCGCTGCGAAATTTGGCGTATGTTCCATCACTTACTTTGTGCACATAATGCAAAAAATGGATTCCAGAATCTCATGATTCCGTAGCTAAGGTGGATCAAATTCAGGTCCATTTTCAGCGTAGTTTGTCATGAACAAACTACGCAAGATGCAATTAAAAGTGAAGCATGAATCCACGGACAAACCATCAAAGAAAGTTATATTTTATAACGCGTGATATCATTTCAGGACCTAGCTCAAATGTAGGAGGAAACCAGAGAACACACTTCTTTCGCATAACTTTGTAACTAATCAACATTTTTTTCAGCATGAAATACTGTAGTGGTAAAATACGTTCTCTAAAACCGTGCCAGGTCTCAGTCAAGCCACTGAGATACAACTGAAATGCTCGGAGGGTGCATGCATTCCAGCTTCTCTGGAGGCTGAAGCTATTGTAGACTACTGCCAGGTAAGTATGTTCAAACCCATAGTAACTTTGCACATCGCGTTCAATTCTGATGTGACTGGCGCCCCTAATTCATGTTGTACATTTCAAATGTTTTTTTGAAATTGCTCAGACATTCTATACAAATAATCATATATCATCTCGAAAATTATGATATACGATGGAAAGTACGTGCCCTCGGTTTTCGTTGAATTTACTACCTTTTCTGAGAGCAATCCGCTTCGAAAATTTCCATTGTCAGGCGTTGATAACACGACGATATCGATGACCGTGACACTTGTACGTGTCATCTGTGCTAGATTAAGTCTTCAATTCCCATATTATCTATATAGAAGAACGACATTGCATGTACTTAATGAACATTGTTCAAAGACTACATCAAAGACGGGTAAAAGTAGATTACCCCGATATTGACCTCTTTGATATCATCAACCAAATTACACATAAATAGGTAATTTGAGCAAATGTAAATGGACAGAACATGCTTACTGCTGTTTGCTGCATCTTTAACTTAATTAGAACACAAGTTTGATGCGTGGTGTTCACAGTCATCACCGCATTGCGAGGGGTGGAATACTTTTTCTGTTTACAATGTAAAGCTCGGTTCTGTACGGTACCAAACCGAGATGAGGCGATGCTAGTATCATTTAGAAAGGGGCTCTGAGTGCATCGAAATATGCGTCAAAATTGATATAGATGCCAATTTGCAGCTTTAAATATCTGAAAGAACGAAAAATTAGAACATACTTAAACATTAAACGGTTCAAAATAATCATTTTATTCTAAGTTGCCTATGCTGCAATGGTTTATGCTAAACCATTGCAAGAGTATCGGAGCGTAAAATGAGCAGATTCGGTAAAATGCTGTAAAATTCTATAAATTGCTTAAGCCGAGACAGATTCGATAAACCGCCCATAATTATCATTGCAGGTGTTGATATTCTGCAAGATCACTCGAAATGAACGGTGCTTCTCTCTATTGTCCCATTGGCGCCAATGCTGAATTACTCACTCTGCTACCAATTTTAAATGCAACAAAATTACTGCCAGAACTTAGTATATTTCTAGGTAGTGCGAAATAGTATATTTGAGTATGCAGGGGACCAAGTACTTTTCTAAATTGCAATGTGAACAGCGTAATTGTCCCGCACAGCGAAGGCTTAAAGTTTTTAAAACATAATGTGCATAGCGAAACAGATCCCGAATTGATAATGCCCATAGGAATGAAGTTGGAAAGCTTGGTGATTGTCAACATGAGGTTCGTAAGGTTGGGATTTATCAAATGAGGTTCGAAAGGTTGGGGTATGTCAGCATGAGGGTCATAAGGTTGAAGTTTGTCAACATGAGGTTCGGACTGCCCTCCGATCCAACGTGAGGCAGATTGGAATAAGCAATGTTAAGCATTGAATTTAGAAGAGCACATTTGACTTTGTATGAAAAAAAATCAGAATGAAGACACTGTAGCAATAACAAGCATGGCGATTTCAAAATCATGACTCAGCCCTGGCTAGCATGGATCGCTCAGATGAATGCTTGCACCAGCTATGCCGGAATACCACAGGAATGATCAAAGGAACTTTGATGATTTAATTAGGATTTTTCGTGTCTTTCATACCTTCTCAATCAGCTTAGCACGCGCCCTGGAGGCCTCCTGAAAGCTACGCTCACTGGAGGGGGGAGGGGGGGGGGGGGCGGCGGATTCCGCCCCCTAAGATCTCGGCTCCTATCAAATCTAGGGAAACGAAATTTTCAGGAGAGATGAGGTATCGTAGCGACCTCCATTTTGTGCGAACTTCATGACCTGAGGTCAATATCTTCAAGGTCAAATGAGGTCACATTTGCCACATTTTGCTTGTTCCACGTGGCTTGGCTTGATATTGTCATGGATCGCTGCGATTGTATTTGAATGCTCCAAAATGGGCATCAATGATGTTTTGAACAATACTAATGATGCAATTCAGGTGATAGATCCAGCATTTGACCTCAGGTTACATACATATCGGCAATTTCATCGGGTCAGTTACCGGAACCTGGCCGCCCGCTGGACCGGCGGACGGCCCGGCGCAATCGGCTTCACGAAGAAATGGCTGAGGTACATGAATGAAGTATGGAAACTTTTAGGTTCACAATGACAAAAACAATAGTTTTCATGCGTGTAAGTAGTAACCTGCAAACCGACATGAATCGCATTACAGTCATTTGCGCTTATGACAACCTTCCAGTTGACCAAGTTTTGTTCCATTGACCTGTCATGACCTCGGTTACCTAGCATGACCTCGTTGACCTAGGATGACCTTGAAGCAATATAGAATAAAATATGCATCAAGCAAGTTACTAGTATTGCCAAGAACACTTCCCCATTGCCGAAACACGGGTAGCGTATCAAAGCCGATTTTTGTGGTCTGGTGCTTCGAAATGTTTTGACTTTGACGGCCCATAACTAAAAAAAAATATTTGGCTGAGTTGTACTTTTCTTATTTTAAGCGATCCCCTGAGCATTTCTCAACAGGTGCACCAACAATGTCGTATGTGGACCTGCAAAATCTGGAGTTACTTGCGAAAAACCAGAGTGATGGGTTGATTTCGGCCACCCCTCCTCTCCATTGCGAATTTTAATACGTGAACATTGACTCCCATTACATTACGTATCATGCTTTGTTGTGGGTTGGGTTGACATCACAACAGACACAGCAAAAGGGGCACAAAAGTGCAATTCCTGCCATGGACAGTGAATTTGAATTGCGATACCCGAATAATTATGAGCTTTTGTAATCAATGAACCTAGCGCTAAGTATCTGCAGAAAATCGCAATGAAGACAAGCGCTGTGGGCCACATAAAGTTTACCGTGTTTTCTAAGACTTTCTAAGTAGGGGAGAATGGGTCAGAAAGTTAGGTGCTACCCTCCTCTACCTCGAATGTCTGAACCCTAAACCTTACAAATCTACATTGCTCGGGAGCTCACTATTCACAGCGGATACTTGACAACCACACCTTCACCGAAATCAATACAACGTGGGCGTCTCAATAAGGCCAGTGCTGGCGCGCCCAGCGTCGGCCAAGTGTTGTGCATAGCCTGCTTCGGAGATTGTGCATACGCAGTCGACCATTCAGCCACCGCAATTGCACTTCCATAAACTGCGGCCACCATTGGCACGCGCTGCAGACTGTGTCATGCGGACAGCAGACGGTCGCGTCTCTCATCACGGCGGTGGTGTTTGGCGGCAGCCGCGGCAGCAGCCGTCTGGCGCCGGCCGGGTCGGCGTGCGGGACTCCTGCGGCAGACCGCCGCGCCGCTACATCAATGCTCCAATGCATCTCGACGAGGCGGCGATCAGCCGCAGCGGCCGTGCCGCGCGCGCCGCACACCATTTGCAATATTTCAATATTACGTTGCAGCAGATTCATCGGCGCCGGGGACGGGGCGGCGGTGGGGAGGGGGGGGGGGCGGCGGCACGTGCCGCGACCGGCGGCGTCCCAGCGCGCGCCCGGCACTGACTGCTATTTACAGCGAGTGGCGCCGGTCGGAGCCGAGTCGGCCGTGTCGCCGCCGGCCGCCGGCCGATCGGCCGATTTATCTGGGACCGCGGCCCGCCCGAGTTATTCGCCTGCCCGGTGGTAAATCGCCGCTCGGAATGCCGTCGGCCGCGGCGCCGCCAGCTGGGCTCAGCGCAGCGCGCTATCGCACTCGGCGCGCGTTATGGCGAATTATGGCGCGCCTGCGAAGCTCGGCGCAGCTGATGGGTTCATAATGTCGCGCCGGCTCAATGTGGCACACTGTGGCGCCGATTGCGGCGCGCCGGGTGACGAGAGGCTCAGCGAGACGCGGCGGGTGACAAGAGGCTCAGCCAGGCTCACCACGGCGAGGCCATTGAGGCGCACCACACCAGTTGCCGACCACCAGCCATCGGAGCGACGTCCGTCCATTGCCGACACCCACCGGCGGGGGCGTCCGTCCACTGCCGCTGCACACTCTCGCGGTGGCTGGCCTCCTGGCTCCCGCTGCAGAGGCGCTCTTGCGACAGCCGTTAGTGGTGTAGTCGACAGCGACATGGCCGCGCGAACATCGACCGCGCCGCCAGTCACCGATGCTATCCGTGGCGAGGAGGTGCCGACAGTACTGTTCGAGGACTTGTGGAGGTTTTCGACAGCCATAGCGCTCAGATGGCTTCAGGTGGTGGTGATGAAGAGGTGGTGCCTTCCATGTGGTGATGTTTCCACTGTCTAGCAAACGCTTAATTCTACATTTATCAAGTTTATCAAACACTGAGGAAAAGTCGAGTTTGAGACCAGGCGACAACGCAGTGACGGTGGCGACGCAGCGCGGCAAGCCATCTAATGTCATCAGTGACGTCATTGACACCCGCCCACATGGTGCTGCACAGGTCCGCTCATGACGTCATTGACGTCACTGACACCCGTCCACATGATGCTGCACAGGTCCGCTCATGACGTCATTGACGTCACTGACACCCGCCCACATGGTGCTGCACAGGTCCGCTCATGTCGTCATTGACATCACTGACACCCGTCCACTGGACACCGGACAGGTCCGCTCTTGTCATCTATGACGTCACTGACACCATGCCATTGGACACCGGACAGGTCCGCTCTTGTCATCTATGACGCCACAGACAGCCTTCCACTGGACACCGGACAGGTTCGCTCTTGTCATCTGTGACGTCACTGACAGCCTTCCACTGGATACCGGGCAGGTCCGCTCTTGTCATCTGTGGCGTCACTGACACCATGCCACTGGACACCGGACAGGTTCGCTCTTGTCATCAGTGACGTCACTGACACCATGCCACTGGACACCGGACAGGTCCGCTCTTGTCATCTGTGGCGTCACTGACACCATGCCACCATGCCGGACAGGTCCGCTCTTGTCATCAGTGACGTCACGGACACCAGGCCATTGACGGGTTCGCTCTTGTCATCAGTGACGTCACTGACACCATGCCACTGGACACCGGACAGGTCCGCTCTTGTCGTGGTGGCAGCCGACGATAATACACTGATAGGGTGACGAGAAATTGTCGGCCAGCGAAGGGCCAGATAGGATTTGTTCATGCGCCGGCTCAGTGCGAGAAGTGCGAAACTCACTATCCACCCTGAGGTCTAGGGTCTAATCTGTGCCTGGGTACCAGTACGGGTATCTAAGCATCCAGAGAAAGATTCCGGAAAAGGACATGCAATTCGACGACGCCTTAACGAGCAAGCTCTTAGCCTTCTCAGTGTTCTATTGCGTCATTGCGGCTGCACAACCTAGACAGTCAAAGTGTGATGAACCACTACCCGTCCTCATCTCACAAAGAACACGTATGGTGCCAACAAGGCTGACAGACGTGATTGCGGCCCTAATTATTGACGATGGGTAGCTTGAAACAGTTGGACACACTAAATGCCACCATGTGATTATCATCCACCCGACATCGGCGCCTGTGCCGGATCTTGTTATCGATATTGAGAGATGCCGGCCGCAATCACGTCGACAGCCTGTCGTGTCCGCTTCTCACCCAGAGCGTCCTTGGCTCTGCTCCGGTCTGTCTGTGGCCTGCGCTGATGGCCACCGTGATGGTCCGAAATCAGACCGGGGAGTGGTGCGCCTGGACCGCACTGGATTGCCGGCTGCCCCGCGGCGGGGCGGCGGTGGGCTGGAGCGGCCGGCCGAGTTGCAGGCGTGACTACACTCGGCTGCGATTGAGACGTGATGCGATCGCGCCAGTCGGCCGATGGGTATCGACGAGCTACCATCACGCCGCTCAATTAATCACAGCCGCCGATGCGGCCGATAGCCGGGCGTCCGCGCCCTGCCGCGCCGTCTGATTGTCCGTGGTGCGCCGCGATCGCCGCCCCGGAAGGCGACCGCGGCGCGTCCGCTCCCGTCGGCCTGCCCGGCGAGCCGTGTCGACCAGTTGTGGCGCGGACGCACCGCAAAGCGCGCCACAAAGTGGTCGCCGCGATGCGATCAAAGCGGCGCGACGCCGCCGATTGTCGTATGACAACTGCGGCGCATTGTACGGCGACCGCAGTGGTATCGCACAGCTGGCGACGCGCCACGACTGTCGACCGGCCGACAATCACGACCGGTGGCCCTGGTCGCCGGCGACGCGTCAGCTGGCCAGTCGTGACGTCATCTAGGCGTGGACGCGCACTCCCGAGGTATTTACGTTATGGTATATCTGCCGATAGATGAGTTGGTAGCTGAAGATTTCATAGATTACTTTAACTCAGCTGATCTCATTATTTGGCACAGGCTTCACTCACGGTCAGGGAATAATTATTGATGGAAATTATTCATGAATTGAAGTTGAATACACTTGGTTTATGTTGACAATGGCAGAGGCGGTCCGCACAGTAAGGCATTTATGGCAGTGTCCCACCTGAGTAGAGCTGAAATGTATTTGTAATCTTGTTGTCGTACAGAACGATGCTTTTCTTCGCTGGAAATTATCAAAATTACAAACTGGGCAGGAAAAATGCATGGCTCGTGCAATCGTCGCAATCGTCGTACAAATGTAAGCTTAAGTTTACACTTTCGATTTGAAGCAGTTCTATCGCTAATCTGAAATACGTACGAATGAAATAGGCCCCCGGCATATATCGCCATATATTGCGCTTTCGTTTCATAAGAAGCGCTGGTTAGGTGGCCTTCGCTGAACGAAAGCGTTTCTGTGGAGGTCATCGTATCGCGAGGAGAAATTGCGGGCAAGTTCACTTTAGAGCTACATCGGGATAGGTTTCACACAATTTTCACATTTGATTGATTACTCAAATTAAGAGATTAAGAGATATTGTGGGGTGGAGAGCAAGTGACCTACCAGCTAAATTAGGTGCGTGAGGTGAGAAATCATGGGACCAAAGCTCAACTAAGAGTGCTCAGGAAAGTCGTGCTCTAAGACTAGGCTTTGATTTGGTCCTTCTCAGCATCGCCCCATCCAAACACACTGCTTTGGAGTAAAATTGGTATTTGGTGCGCAGCATATGCAAAACTAAACATATGTAATGCCAAACCCAAGGAGTTTAACAATTTGTGAAAGAACGTGAAATTTTTTCTCATCATGGGATGCTTAGCTTGTGCCGTCCGTATCTTCGAACTATTTAACAGTTCCTCAAGAACCTCCTCGGTGTCAAATCGAAGAACATTTGCTACATGACCTGATACTTTATAGTTCACATAGTCCTCACGCATCCCATCCTATGACAACGATATTCCTCCAGTGCACGTAACATCATTGGACCACGTCAACAACTAACTGGAGTTTGACCAGAGAAATACGATGCTTAGCACGTAAACATGCTCGGAATATAATTAGCGACACCTATTCGAAATCGGCTCTACGTATTTTGTATTCAACTATAGCTAGTCAGTTATTCAGGCCATTCAGTGTCCTAGGAAACGCAAACTGAAGTAAAATGATCCGTGTCACCAAGCGTGGGTGGTGGTGAAAGGTGGTGCACCCCAGTGCCACTCAGGCAACCTGACAGAAAAACATGCATACACGATCATTACACTGAGCACTAAACCTAACGACATCGTCAAACAGCCCCCTGCCCGGCTGCGGCGGTCTCGGCCAGCGGTCTCGGCCAGCGATCTCGGCCGGCGGTCTCGGCCAGCGGTCTCGGCCAGCGGTCTCGGCCGGCGGTCTCGGCCGGCGGTCTCGGCCGGCGGTCTCGGCCGGCGGTCTCGGCCGGCGGTCTCGGCCGGCGGTCTCGGCCAGCGGTCTCGACCGGCAGTCTCGGCCGGCGGTCTCGGCCGGCGGTCTCGGCCGACGGTCGCGGCCGGCGGTCTCGGCCAGCGGTCTCGACCGGCAGTCTCGGCCGGCGGTCTCGGCCGGCGGTCTCGGCCGGCGGTCTCGGCCGGCGGTCTCGGCCGGCGGTTTCGGCCAGCGGTCTCGACCGGCAGTCTCGGCCGGCGGTCTCGGCCGGCGGTCTCGGCCGACGGTCGCGGCCGGCGGTCTCGGCCAGCGGTCTCGACCGGCAGTCTCGGCCGGCGGTCTCGGCCGGCGGTCTCGGCCGACGGTCGCGGCCGGCGGTCTCGGCCAGCGGTCTCGGCCGACGGTCGCGGCCGGCGGTCTCGGCCAGCGGTCTCGGCCGGCGGTCTCGGCCGGTGGTCTCGGCCAGTGATCTCGGCCGGCGGTCTCAGCCGGCGGTCTGCCGGTGGTTCTGCCGGCGGTCTCGGCCGGCGGTCTCGGCCGACGGTTGCGGCCGGCGGTCTCGGCCAGCGGTCTCGGCCGGCGGTCTCGGCCGGCGGTCTCGGCCAGCGGTCTCGGCCGGCGGTCTCGGCCGGCGGTCTCGGCCGGCGGTCTCGGCCGGCGGTCTCGGCCGGCGGTCTCGGCCGGCGGTCTCGGCCGGCGGTCTCGGGCAGCGATCTCGGCTGGTGGTCTGAGCCGATGACCCCTGGGTGGCGGCCGAGCATCGGTGGGTCTGGCGAATTTGCACCCCCGTAGTTTCTATATTTAGAAGCTGATTTCCAAGATTCTGTTTTTCTGCGGTGTGATTTTCATTCCATGCTGAAGTTAGAAAACTGCATAGCAATACTTCTTCTCATTTCAGATATATTCGAAAAGAGGAGGGGTGAAAGTTCCACAAGACATAATCCTCCTTTCCGTACTCGTGTAAAGAAGTTGGGGTCATATGGTGTCGGACTAAAGCATGCACATCAGGAAGGCGGATTAAGGGGATTTTTGCATGCGATCTCACGATAAGTCACAAACAAAGCGTATTTTATCGTCCTAGACTTTGCACTTTAGCCCGTCCCGTCTCGGGGGGTCTTCAACCGCCCCCCTCAGGTTTTTCGCGGATAGCGAACGAACGGCGTGTGGTAGCGCGCCCAGATTTTGCATACCTTTTCCCACATCAATTTGACATGCTGATTGAAAATGTCTGGGTCAGGTCATCTAGAGTCAACGAGTTGTTCAAGGTCAAGTTAGGTCACCTCCAAAAAAGTTCAACCAGTCGTCACGCTTTAACGGATACAGATATTTTAATGAAACTTTCAGCGTTTACTTATCTGTACGGATGCAACAAAAGTGTGAGTTGAATTTTTTATTTGTTTCGTTTTTGACTAGATATGAATTTTGTGTATTTGCCATATTGCAGTTCAAACACATGATTCTGGCTAAAGTAAGCATTTTTCATTAGTGCAAATTAACTTCCAACAACGTTTATCGGTCGGCTCTACCCATTGGAAAAGGAAAATTAAAGAAAACTTGAAAACTCAAAATTGTGAAATTTCGAAAAACAAAATTATTTTTGGGGAGCCAAAAGAAATTATAGCCCTGGTCGATTTCGCTGTCCTTTTCTCTTTCCAAATACTTCTTTTTCTTCATATATCCCCAAAATGAACTCCCCAGAGTAAAAAACATAATATAAGTCGTGAAAAGTCGTAAAAATCTAACCCCCTGGTGACGTCACTTTTGGGATATTTTTTTTAGGGGTAGACCCGTACCCTACTCGTCGAGCGCTTTCTGATGACACCTCTTTCGTTTTCGTGCGATGCTTAGTTTGGATTTTAGAGGGGGGTCTTCAACCGCCCCCTCCCCCGAGACGGGGTGTGAGGATTTGACCGGAAAGACGGCGCGGGTTAACTGGGCTATGGAGGGTCCCTTGTATAGTTTTGCCCTTCACTTAACTTGATCCAGATGTTGTTTATTTTCACGAATTTGGCGCGGCTGAGACAACACGCTATGGATGGCAACATCCACGGTTGGAACGAGTGTCACGTGGTACCCATGACGCTCAACCGTGCCACCGTCACGCCATGACTATTCACCAATCGATCCCAGACGTCTAGCAAGCTTCACCACTTAATCCATCCAAGCTGCACCACACGAGCCATTTCGAAGCATTCGTCGTCGTCGTGGTCGTCGAAATGCCTACTGCTTCAAATGGCCAGCTCGGCAGTGCATTGTCGGACTATCACGACGACTCCAAGACGTGGTAAACATAGGTCATGCTCTCCGAATTAATTGTCGAATCTTGGATGGCGTTTGCTTGCTGCCAGTTAATTCCCGTGAATTCTTGTTCCTTTGTTTAGTAAAACGTTGTTAAATTCACGCCCGACTGACTGATTGCATTTACTCTTCAGTTGTTAATGGTGTCCATCATATTTTGGATTCCAAACGTAATAATCACTTAACACTAGGTCATCTCATTTTATTGGTGTTCGAAGACCTAAATAATGAGAGTGACATATTCCTATGCATCTGAAAATACACATGCTCTCGAATCTTGGCGTTACACCCTGGTTATTACCCTTCACTCCCCAGGATATTGCGCTCCACTCCCCAAACCATTGCGCTTCACTCCCCAGGATATTCCACTTCATTCCCCTGGATATTATGCTTTTCGTTGGTGCTGTCTTACGCTGCACCACAATCTTCATTCAATTCAACTGGGCGTCGGTGATGTTATCCTGTGGTGCACTGGAGTCTCTGGGATATTGTCATGTGTTTTGGTGATATTGTTCTGTGCTGTACTACAGTCCCTGAGATATTGTCCTCTGCGTGTTGGTGATATTGTCCTATGTATCGATGGGGTCACTGTTTGACTGAACGCGGAACCACTGCTGTGGCACCCACCCGCTTCACGTCAGTGACCAACAAACCAGTGGCTCACCCACTGATACACCCCTATAGCACCAGGCTATCTACGATCCGACACCCCTTACTGTCACATCAAGCTTATTCCGTCCATTTTCAACCCAGTCCGTTTCCCATGCAACATATGCCGCGTCTCGCCACGTCTAGTTCGTACCTGATCCAGGGGAGCCCCCGCCCCCTAGTGAAGCGCATATCGAGTAACAACCACGCCCGGCACTGAGTCTGATTCAATGTTCGTGTGATCGAAGCCATGCCACGATCCATCATAAGTACCGCTTCACGTCAGTGACCAACAAACCAGTGGCTCACCCATTGATACACCCCTATAACACCATGCTATATACGATCCGACACCCTTTACTGTCGCATCAAGCTTATTCCGTCCATTTTCAACCCAGTCCGTTTCCCATGCAACATATGCCGCGTCTCGCTACGTCTTGTTCGTACCTGTTCCAGGGAAGCCCCCGCCCCCTAGGTGAAGCGCACATCGAGTAACAACCACGCCCGGCACTGAGTCTGATTCAATGTTCGTGTGATCGAAGCCATGCTACGATTCATCATAAATATATACATGTATATATATATATATATATATATATATATATATATATATATATATATATATATATATATTATATATATATATATATTATATATATATTATATTATTTATATATATATATATATATATATATATATATATATATATATATATATATATATATATATATATATATATATATATATATATATATATATATATATGCATATATATATATATGTATGTATGTATGCACCAGTTGCGGTTCTGCATTCAATGTTCGCTTAAATTGCACTACTGTAATAAGCATCTAATGGCGATAAGCTGCGAGTAGCTGATTTCAATGGCACTGGCGAGCGATTGACAATTGGAAAGATTTGAAGGTGGAGGAAATGATGCCACTGAATAGGTCTGATTTCGCGATGATTCGACCATTGCTAAGTGCATGGCAGGGAGAAACAATTATGAAGCCAAAGAATCATAGGCGAGCGTTGCATTGCTTTTATGAATACATATCTCCATCTCTCCGAATAGTAAACCAAATATGTGTTGGAAGAAGATATATTTGGTTAATAGTAAATCGAATAGTAAACCAAATATGTGCTAAATGAAATAGCAAGCAACAAACCTTAATTTGTTTTCAATTTTGTCCCATTTGCACGAGCGCTTTCTTTCGATATACCGTCACACATGTGGGTGAGTGCACCTACACATGGAAATCTACAGTTTGCACGAGCGATTTCCATCTCTCCGAGCAATTTTGCATCGATTTGTTCTTGATTGCAGCATATTTTCCGATTTAAAGCAATCTCTTTGCATCTAAGCTCCTCATCAGTATGCAATCTGTGCATTGATTCTGACTCGTTCTGTTGGTTAAGCATGCATTCTGTAACCGTACATTCTAAAATTGCGATGCTGTTCCGAATTCCGTCATGACATGTGTGATAGTATTGATGTGTGGACACAGGCACTGTGACGATCAACTAAGTGTTCATTCGTACGATAATGTTTGCCTACAAACGTGATGGATTACTCAAAAACGATATTTTGAAAGGCACTTCAAGTTGTGCATTTGCATGACCATATGTTCATCCACTTTGTCCTCTCAAATAAAAGTCCTCATCCTCCGATTTTAAGTGGTGGTGTGGTATTGCAATCTTACGCAACAACATCCAGAAACATATGATTTGCTATATCTACAATTATTTTCTGACATGCATGATCAAGTAATAATGGGATTTGTCTCCTTACCCAAGAGGCAATGAATGGTGCACACACAATCTCAACAAGCTTCTCAATTCGTGCATAATATGCAACAGGCATTATTGGCATTACGCGGCATATTGGCATTACGCGTATATTGGGACACCTGCATTTGGATATTGAGCCACTAGCTTGCTGGGTTCTATGTGTGTATCGTTTTAAAGCACATCTAGATAGTTGACGACATTATCATAAGGTGATGGCATAAGTATTAGCAGTTTGCATTTTATGGTGTTCATAGAGCATCATTGTAATTTAGTACCTACTTGTTTCCTTTCTTTACCATCTTGTTCACTTGTTTTCACTACTGCTCAGCTATGCTTTTAGCTTGTATACGTCATCAGTGGCATTTGCATACAAAGTTGGTACACCTAAGGTTGAACATGGCTCCTTGTTGGCATTCTTCTGCAATATGCCATGCAGTTCAAAACGTTCTCTTCTACCTCCAGGCGTACGCTTCCAGGCTGGCTCACCGTTTTCTGTCGGTCACTTCCACTTCGTCATTTGTAGGGTTCTCAAGAATCTGGTCGTGTCCATTGTTTTGAGACTGCCATTCTTTATTGACTGACATTGGACACGTGCTCTCAGTTCTCTTTCCATACGTTCATTTCAGCTCCTACAAGCCGAAGACTTCGTCTAATATTCTTCTCGATCCAAGCTAACGGAAAGCTACCTAGAGCTTCGAGTTTCGAATTAGGCACATCATCGTAACATCCGAAATTTCTACCCATGTCTCGGCTAGACACACCACGTTGCACTTTTCCATGCCCCGATGCCTCATCAAATTCACTAGCAGTTCAAAAGCCTGTGTGACAGATTGATCACTTCTTTCGAACACAATGATATTCCTCTATCTACCCAATCTAATGCGATCCCTTTGAAAGAACTCGAAGCTCGAAATATCTATCCCAATATCTCCACCATAAGCACAAACAATCTATAAAATGGGCAGACCCACCTAATTGCTCTATTAGAGTTAAACCAGCTAAAGGAGTGGCCATTCTGTAAGATAACTAACCGCGGTTTAATTTTGGTTCCTTGTATACAAAATCGTAATCTCCTACTGAAAAGTCGTGTTCTCTCAAGCGAAACTCGGCCGCAAAATCCGGATTTGGCAGAATACCCGATAGACGTTTTTTAACAGCAGTACATGTCATCAGATACCAACGTCAAATTGTCTGCAATGTTTATAGCCTGAAGAATCCACTCGGCCACTGAGTTCTCGGACGACCGATAACTGCTGATAAAATCTGAGCTAATACCTGAGCTATGATTTTATCAAGAATGCCTAGCACGACGATCGGTCTCTTCCATTCGAACCTTGTATAGTCGCCTAGTTTCGGGAACAGTTTTCTGACTCAGCATTTGTGCGACAAAGAATTTTCCTCCGACATGCACATGCTTCATCTATTCCATTCTCAGTGGTCCAATATTTTTCCGGGACACTAGGAAGAATACCTTCTCAAGATCTGATGAGATTGTAGATTTGCTATTTGTCATCGACCTTGGCGCCTAAATTCATATGCCCCTTCGTTTTTGCCAAAGGTCACTCGCACCTATTGTTATATACATCAGACAATTTTGGGTTATCTGCATTTTCACTACATCCATGAAAGGCAATTTCCATTCGTTTCATTATTTTGCTTGTGTGTATCTTTGTGGAGTGCCCACGCAGCTATTAAGCATATTTTTTACTTCCTGTAGCTCCGCTAAACCAACTATTTGTCATTTTACTCCATTATAATTCTCTATCACCATGGTCTGTAAGTGATGATATCGCTATTTACTTCCGTCCACCTAGAACTGCTGAATAATATTGCTGAGTATTTATATGTATGTATATATATATATATATATATATATATATATATATATATATATATATATATATATATATATATACATATATATATATATATTTGTGTGTATGTGTATCATATCTAGTTGTATTTCTGGACTTATCGGTGCTAGAGGGTGCCATTGCTGCATCATGCCACCACGAGTGCCGTATCATCGGGTCGATGCAATGGCTGCACTCTGCTGCGCATTACCATTGCCGCTCGATCTATGGTGAGCTATTGGCAACACCACCCCCAGGGCGGCGGCCGGCGTCAGTCTCGACTCAGAGCCGGTCGGCTCGTCACCGGGCCGACCCGCCCGCTGCTTGACGTATGCCCGAATTATACGCCCTCTCTCGCGCTCCCACGCGGCGCGAGCGGCGCCGCCGCTCCTTTTGATCGGACCGCTGGTGCGCACAACAAGCGGGCCGGGCACGGGCCCGCATCTCACTGGCCGGATCCTCCCAGTGAGACGTGAGCGTCGGACATGGCGAACGGTCGGCGTCCGCTGTTGCCAGTTCCGAGTCAGTCACATGGGTGTCACCCACGACAGGAGAAGATTATCATTATTATAATACTCCGCTCGCGAAAATATAACGCGTTTTAGTTAGTGGTCAGTAGTTCGCTGTCATAATATAGCATAGATAACACAGCCATTAAAATATTGTAGCAGAACTAGTATTCATGTACTAACCCTTCATCGACTAGATGGGGTAGATCAAGGAGGACCAATCAATGGCACCAGTCTCCTGACCGTGGATGTTGACGCTTCGCATTTTTGTACTTTTCTTTGCATCTTGTCCGCACATTTCGATAAGCAAGTTAATCCTGGGTCAGGTCAGGCAATTGACCTTGGTCAGATCAAAATGTTAACCAACAAAAACGTTTGACTGCCCGCTGAAAACTAAGGTGTAAATATAATTATTTAGGACATAGGAACTAAGAGGAGTCATAGTGTGCCTCAAGCCAACACCTTGTACCTTCCAGATTTGTTGACGAATTGACTTAACTACATGAGGATAAATCGGCGTTTGTCATTTTCATCACTAAGTGTCATTTTGAGCGAATTTTATCGGGATTTTTAACTTCATGCGTCTTGGGTAGGACACCCCTTGCCACATGATACCATAAGCTGACCCATGAACTCGACTGATTTTGATCACTTAATGGCCCATCATGACGGCTACTTTTGGCTTTAGGCATATCAAGGTTATATATGCAAATTGGTGCTTTCTGGGTAGAAAGTGGTCGCTAAATTAGAATTTAGCGTAAAAAATACCGTAAAATGATCCATGATCTCAAGGCATCAAAAGTCATGAGAGGTCATCTAAGAGAAATAATCACAGATGTCGTGACCCAACCCAGACTTCAAATAGCATTGAAGTGGTAGAATGTGTTGTTCCGAAGCAAAAAAAAAGAACACCCGTCATCGATACCAATTCGCACGATGGCTGGCGGGCAGCCCCATATCCTTGAAGTGTTGCAGGCCTTGACATGCTTCATTTATATTCCCTGATATGATTCATTGACCTAAGCTAAAACGTTGGATGAAACTTGGAATCTACTTGTTGGCCTAACGAAGAAAGTGGTCTCCGTTCCTTGCTTCAGTGCACCGTTTTGTTTTATAAGAGAGGGAGTGTAAAAATATCTCCATCGTCGAAACCGACGGCGTCTGCCGACCAGTCACCGAGACTAGCCTTAACTGCGTCATTGTTCGAAATCGTTTTTTAACTACACATCAATGACGATTTTACCCTCATCAGTGCAGATTCGGTCCTGCTCCCCTTCGGGGTTTTGTGCACTATGTTCAATGCTTACGAACGAACAATGGAGTGAATGTGAGGTGTGAATTATTCTGTGAAGGTACCTTTATCATGTTTATTTTTCTCAAACTGTGTGCCCTAAAGTGACCAATAGCGTGCCATATGAAGTAAGGTTCGTTCATTTTTCTCGGTCTCAGGGATGCCGCGTTGGTCGCTGGCTTATCGGTGATCACATGTCATGCAAAGGTAGTCTATCACAGCTACTTGGTCGCCTTGTTCTTGTATATTTCTTCTTAACAACGTATCATGTCAGACAATCATAAGTGCGCTAGAAAAGAAGTTTGAGCGTTTGTTTGAATCGTATTTGGGATAGGCGCAGTTCTGGATAGATCTTGTATTGAAGTTGGACTTCCCGTGAACTTCTGAAGGTGCTGACGTCGAACTGACCTGGCTTGACCGATCACTGGCCTCAGCCGGTCACCGGCGGCTGGCCTAGCTCTCATACACCCGGCTTTTGATCGCATCGCATTTCTTGTGCATTTCAGAATGCTATCACAGTTAAAGCAACTTGGGCATCATCGAAGTTTGAGCGTAAAAAGGCGTAAGGTGGACACGTATATGCCTGATATTGTGCTTTACGATGATCGTGTGATCGATGTCGTTTTCAGGTGAGTGTCTCCGGGGACATGAACGTCAACATAGATCCGGCATTGCTCGCTACAGTTGACTTGGCTCTGGTGTACTCAGCTCCGATCACGATGCATAGGTGAGACGGCGATGAAGAATGGAGACGTGACGGCATCTGAACTTAGTTACTTATTTCTTTGGCAATCTGTTATTACCTATACAATCGTGCAATCTGCATGTATGCACATGCTGAAAATACATTCTCAAAAAAATTATCGTTTACTGTGAGTTTGTTTATCGATTTCAAGTGAGTGCCCGGAGTGAGTTCGAACAGCCCCTTCAGGGAATATCGGCGCAGCTTTGCATCCTATTAGATCAGTCACCGCGCTTTTCACCACCAGTTACTGTCCTTCACCGTCGCCGTGTCTTTCTGTCGCCTTTAGATAATCAAGCCCATGCGCCGGGCACTGGGCATGGCCTCACTCCCCGGGCATGGCTGAAGCGATTCCATGATGTCAATGGTAGATGCAAGACTTAGTAACATTTCGGTGGCAGTAAGTAGCGTGATGCTTGTATTCGTGCAATGTAGTCACGATTCTTTTAAGATGCAAAAGACGACATCGTAGCCTTACTTGCAAGTTGTTGACTACGTCCTGGCACAAGAAAGCTATATTTAGTAATTAAAGGTTCTCAACAGGCGAATCCTCGCCATTTGGACGACACATTGCGACGAAAGTGCAGTCTTTCGTTTCCTAGTTTTGCTTGCTATTTTAAAAGTAACGTTTACACCCTTCCCGTATCCACTAATTACGGCCTAATTACGGGTGTAAGCTTAGCACGCACCCTGGAGGTCCTCTGAAAATTTCGCGCACTGGAAGGGGGGGGGAGGGTGGATTGCGCTCCCCAAAGATATCGGCTTCTATTAAGGCTAGAGCAGAAAAATTCGCAGGGTGCATGGGCACGACAGTGCCCATTGTGTACAATTGTGTGCAAATTGTATGACCTTAGGTCAATATCTTCAAGGTCAAATGAGGTCAGAATAGCAAAATTTTCCTGGTTTTGCGTGGCTTGGCTTGCCGTTGCTATGGCTCACTGCGATTTTGTTTAAATGCTCCAAAATTGGCATTAATGATGCTTTGTACATTCCTAATGATGCAGTACAGATGCAAGATCTGCCATTTGACCTCAGGTCACCCATATAGGAACACTTTATCAGATTATTACCTGCTCCAGTTACCGGAACCGGGCTGCCCACCCGACTGCTCCGTTGGGCGGCTCAGCACAATCGGCTTCGCGAAGAAAGGAGTGAAATACATGAATACAGCATGGAAACGCTTAGGCACACAATGACAAACAGTAGATTTCCGAATTTGTAGGGAGTAACATGCAAAGTGTCATCAATTGCATGCCAGTCATTTGCAATTTTGTCAGCATTCCCGTTGACCAAGTTTGGTTCCATTAGCCTGTCATGATCTTGACCTGACTTGACCTCGGCGACCTGACATGACTTTTAAGTTATGTTGCATAACATTATGCATCAAACGAGTCGCTAGTGTTGTTAAGAACACTTCCCTTTTCCCAATATACGGGAAGAGCATCAGCGCCGATTTTTGTGGTCTGGCGCCGCGATTTTTTTTTACTTTCACGGCCCCTAGCTTGAAAATGTTCGGCCAGCTTCCATTTTGCTTGCTTGAAACAATGCGCCGATCATTTCGAAGCAGGTACGCAAAAAATGGCGTATATTGGCCGGTACAATGTAAAATTATGTACAAAAAATATTAGGGGTGGGCGAATTCCGCCCTCCTCTCCAGGGCGTAAGTTAACCTGTCATGAACTTGACCTGACTTGACCTCGGTGACCTGACATGAGTTTGAAACAATATTGCATAACAATATATATCAAACAAGTCGATAGTGTTGCCAAGAATACATCCTGTTTGCCAATATACGGGTAGCGCATCAGCGCAGATATTTGTGTTCTGGCGCTGAATTGTTTTTACTTTGACGACCCCTAACTCGAAAAATGTTCGACCGATTTTCGTTTTTCGTACTTTAAACAGCGTGGCGGTCATTTCTAAGCAGGTACACAAACAATGGCGTATATCCGCCGCTAAAATCTGGAGTTATCTACGAAAAACCGGAGGTGTTGACGGATTTCGCCACCCATCCAGGGCTCGAGTTAAGCAATAAGTCACGCCATTGAGGCTTATCAAACTATTCGTACGGCCCATCACTTTTTCATTTTCTTTCTGGACGAATCAGTCTTGTTAACTTTTTTATTGTATTTTTGCAAACAAAATACTACCTGTCATGTGAGCATGGGTCATGTGAGCATACTTGGACAATTATCAACAAGTTTCCATGACCATGCATGTCCAGCTGCCAAGTTGCGAACGTGATGACGAGTGAAGTCATGAACCAGAGCCATTCCACTGCGGCTTGCATGCGAAAGCAGAGTTCATGTATGCCACCTGACCTGACCAAAGCTTATCCCATCGCCAACTGGGATCGTTGCACTCTTCTGATGCCTCAATAACTATTTCGCCCAGACTGTGAGCTCAATAGTTCTGGGCATGTGACTACATGAAATCTTTAATTCCCATTTGTTGCACCTTCCATCACCACATTTCCTTTGAAACATTTTTTCTTCAAAGCCTTTTTCTTCAAGCTAGAACGTTCCTGTATACAACGCACTGCCCCAGCATTTAACGATTAAATTAGGTCGTGCATTGCACTATGCCTCTGGTGGGGGGCTAAGTGGTAGTACTGAGTTCGGATAATGCCACAACACGATGATGGAGGTCCTCAGCGACCTGGTCATTATGCCGTATTTTGTACTTGTGTGTAAATAAGTCGAAACGCTGGTGCCAAAATTGATCACACCTGATGGGTTTGTTCTCACGTAGTGGCAATGCTCGGAAAGTATTTTCATGTGGTGGAATTCTAATTATGTTCTTCATTCTGACGATAAGCAATGTGCTTGAAACACTAATATACATGTTGCGCATGAGTGCTTTCGGAAGCCTGATACCCATCATAATTAATGGCAACGAAGGAGAAATGCGAAGATTAGATAATACCATTAAATTAATCGTAAATGCTGAAACTGCAGTCGCTTTGAGCAAAGTATGTGAAAATGAAGAACTATTGCAGAAGTGCTCTAATATATATATATATATATATATATATATATATATATATATATATATATAGACACACAATACGTCGTCGCCGCTTGGCATAGGCCCCTGACAAGTTAATCATTGTGATCAGAGCCTTGGCAATTCCTGCTCCCCATTGCACCAACTTCCACTGGAGCTGAAGTAGCAGATGAACTGGCCGTGTTTGTCTGTCCTGGAGTCGTCCATTAGTACAGACGAGCTAGACATGTGCCGTTATGTTAGACTTGCAGATGTCCTGGTAGGCGTGGTGCCCAGCTGTACATCGCGGATGTGGGGATGTTAGGATGTTACGCGGTCTACAGTCGACATTGGCCAAGTTCAGTTCATCTGTTTTATGCAACGATTCATGGCGAATATTTCAGAAGTGTCTGCAAGTATTTGGATGTTGGAAGTGCAGTTATCAATCGGTGCAATACAATTTCTGCAACCAGCTGTCTGTTTACCTGTTTCAGGATACTGTACGCCTGTTTACTGACGGCTGTTGCACTTATGCCGTATCCACTGCTTTGGTCACACAGTGCCGGCGACCTTTCACTCCGACGGGTTGCGGACGCAGAGTAGCGACAGGTGGGGCTCGAACCAAAACCATTCGGCTAGAAGAGGAGGACCTTACTCCTAGACACTGTCCATTCTCGTATGTGTGCTTGAACATTTGCTTTTAGCGGTCTACTAGTGGTTTGGGATCACGGAATATTCATGTTCAACGTAGTTCAACAAAAGTTCACCTGCCACTACGTCATTTCTCAGTATATCAACCAAGTAGTAAGGTATCGGTCCGGTTCAAGGGCTCTAGTAGTGGCTCTAGTCTAGAAGCTCTAGCTGCATGACTGTCTCTCATCGCAGCACTGGGATAAATCATTTGTTTTTGTATTCTGGTGACACAAACATCGAACAGCTAATGCAGAACACTGGCTGTACCCTACTTGTGTGATATTTTATATCCAGTTCACCCATCGGGAGCAAGCTGCCCGGTACAAAACCGACCACGGACGGAACACGGCCCGGGTGTTATCGTGCAACGACAAACGCCTGCTTAACACGGTCAGATTACTCTCGAGTGAAACTATGCAGGCTCGCAAAAATGCAGCTCAGCCCTGGCCAGCCGTGCTCAGTTGTGGACACCTGCCCGACAGACGACAGTCAGCACTGGCGCTAATGAGACGGAGAACACCATGCGATCCGCACCTCGAGCGTACGGCTCTGCGCCATGTCGCGCCGTGCCCAGACGCTCTGAACCGGACTAGATCTCAAGTTGCTCGCGAAAAATTGCACAGGTCCGCTAAGACTGGGGAAAGAAAAAACGGCAGACGATGTGCGATGTTCCGCGAAAACCGGCTGGGCTGCTAGATCTAGATCGGTGTCACTGACCAAACCCACTGGTCCGATCCACTGATTCCATCTACTGGACCAGCAAACTGGTATGGTCCACTGCCCCCACCCCGTGACCCGACCAACTGGTCCGATCCACTGGTCCGATCCACTGGGACGATCCACTGGTATGATCCACTTGACCAGTCCACTGATCCGACCAACTGATTCGACCGTTTGTTCAGCCTACTGGACAAGATTACTGGACCCGCTCACTGGACCAACTCACTGGACCAGCTCACTGGAACAGCTAACTGGAACAGCTAACTGGAACAGCTCACTGGACCGGCCCACTGGACCAGCTCACTGGACCAGCTCACTGGACCAGCTCACTGGACCAGCTCACTGGACCAGCTCACACGACCAGCTCACTGGATCAGCTCACTGGACCGGCCCACTGGACCGGCTCACTGGACCGGCCCACTGGACCAGCTCACTGGAACAGCTGACTGGACCAGCTCACTGGACGGGCCCACTGGACCAGCTCACCGGACCGACTCACTGGACCAGCTCACTGGAACAGCTAACTGGACCAGCTCACTGGACCAGCTCACTGGAACAGCTGACTGGACCAGCTCACACGACCAGCTCACTGGACCGGCCCACTGGACCAGCTCACTGGACCAGCTCACTGGACCAGCTCACTGGACCAACTCACTGGACCAGCTCACTGAACCAGCTCACTGGACCAGCTCACTGGAACAGCTGACTGGACCAGCTCACTGGACGGGCCCACTGGACCAGCTCACCGGACCGACTCACTGGACCAGCTCACTGGAACAGCTAACTGGACCAGCTCACTGGACCAGCTCACTGGAACGGCTGACTGGACCAGCTCACTGGACCGGCCCACTGGACCAGCTCACTGGACCAGCTCACTGGAATAGCTAACTGGAACAGTTCACTGGACCGGCCCACTGGACCGGCTCATCGGACCGACTCACTGGACCAGCTCACACGACCAGGTCACTGGACCAGCTCACTGGACCAGCTCATTGGACCAGTGCCGGCCGTCATGTTGGACCCTCGTGCCGTACCGGCCGCCGGTCGGTGCCGCGGCACTGCGACCGCCTCGCAGTCGCCCGACTATCTGGCCATCTGGCCCGCCGGTCAGAGACACCAGCCGTGGCCGGTCGACGGCGCGCCGCAGTTGAGGGGGCAGACGCGGGCATCGGGCGGACCGCTCGGCCGTGACGAGTTAAATCAATGTGGCGCTGATAGTGGCGGCGTCCCTTGCACAACCGACGTCGGGCGACAATTAAGCGCGCGGCGACCGATCCACGACCGATCCAGGGCCGATCTGCGACGAACGCGCCGCTGGCTCGGCGTACGACCACGTGCAGCTTTATGCACGGTTCGCCCCGATCAATTACGCCCGCGTGCCGGGCGACCGGCGCGGACGGCTCGACGCCGCGGCGCCCGTCGTCCGTCGCCAGTTGTCCGGCCCGTCGTGCCCGACGTGGGGATTTGTCCGGCACGTCGTGTCCGACGTTGGGGGGACCTCCACACGGCAGAGGCGATACACGAGAAAACGAGGCGGGACACGAAGAGAACGAGGCGAGACACGAAGAGAACGAGGCAAGACACGGAGAGAACGGGGCGAGACACGAAGAGAACGAGGAATGACACGGAGAGAACGAGGCGAGACACGAAGAGAACGAGGCGAGACAGGGAGATAACGAGGCAAGACACGGAGAGAATGAGGAAATACACGAAGATAATGAAGCGAGACACGGAGAGAACGAGGCGAGACATGGAGAGAACGAGGCGAGAAACGGAGAGAACGAGGCGAGACACGGAGAGAGCGAGGCGAGACATGGAGAGAACGAGGCGAGACACGGAGAGAACGAGGCGAGACACGGAGAGAGCGAGGCGAGACATGGAGAGAACGAGGCGAGACACGGAGAGAACGGGGCGAGACACGGAGAGAACGGGGCGATACACGGAGAGAGCGAGGCGAGACATGGAGAGAACGAGGCGATACACGGAGAGAACGAGGCGATACACGAAGAGAACGAGGTGATACACAGAGAGAACGGGGCGAGACACGAAGAGAACGAGGAATGACACGGAGAGAACAAGGAAAGACACGGAGAGAACGAGGCGAGACACGAATAGAACGAGGCGAGACAGGGAGATAACGAGGCAAGACACGGAGAGAATGAGGAAATAAACGAAGAGAATGAAGCGAGACACGGAGAGAACGAGGCGAGACACGACGGGAACGGGCTGTTTGTTTTTGGTGGCGCCGCGCGCTGCTGGCACCGTCCCTATCGAATCATACTCGAGTCGGTCCGGCGCCGAGATAAGTTTTATTTATTGCTCCCGGTCGAAATCGATCGCAGCCCACTAAAAACTGACGCTCGCTCCACGCGGCATATTCCTCAAGCCGGCGCTTTTTGCTCGAATGTGTGTGCATCGTTATGCATCGTGTGTCCACGAAAACAGTGATAGATGCCTTGGGCCGAATCAAGGTTATCGAGGCTGACGGACCATCACCGGGTGACGTATTTATCTGCGGCCGGCAGTCGCGCTCGACCGGTGGTTTTGTTAACAGCCTGTGTTCAGAATGTGGCGCCAATGCGCGGTCAGCCATGCAGCCGGGTCTAATCAGCGGTCTTCAGCGTCAGTCGACACACTCCTCTGCATAGGTCTCCTGTCGTGTAGCCCGCGTCACCCGATCCAGCACTGGCGCTTCTGGCACGCCGTCGACGGAAGTTTACGACGGCCAGTCGGACTTAAATCCGTCGCCTCCGACTCATCAGAGACAAACATGCATATATGTATTGGCGCGCGCGCGCGTGGGTCCGGGTTAGGAAGTCACACCGCACATCACCACCACCGGGCTGGCGCACCTCACCATCTGTCACACGATGACCAGCACGACAGCAACGGACAAAACATCACCTCCACTGCTAATTCAAATCACACCACAGGGAAGTCTGATTCGGCTTTCGCGACAGCGTTGTAAGTACAACGTACGACTGGCAGACGACGCAGACAGTGTGAGACGAGCCGCCGCGTCTCCGCCTGGGCACCTTGTTCACGTGAGCACGCGCTGGCTTTGATGCACCGCTCGCATAACAAGCCGATGATTGGCCTGAGACGACCTGAGGAGGCCGGTCGGCGTTTCACACGTTCTTGCCGGCCGGAATTAGTCAAGGAATTCGCCGTGCCATCGGCGGCTGGCACGGCGCCTCACCGGCGCAGGTGTGGAGCCATAAAAACCGGCCTGAATCGCCAGCAACCTGGGTCCGTGTCGGAGGGCGCCTGTGCCAAGAGGCGGCCGTGTAGCAGGGTGCGTGCACTGGGGGCACCATGGATGGAGGGTGTCTGTGACGAGAGGTGCCTGTGTTAAAGGGTGCATGTAACGGGGGCGCCATTCTTAGAGGCAGTCTGTGACGAGAGGTGCCCATGTTCGAGGGTTCGCGTAACGGGGGCCCCTCGTTGGAGGGTACTGTGACGAGAGGCGCGGTATGGAGGATATGCGTGACGGGACTTAGTGTCGCTTCAGATTTATCATGTCACGCACATTTGGGTATATATATATATATATATACACACATATATATATATATATATATATATATATATATATATATATATATATATATATATATATATATATATATTCTCCTTAATATCTAAAGGTGATAAACTCATCCAAAAATGAGTTGCTTTCGCTTTCGTAACACGTATAGCTTATTATTGAGCACAATATTGTTGTAAAGGCGTTTGCTTCTGTAGACCATCACATATTTATAGGTACCAATCTTGACTTGAACGCTGACCTTGACCTATTTTACTTGTCTTGATCTCAGTGTGTAATTTTTTTTATGTTTGCATGACATCAACATAAAAGCGCGGAACCGCAATTCGTCTACAACTAAAGTCGGAAGACTACGACGAAGGTCTGGTGGCTGATTGCGTCTCGACATTGATCTGCTTGACCAGTTAGAACTGTTCGAACCCCAATGACCCGTTGCACCGGCCAGTCGCTGTTGAACCCACGAGGCTACCTTAAATGGGCGAGAACATCGTCGACGGTCGGGTGGAGAAGCAGCGCACTCTGCCTGCGCTCGTGCTGCCCGCATTTCTTGGCCAAAATGTTCCCACGGGAGGAGAGGGGTGGGCCGACGCTCCTCCTTTTCGCTGGCAACGCCGCTAGGGCTATGCCACTTCGGCCAGCTGTCGTGTTAGCTGCGCCGCGAGTCACTGGTTCCGGCCGTGTCTCCATGTCTCGACAGAGGGATGACCCGCACCGCACTGGGTCACAACAGAACGTGGCCGACCCGCCGGCGTCCCGGCCGCCGCAAAAAGCCGGCCGACCGTCGGCGCGTGCACCCAAATACGCGCCAACACGAGTCGGCGGCCGGCGCACGGCGCGCACCAAGTGCCACGATAGTGGCGCCACACCCGCCGTAAACCCCGCCAACGGCGCTGGATCTAGTTGTTGCCGATTTGATGGCTAGTTCGGCGCGACCTGATGTGACCTGGCGTAACCTGGCGCGACCTGGCGTGACCTGGTGTCTCCATAAGCGGCTCTTGCGACGCTGCGTAGCATCCTCCCTCTGGAGTCTTTGCCAAATTGAATTCAACCCTCGCTACTTTGCTTTAGTGGTCTATTTCGGACGGTCTGAAATTATAGACTCACGATTTCTGATCAGTTCCGGCAGGGACGACAATGATCTTCTCTGAGAACAATGTAATTGCTGCACTTGCTCTTGTCGCGACCTCGAATGTACTGTGACGACTTCGGATGTACTGTGACGACTTCGGATATACAGTGGAGACCTCAGATGTACAGTGACGACCTCGCATGCACAGTGGCAACCTCGGATGTACTATGACAACCTCGGGTGTACTGTGGTGACCTCGGATGTACTGTGGTGACCTCGGATGTACTGTGACGACCTCAGATGTACAGTGGCGACCTCGGATGGACTGTGGTGACCTCGGATGTACTGTGACGACCTCAGATGTACAGTGGCGACCTCGGATGGACTGTGGTGACCTCGGATGTACAGTGGCGACATCCGATGTACAGTGGCGACCTCGGATGTACTATGACAACCTCGGATGTACAGTGGCAACCTCGGATGTACTATGACAACCTCGGATGTACTGTGGTGACCTCGGATGTACTGTGGTGACCTCGGATGTACTGTGGCGACCTCGGATGTACTGTTGCGACCTTGGATGTACAGTGGCGACTTCGGATGTACTGTGGCGACCTCGGACGATCCTGAGCCAGCCCAACGCCTACCTCGATCGACACCATGTCACCGCGAGCATGCTCTTCTTCGGAGGACCATGACGTCAACACCCGGACTGCTTCTCGATGCAAAGCTGAGTCGGCATGCTCTTAAGCGCACGGCCTGATACCCAGCAATTACCAGTAACTCAGCGGGGCCAATGTGTTCGGCTCAGCCGGTCCAATGTGTTCGGCTGGCAGAGCGAGCGGCCGACACGACAGCGGCCTGGTTTATCAGCCTGGGAGCGGCGGCGCGCCACAATTAGCACACCGGCCTTAGCCGCGGATCGATACTGAACCCATTACCATCAACAATATTTAGTACATCCTTGAGCTGAGCTGGTGTGTCGGCTGGGCGCCCAGCATGACGCGCCACTGCAGCCGCCGACAGCGAGCACGGCTCTCGGCCCACAGGTGTGGTTACACGCGCGTGCTCATGTCACACTGATCTACGGCGTCCCCGCAACGTCACCCGTCCAGCTGCAAATCGTGTCGGATGCATGAACATTATACTACCAATAGGCAGGGAAGACTATCGGCATGGGTGAAGTCCAAAAAGTGGGAAGTTATGTTGAGGAAGACACATTAAAAACACAAAACATGTGTAGCACTGTTGAACGGTGGCCTGTCACAAACATCTACAAACGAACCAGATCAATTACAGATATGCGTTTTTCCTCTCTGCAGTTATCATTCTCTCTCCTCCCTTTCTCCCTCTCTCTCTCTCTCTCTCTCTCTCTCTCTCTCTCTCTCTCTCTCTCTCTCTCTCTCTCTCTCTTTCTCTCTCTCTCTCTCTGTCTCTCTCTCTTTACTACACCCCCTCTCCATGATTTTGTCCCCTTCATGGCCGGTGTTGTCTTAGCCCGCCCTTGTCTTGGTGTGTGCCTTACAGCCTGTCTCCCACGACCACGCTCACCCACTACCCCGCCGGCACCCAAAACAGTGCTCCATCCTCCCTAAAATTCCATTCCTTCTCCGTTAGCCTAACAGAGCCCTCGCACCCGTACGTACCTTGAGTGAGAGTGGTACTGGCGCGAATCTGTTGTGCAATTGTCACAGGCAGCGGCTTGTAATCGATGATAATGCACCTCGAATTCGGTACATACTCGCTTCGCCAGGGCGATTTGACTCTTTTATGTGGTAATTTGGTTTTATGCGCCCGTTGCATGGCTTCTGTTTGGGTTATCCTCGTGCTTGAAGTTTAACCATCTCAGTATATCAGAATTTCCACTCGTATTGCTTGGGGATGGGTTATTTTGACTCCCGCAAACTTTCGTCGGAAAAAAACTGTTTTCGGTCGAGGCTTCAGGTTAGGTCAGACGGATGAAGTCAAACAGGACAATGTCGGTCCCAGTCGTTACTGGGATTTCGCGATGGTTTACTGACTCTGGTCGCGAAGCGAATGCGATTTCGAGCTTCAGTGCAGACGATATCCAAACTGAAGCCTGTGACATTGACACATTGCGACGTGAAAATTCAATGTCATCGATTCAGACAAGGTCGAATATCCAGAAATATGTGACGATCTGTCTTAGCTGACAGCTGACACTTTCGAAGCAATGGCGCTGGACAAAACGTAGTGAGTGTGACTAAAGAAAACCAATTGTTTTCTATGCTCAGACTTAAAAAGCAATGAAAAGGTTGAAAATGAGAAATGTTTCATGTCTCCCAAAACGTCGAATAGAATTCGGGGACTTACATCACATCATGATTGAACTTGGGTGACATTAATCCAGTTTAGTCATGTATGCATAACACGCGCCCTGGAGGGGGGCGAAATCTGCCCACCACCCCGGTTTTTCGTAGATAACTCGAGATTTTACCGGCCGATATACACTATTCTTTTGTGTACCTGCTTATAAATGACTGGTGCGTTGTTTAAAGTACGAAAATTGAAAATCTACCGAAACGTTTTCCAGTTAGGGGTCGCTAAACTCAAACATCTTTATCAGCGCCAGACCACAAATATCGGCGCTGATGCGCTTCCCGTATATTGGCAAAAATGAGGTGTTCCTGCAGAACTAGCGACTGTTTTGGTGTACATTGTTATGTTATATTGTTTCAAAGTCATGTCAGGTCACCGAGGTCAAGTCAGGTCAAGTTTATGACAGGTAAGCACACGCCCTGGAGGGGGGGGGGGGGTGGCGAAATTCGCCCATCCCTCAGATTTTTCGTATATAAATGCCTTCCCGGACGATATACGCCATTTTTGCGTACCTACTTGGAAATGACCGGCGCATTGTGTAAAGTAAGAAAAATGAAATTCGGCCGAAAACCTTTCAACTTAGTGGCCGTTAAAGTAAAAACAATTCGCAGCGTCAGACCACAAAAATCGGCGCTGATGCACTTCCCATATATTGACAAAAGGGAACTATTCTTGACAACCCTAGCGACTTGTTTGATGCACTTTGTTATGCTATATAATTTAAAAGTCATGTTAGGTCGCCGAGGTCAAGTCAGGTCAAGTTCATGACAGGCTAATAGAACCAAACTTGGTCAACTGGAATGTTGTCAAAAATGCAAATGACTGTCATGCGATTGATGTCACTTTACATGTCACTCCATACACATCCCGAGATCTACTGTTTGTCCTTGTGTGCCTAAGCGTTTCCATACTTTATTCAAGTATATCACTCCTTTCTTTGCGAAGCCAATTGTGCCGAACCGCCCAACGGAGCAGTCGGGTGGGCAGCCCGGTTCCGGTAACTGGAGCAGGTAATGACCTGCTAAAGTGCTCCTATATAGGTGACCTAAGGTCAAATGGCTGGTCTGGCATCTATATTGCATCATTAGTAATGTCAAAAACATCATTAATGCCAATTTTGGAGCATTTAAACACAATCACAGCGATCCATAACAATGACAAGCCAATCCACGCAAAACCAGAAATTTGTGTTATTTTGACCTCATTTGACCCTGAAGATACTGACCTAAGGCCATGAAGTTTGTACACAATAGATTTCACTATCGTGCCCATCCACCGTGCGAATTTAGTTGCTCTAGCCTCAGTAGGAGCCGAGATCGTAGGGGGGGGTGGAATCCGCCCCCCCCCTCCAGTGCGCGTAATTTTTCGAGGCCTTCCAGAGCGCGTGTTAACCCATCCCGTCTCGGGGTGTCTTCAATCGCCCCCTGAGGTTTTTCGCGGATTGCGGACGAACGGCGGGCGGCTGCGCGTCCAAATTTAGCATAGCATTTCCCACATCAATTTGACATGTTGATCCAAAAATGTTAAGTCAGGTCATCTAGGGTCAGCCAGTTAGTCAAGGTCAAGTGAGGTCACATCCAAAACAGTTTAACCAGTCGTCACGCTTGAACGGATGCCGATATTTTAATAAAACTTTCTGCGTTTGCTTATCTATATGCATGCAACAAAACGTATGAGTGGAATTATTCTTCTTCTTTTTTTTCGTTTTTGGCTACATATAAATTTTGCGTATTTGCCAAATTGCAGTTCAAATACAGGATTCTGGCTAAAGTAAGCATTTTCTATTGGTGAAAGTTGACTTCCAAGAACGTTTTGTCGGTCTGGTCTGTCCATTGGAAAAGGAAAATTTCAGAAAACTTGTAAACTCAAAATTTTGAAATAAAGAAATAGTGGGGGTGGGGGAAAAAAATTATAGCCCTGGTCGATTTCGCTGTCCTTTTCTCAATCCAAATAAATTTTGTTTTTCAAATATCCCCCAAAATTAACTCCCCAGAGTCAAAAACATAATGCAAGTCGTGAAAAGTCGTGAAAATCTAACCCCTGGTAACGTCACTTTTGGGGGAAATTGTTTTGGAGGGTGGACCCGGACACTACCCGTCGAACGCTTTCCGATGACACCTCTTTCGCTTTTGTGCGAAACTTAGTTTTGATTTTAGAGGGGGTCTTCAACCCCCCCACCCCACCCACCCGCACGAGACGGGGTGTGAGGATTTGGCCGGAAAGACGGCGCGGGTTAATCATAGTCAATATTTAGCATCCATGGCTCCTTGGAGACGTGTACCCACGAGCATGTTGAGGTCTTAACCCAGTTATCTGACCTAAAGCTTCCTTGAAGATTGGACACTCCTATAGGACATAACTTCCATTGCATAGATCCCGGTTATCAGGCATTTATTAGTCACAAAGTAATATGCAGGCTGATGCCTCAGTTCAGCGCATTGCATGTCCAAAGGTCGAGGTCACTAATTCCGTGAAGGTCGAATATATATAAATATGTCATGAACTACTGACGATAATAGTTTTCAACACAGATGGCGCTCAGAAAAAAGTATAAAGTCTGACCAACGAAGCACACGAAAACAGAACCAAATGTGCTTGGAAACTCTGATCAATTTTATAAAAACCATAACGGCAATTGTAAAATCATTAAAAAAAAATATCCGAAAATGGAGCCAAGGCAGGTTGAATTGGACTTCCACACTGCGATATATATATTAAAGCACCGCATTAACACAATGTCGTGATCTGACTCTGCCCTGCCCTAATTCCGCACGCTGAGTAAACTGAAGCTTCATTATTTGGCACCACACGTGCTTATCAATTGTCACTAGATGTACTGCATTCAAACCGATATTTTCAATTAAGAACAACTTTAGAAATTCAATTCAAACAGCATATTATTCAACTGTGGCAGCGCAGGCTATCATCCCTGCTTCGAACGCGAAATCACGAGCAAGCAAACCTCGCTTTGGTGGCAGCCTATAGCTGGCTTGGTCGTGTTCCTGCTCTGGGTACCGCAATGCTTCGTTTCCATGTCCTGTGAATGAAAACATCGACCACAAACCACACTATAGATCCTCCCACCTGCCATGGACACAGTTCGAGTTGCCAGCACGCTGAGCTACGTCCATATTACGCACAGAAGTGGGAACCAAGTGGAACGAGTGCTGAGCCACAGCAATGATTTGCCTTCAGTAGTCAGCCATGGCTTGATTTAACTCACAGGTGAGTGGGCAACCTGTGGGAGTGGTCTGAGGTGAATAGGTCACCTGCTTGGTGTGAGGTGCATGAGTCATCTGCAGGAGTGGTTTGAGATGAATAGATTATTTTCGGGAGTGGTCTGAGGTG
The DNA here is from genome assembly GCA_034440575.1 of Imbricaverruca yamaguchii. Classification (NCBI taxonomy): domain Eukaryota; kingdom Metazoa; phylum Arthropoda; class Thecostraca; family Neoverrucidae; genus Imbricaverruca; species Imbricaverruca yamaguchii. The sequence goes on from JAOTOL010001514.1 coordinate 72,827, forward strand.
AATGGGTCATCCGTGGGAGTGGTCTGGGCACAAATTCAGCCATGCATCGACATGCGCTCCAACTTCCAATTCGCACTGAAGCGGTTGCAGCTCCACAATTTTGGCTGGAAAGAGTCCAACACAAGAGTTATCCACATACAGACTCATGGGGAAACGGCGGGTGGAAACCTGCTCAGCTGTGGAAGCCTGCTATCATCCCGAAACTAGTTTGCTGATTTCGCGGGTACAAATCTAAGTCCAAGAATTCCCAGAATTCCAGAAGTACCAGCATTGCATCACCTCGTTGCTGTGCATGTGAACATTGGCCTCATGTCAGTGGCCGCTGGTTACCGAAAAGGACAGCATTGGGGCCCAGCCACGACAGTCGCAAGCACCTGTACTAACCAATCAAAGCCGCACTGTTGCTGTGTTTGCCCATTCTACGCAAGGGTGTCCTGGTAGTTAGATGTTGAAAGTGCACCATAATGTATTTCCTCTTGTCTCGTAAAATCAGTGATGCATGGGGTATTATTTATTTACAATTTTTGACCAGTCTAGAATCAAGATTTCTCCCTCTTGGCACTAGACGCCCTAGTATTATATCTGTCCGCATTAGATGACGTAGCTTACGCTTAGTAAGTTCATATTCTGACGTGTATCTTCTGCAAAAAAGGATTTAAGTGGGTCATGAAGGGACGGTTTGTAAATAAAACTCATCGACGTGATTAAGAAAGGCTTTGTCGCACATCAAGCTTAAGCTGCTGCCGAATGGGTCACGACTGCGACAGGTTTATCGAATGAGATCGTGTGTGGTAAATTAAAGTTTATAGTCACATCCCTTGTCACCTAGCGCGTGTACAATCGGCACGAGCCTCAGTCATGCAAATCACAACCTGCAGTTGAACATTGACATCGCTATTGCATGAACTGATATGACATGGAATGTGATGCTCCACCAAGTGAGACCTTGATTGGTCATGTCAAGGCACTGAAAGTTTCAGTCATCCGATTTGCTTCATCCGATTTGCTGCCGGAGCGCTGGTGATAAAGCTTCTCAGAAAGCTGTAGAGATGAACTCCCAAGCACGTTTGGGAACATGCCGAGTCATGGTTATAAACTGAGGATACACGTTCGATCGCGATAACGGTTAGCTGCATCTTACCCAAGCGAGAGAAGTTACGGTTCGCAAAACAGGGCAGTCCCGATGTCGGAGGATTACGATCTGGTGGTCTTAAGCTTGACCATACGCACTATACTGATAATGCATTTTCGCATCTTGTTCGACTTGTGCATCTTGTAACTTAATTTGCTTCTAGTGTGGGAAAGAATCGCTGAATAGAAGCTATCTTGATACCATAGTATATCGCATACTGGCGCAGTGCTGTGATGCCTGGGAGGGTGGACGCCGATTGGGATGTGACATGTTGGAAGCATCGGATCGAGAATGTCGTTTAATGTCGTTGTATCCGCTCCGGTAGCTCAGTTGGCTGGAGCGCTGACCTGCACTCGTCTCCCCTGTCTTGGCAACACAGGGTTCGGGTCGCTTCACGCGCTCACATTTAACCCCCGGCTGGAAAGGTCAGTTGGCAGCTGGCCCGATAAGGCTGGGAAAAAGCCACTGGGCGGCCGTGTCGGTACATTGACGGCACATTAAACTTTAGGCAAAAATTCTGCCGTTGAACTGGAATTCATGGATCGGGTAGTGGAGCCAGGGTTCACGCAACAAGCTATACTTAGCAATAGAGCCCTGGCTCATAAAGCCACCCCAGCAAGAACTCGGAATAGTTTTCTTTAAGAAGAAAGAAAATTGCATCTTAACTTATTGCATGAAATGAGGCATCAATCCTCTCTTTGCGACTTTCGTCTGTCGCTCCTGAATGCCTGATGCGACCATTCTGGCACCGGGTAGCATTTTCCTGACATGTTTGCATGTGGTGTCATTTTTACTATATTTTTGTAAGGTGAGACTTGTCGGTGTTTATTGCGCATGCACTGCAGAGGCGCGCAAGGGTGTGCAAGGAGATAAGATATATAAAATGTATCACTGCGCATATATTCTTGTCATTTCTTGCACAAAATAACTATACTGCTGCATGACAATTATTGATGCGCCAGTGGCTATGCAAGCCTGAGCTTCAGCATAATTGTATCTATTGGCAAATCCATTATACATTGATTTGGGGCGTAAAATGGTGAATTAGCTCACATATTGGCGGAAACCGTTTCATCTATAACCATAGGGGTACTTGTTCTCCTGTGAGAAACTTTTTATAAAGTTTAGCGCTTGATAAACCGTTGATTGGTATCATTGAATGCTTCATGCCGCTTCGATGACAGCATGCACACTGCACCGTCCCTTCGTGCTGTGGTGGATGCAGCGAGTTGGGAGGGCATCAACCCGAATGGCACCTTGTGCAGTGTGGCGAAGACCAGTGTGTCTTCTTAGATCACAAACACTGACGTGTTGGCGGCGTGCTGCTATCGCTGAGTGGCGGCCAACCGGTGGCCAATCTAGTCAGATCTTGCGCCAATGGCACGACCACCGAGCTGCCCATCTCGTGCTCCCGACCGCCAGCTAGCGACCGTGTCGTCGTGTGCCGTGACGCGTGACGGCGCGTGACACCGCCAGATACCGGCGCCGTCTCTGAGGGAGACCCCAAACACATGGCACCGCCAGATACCGGCGCCGTCTCTGAGGGAGACCCCACACACATGGCACCGCCAGATACCGGCGCCGTCTCTGAGGGAGACCCCACACACATGTGGCACCGTCAGATACCAGCATTGTCTCTGAGGGAGACCCCACACATGCACCGCCAGATACCAGCATTCCCGACACACATATGGTACAACGTCAGATACCGGCGCCGTCTCTGAGGGAGACCCCACACACACATGACACCGCCAGATACCGGAGTCGTCTCTGAGGGAGACCCCAAACACATGGCACCGCCAGATACCACCATTGTCCCTGAGGGAGACCCCACACACACATGGCACCGCCAGATACCGGCGCCGTCTCTGAGGGAGACCCCACACACATGGCACCGCCAGATACCGGCGCCGTCTCTGAGGGAGACCCCACACACATGGCACCGCCAGATACCGGCATTGTCCCTGAGGGAGACCCCACACACATGTGACAACGTCAGATACCGGCGCCGTCTCTGAGGGAGACCCCACACACACATGACACCGCCAGATACCGGAGTCGTCTCTGAGGGAGACCCCAAACGCACACATGTGGCACCGTCAGATACCAGCATTGTCTCTGAGGGAGACCCCACACACACATGGCACCGCCAGATACCGGCGCCGTCTCTGAGGGAGACCCCACACACATGGCACCGCCAGATACCGGCGCCGCCTCTGAGGGAGACCCCACACACATGTGGCACCGTCAGATACCAGCATTGTCTCTGAGGGAGACCCCACACACATGTGGCACCGCCAGATACCAGCATTGTCCCTGAGGGAGACCCCACACACATGTGGCACCGTCAGATACCAGCATTGTCTCTGAGGGAGACCCCACACACACATGGCACCGCCAGATACCGGCGCCGCCTCTGAGGGAGACCCCACACACATGTGGCACCGTCAGATACCAGCATTGTCTCTGAGGGAGACCCCACACACACATGGCACCGCCAGATACCGGCGCCGTCTCTGAGGAGACCCACACATGGCACCGCCAGATACCGGCGCCGCCTCTGAGGGAGACCCCACACACATGTGGCACCGTCAGATACCAGCATTGTATCTGAGGGAGACCCCACACACACATCCATTGTCCCTGATACCAGCATTGTCCATTGTCCCTGATACCAGCATTGTCAGATACCAGCATTGTCCCTGAGGGAGACCCCACACACATGTGACAACGTCAGATACCGGCGCCGTCTCTGAGGGGAGACCTCACCCCCGTGGCACCGTCAGATATCGGCACCGCCTATGGAGAAGGATGAGAGGGTGTGCTCACACCCGTGACGGAGGCCGGGCGCCGCTTCCGCCTCACGCTTCCCGCTTTGTTTATCGGACGCTCGTATTTAATCATTGTTTTGCAATAAGCGGCTGAGGCGCGGGCCTTCACCCCATACTGGGCCGCGCGCCAGCCGGGTGTCAGGCGCTCTCGCTGCGCATGCGGCGCTGACGGACGCGCAAGGTTCCGGCGTCGAGAGTTCGAAGGTAGTGGTCAGACTTGCCAGATCCATCACAGGTAATTAAGCCATCCATGACCCGAGTGGCCCGGCCCGGCGCAAAGGTTAAGCCCACTTAATGAATCCTGGCCAATCGGCTCGGATGCGGCGATAAGCCAGCTCGCGCGCCGCGATAAGCCGGCTTCTTGCCGAAACGAATCATTGCAGTTTTGTTTTTGACTCGTTTTTAATTGGGCTAATCGCCGGGGTGCCGGCGTTTTTGCCGCGCGCTTTTCTCGCGCCTTCACTCATCCAGTCGACGGCACGAGAAAAACGCCGGCTAATACAGCTGAGAGCATGCTGTGCGAATTAGAATATCACCGCCAGTCGGAGCGTCTCAGTCGGCACCGAAAGTCCATCGGCACGCGGCTTTTTGCACCGTCCGGCACTGGTCGGTCGCCCCGCCGCCACCACTGGTAGGGACTCACATGGGCTCCAGTCCCGGCCGTGCAGACCTTGTCGCATTATGACGTCACCGGCAGAGCCTGATGCTGAACCAGCCGTGGAAAACCGGCACACGTATCTGAGAAATCATTGTCGTGCCAGCTCATGCTGCCCAGCTGCCAGAATGCCGAGAACAGAGTGCGGAACATGTTTAAGATGTACCTATTTCATTGTTTACAAGAGCTCAAATTAATAGATAAGCCCTTTGTACCAGCATAAGCCCTATGCTTAATATAGTATACATGTATTTAATTAGTCCTTAATGTCAGCATATGAAATATGTTAAAGCACAGGAAGCATGTTGACCGCATAATTTGACGATCGACGAATGCACCCGAGTCGCGACGGGCCTATGACCGGAAGCGATAGGCTTATTAGCCACACCTTTTGACGTCTTGAAGTCATATGAATCAAGAATGTAAAAGTGATTTGTGTCCATTTAAGTTGTCGAAATAAAACACGTGGAAGTTCAAAGACAGCGCAGCGCAATACTTCGGTGTTTTCTGCAATGTATGGTGTATTAAACTGTGCATTTAAAAGCTGAAGTGAAATCAACTTGCCTCAGGTCATATCTTTCAACCTTCGGAAATCACCTCATGTTAGAAATAACTGTCATAGCAATTGAACGTTTTTGGCGTTAAATATAACCCGCCAGCATGACACAAAATGCACGCAAGCTTCCACATAGCGTGTTTCATGCTCACAACGATTTTATATGACTCCGAATTAAACCTATACTAAGCATAGGGATTGCTATCCTTGCTAAAAGAGTAGTAAGTCTTGGGTGTGTTAGCTAAGGCTGTTTTGTCAATTGAAGAAACTTAGATATGACTAAATCCATGCATAATCAATTGAGAAGAGCTGACTCTTCTCTTGACAAATATATACCGACTGGCAATTCGCACCATTCAAAGATCGGTTGTGGGCGGACTAATATTCCGTTCATATCCTACGGCTCTTGAAATGTTTTATCTGCTGTCTGAAACCAGCACCAAGTGAAAGTCCATTGGCACTACAGCGAAACACCGAGCACAAATGCATGAAAAGTTGTTGTCTTTAAGGCGGTATCGATGCTGGTTGGCTCGTGATGCCGCTTGTCCTACATTACATGGAGCTGGCTAATAAACAGGCTGATCTCATCTATTTCCAGACTACTCTTCAGATACCCCTACGGATGTCTATAAAGGCAGAGCAGACGCCAAAACGAATGGTCTTATTGGCTTTCGTTTCGACAAAATGTAAAAATTTCAGGTCCGCGGCGCCAGCTGGAGGCCAGAGGTGTCCACTCAGCCGTGATGCGATGTCCGATGGCAAACGGCGATGGCAGGCACAGCGTTACGGGTAGCTGTCGTATACAGTGCCCTGATCAGAAACGCTGGACGCAATATCGGACTCCGTTTGGCTTGACTGCAACGAAGCGTTGACTTTCGTTGCAATATTGCCATCTGAGATGTTCACTAGAAGGTAGTGAAAACTTCAGCTCGGCAATGAAAAGTGAAGTAGCGCAATCGTTGGAAAGCCGAGGAGCAGGGCTGGAGATCAGCTCCCTGTCCGGCCGTCGATCCGACAACATCTGCTCAGTGATCACGCACGCTCGGCCTTGAAGGCGTCTGGCAAACAGTACAGGCTGGCTCCGGTGTCTAGACGTCTTCCATCTCTGCCAACCGGAAGAAATCTACCGATCCATCACCAACACAAAGACACCGAAGCCGCAGGATATGACGTGTTGCATGTTGGTGGACATAAATCATTAACATGTGCACGAGTGAACCATCTCAGCGACGTATGCGCCTGTGTGATGTTTGATTGAACCATTTCAGCGACGTATGCGCCTGTGTGTTGTTTGATTGAACCATTTCAGCGACGTATGCGCCTGTGTGATGTTTGATTGAACCATTTCAGCGACGTATGCGCCTGTGTGTTGTTTGATTGAACCATTTCAGCGACGTATGCGCCTGTGTGATGTTTGATTGAACCATTTCAGGGACGTATGCTCCTGTGTGATATTTGATTGAACCATTTCAGCGACGTATGCGCCTGTGTGATGTTTGTTTGAACCATCTCAGCGACGTGTGCACCTGTGTGATGTTTGATTGAACCATCTCAGCGATGCATGCACCCGTGTGTTGTTTGATTGAACCATCTCAGCGACGTGTGCACCTGTGTGATGTTTGATTGAACCATCTCAGCGACGTATGCGCCTGTGTGATGTTTGATTGAACCATCTCAGCGATGTGTGCACCCGTTCGACGTTTAAGAGGGTTTAAGAGGAAGACTGGCCTCGGCTGCTTTGTGGTGTTCAAATGTATGATAGCCTAAGAATATCCCGTAGCTGTTTCGTTTTTGTGTGGAACTGAAGCTGCCTATAAAAGATCATCCTTGATCTTTGCATAGCTATCGATAGGCGCAGAGTAAACAATTGGGCAGGCGTAGCATTTTACACATTCCCGGCTATTCAGATGCTGTTGTGTGTTGCTTCGCATAGGTGCAGCAGGCAAAGGTGCTGGACGTGGCTCAGGGGGCGCATCAACAAACGGTGCTGATTACAGCTCAGCGCTGAAGCAACCAATGGTGCCGGCTGTGGCCCAGAGGTGGAGCAACCAAGGGTGCCGGTCATAATCCAGAGGTACACTAGCCCATGGTGCCAGCCATGACCCAGGGCTGCAGCAATCAAGGATGCTTGCTGTGATTCAGGGATGTTGCAGCCAATGGTGCTGGCCGACGGTGATAAGGGTGAAATGACCGCGGTCTTATCGTCGCTTGTTACCGATGGACTGGCTGGTCATTTCCCGCCTCAGGATATATGGCAATGACAAGAGAGGTCTAGGCGCGATCGAGTCTGCTCCCGTGCGTCCGGTGCACCAGTTCACATGAGAGTTCCGGCTGGTCCGGGTCGATCGTCACGCTTGTGAAACCTTAACAATGCCTATGAAACAGCGCTTCACGTTCTAGTACATTCACTCAGTATCAGGCTTGCAACTTGTTTCATCACCGTGTAAATATTATGGCCTATTTTTCCATGTAAATGAAATTAATAAAATAGCAAAGAAATGTGTGGTGGAAGTGACCTGCTTTCAATCAAATGGAAAACATGAAATTCTTGCGGGAGGAGGATGTGAACTAATCTCTAATCTTTAAATATTGTTTTTGTAAGCGGTTTTCACGACATTATTGCTTTGAAGGACGATCATTTTTGCATTCAAAGACAATGCACGATGGCAGAATTCACTGGTTTACTGGTGCCGGTGCAGGTGGTACAGCTAAAAGCCAGCCTGTCACCCACAGATTACGTGGGTACGTCGTCATATCAAGTGACCTGCCGCTATCCAACGTGAACTGAGCGGCCAGAATCAGCGGGAGTGTGTGATTAGTGCTAGTCCGATGGAGGTTGTTGCGCCAAACGGATGCATGGTGCATAAGCTGAGAGGAAGGTTGTGAGGTCGTGGCTCAGCGTGGTATCTTTGGTATTTGGACAAATCAGCAAAATCTTGTGTAAAATCGAAGCACGTGCACCATATTTGGCAGATCAGCGAGGTTTCCGCAAAGTTTCAGCCAATTCCGACTGAAGCGTACTGCTTTTAATCGCACATGCACCGAGATTGTCAGCACTATTTCCGTACGCGAGCTCCTCTGCCGAATTTCGAACACGCGTTCAAAATTTGAATGCACGGTACTTAATTGTCAAAAGGTGTGTCCGTATTTCTGGGATTCCTGCACTTTCACGATAATTGAGTGCAACATGGCTCGCTTCTTTCCTGATTGCCGACAGAGTTCAACTGCGGTCGGTCCACAAACTGCCCACCGACGCAATAGTGTCCAATGTCGTGCGTGCTGCTGAGGAGCTCTTATCTTACCTTCGCCCGTCAGCCCTAATGGTGCCTTACACTGGCTTAACGTGACTCGGAGCCGAATAGACAAAGAAGCGCTCACGGCTGTCTCGCATGGGCACTTGAAATATGTACTGTAGACATGCACTGGCGGAGCCAGGGCACAACCGGGGACATGTGTCACTTCCACGATAGAGGTGTGACGCCTCCCCAGGACACTGAAATGTACCCTACCCGTCCCTCCCCCTCCTTACCTCTAAACTCGCCGAGGTTTTCAGCTCCGCTTCGGAGTAGAAAAGATTCCCCTTCGGAAAAGTTTCCCCCTTTTGAGCGAATGAATCCCCCATCAGAATTCCTGGATCTGATCTTGCATACATGGTACGTGGTGATACGGTATGCGATTTGAGAATGCAAAGATAACCTGCTGTGGTAACGAAAAGATAAGTTTATCAAGTGCAGCGCTGACAAATTCCCATAAGTTTGGGTCCTGCAGGCCTTTTGCTGGAATGGATCGATACCAGATCTTTTATCAGTTCTTACCAGAACTATTATCCAGTTTCATGGTCTCAAACCTTCAGGGTAGTCTTGGAACCTCTCAGAAGTTTTAACACTATGTCAATGGTAATCTTTGTAGACGTACGGCTCACGGTGGTTTAGGTTTACACGAACTTTTCCAGCATTTCTTCTGAGAAGCTATTCCGTTCCTTTATCGGTTCGTGTTCGTCGAAATTCACAAATGTAAGTAGCTCAGTCATAGCATAGCAACACTAATGCGCTTTTGGATGCACACGGCACTAGAAATGTAACTTTGAAAGGCTGACGGACAATTAGTAAACTGTTCCCTTAAAAACACATTTGTTGTTGATGTTAGCGTCGATTGTTTGAACGTCGCCTTCACTGGTTTTTGACGACATTAAACGTCCGCTTCACAAATATCGATGGCATTAGTCCATTGGTTATGACGCTTTATTTTCTATGCCGCAGATGTAAGCATATTGCCAGAACAAAAGTATTTTCCAAATGTGAACAACACTTAGCATGTATGATGCAGGCATAACTTGGGGAAATCCTAATGTTTCCTGGCGATACTTTACGGGCACCTAAATTTGCTCGGCGGCAACGCGGTCCGGATATCAGCCGTGTGGTTAGTGGCTTATTGTGATACGTGATCATGGCTGATGCATGGAAAAGGCAGCATACACCATCCTGCGAGATGGCATGAAAGATTCATGTGCCGCCGGCGCCGCGATGGACGGGGCAGCATGCTGTGCCGCCTGGCGCTATGGCCTGTCGTCAGCTGGCGATGAAAACACCGGTGTTCCTGGGTGGGGCTGCGCTGCCTTCAGATGGTACTTGGGTGCCACCTAAACTTGCTCCGGCGCCGCTCGGCCCGATCAGTTACCTCAAGCACTGCGACGTATGATGACATGCAGCCGTATGCAATAATGACAAAGTGATACACATGAATGTATGGGGCAACACCGCCGCAGCATTACCACTTATGGCCCGCATAGCACCGAACGAGAGCTGTATCAGCAATAGAGGCAGGCCCGGAAGGGGGTAGTAGTAGCGCAGTGGTGGCATTCATCAGCTCAGCAGAACATCTGTAATCCATTTTCAGCCAGAATGTAGGAAGCAGACAATTGTTGTGGAATATTTAGTCTGACAGTGTAATGCTACAACCAAAGTCGAAGAAATTATGGTTTTCTGAATGCAAAGCCCCAAGTTGCGTGCCATAGTATTCGATCGCGGTTCATAAACCCCCGTATCCCCAAAAGACCACCTAGGCGCCGCTCCTAAGATGTCTGAGATAATTCCCGCAACGTTGAAATCATTGTTCTGAAATTTGGCGTACCCTACCCAAATTGGTGATCGCACATTGCACCAGCTAGCACAGGTCCAGTCTATGAAGGTCCCAAAGCTAGGCAGGTCAAAGTAATGTCTTGAACTCGTCTCAATGCGGTTCTTTGAATGTACATTGAAACATTCTTATAAACAGGCCTACACAACATTGCCAGAGTGAAATATGAGTATACATTTTATACCAATGATCAAAGTAAATACGGAAATACACAACAATGACCCCAAGTCAGGTCATCAGATCAAACAGAGTTGAATCGTAGCAAGCAATGCATAGCTTTTTAGCGAGTTAACATCTTCACACAATATGAATAAGTGCAGTGACATGTTATGTTTTCCAACAGTCGTCCAATTTCCAACATACCAGGTTACTGAGATGCGACTTGAAACATTACGATAAAATAACATCGCATGCGTTCTGCGGATAAAGTACAATCTGCTTAGAAGCCAAGACTGCCAAGGCAGGTTATTTTTAAGCTTTGGCCGCGTTTTTCCTGTGATTTTGGCTATAAAGTCCAAGCTTCCAATTTGTAATTGAAAGCAAAAGATGACGTTAAAATGCTGATTTTGTTGCAAAATTGCTTTCAAATACTTTTCCAGAAGAGGCAGGGATGCTCTCAGGTACCAGCTACGCTTGGTTCAGCGCCGGCCGGCCGGGTCACTTACATTAAGCCACGCAACGTATGATGACATGTAGTCGTGTGTAATAATGATAAAATGATACACATGGCTGCATAAAGCGACGCCATCGCAAAATCATCACTTATAGCTTTCACAGTACCGTAAGAGACTTGGTGACATTAAGTGCCTTTTCCCAAGCACACTCATCTTAGAATATCGTCGGATTTAACAGCGCATTGCATCTTTCCAGGTGCTTCAATTTTATCTGATCGGTGATCTTAGCCTTTGCATGTGTCACCTGTGTTAGACCAAGTCGTCAGATTGCATACCATCAACGTTGAAGCACGAAATCACATCCATTTTACGACCATAGCTCAAGACGTACGGTGGAGACCGGATGACTGATTGCACTTCGGCATTGACGACTTGATCTAGCTTAGGAGGGCGGACAAAACAGGCATTGGACAAATGTTTCAAGTAACTCTATAAGTTCAAGGATAATGCTACAGCACGCCGCTTATCGTTTCGCTGAATCCAGCCTGGACGCAAGAAAGTGGGTTAGATTGAAACCCGTTGCTTTGTGAGGAGGCGATTCTACGACATTGAAGTTGTTAATAGTTCTTGTTTTTGTATTTTATTTGTTTTTTACTCGCGGTTTTCGGCGTCCAAACTTTGAAAGGTGGTAGCAGAGTCGCTGATGATAAGTGAGGTGTACGAGTAGAGTAGTGCTGTCAGCCGGGTAACCTTATCAGCCAAATTAGGAAATCATGAGGCACTGTTCTTCAGTCATCTGGATTCCACATTGCTGACGGTAACTCCGGCTTAAATGTATAGAAGGGATAATTTCGTGCTGCTGAACTCACATGGAGTATGGTATTGTTGTTTCACCTTTGAAATACATTCACCTCCGGGCTCCATATCAATATAACAGATGATGCTCAGTCGATGGACGCAAATGGTTCCTTGTTAGTCTAGCTGTAGCTGTAATACTGAGTTGCTGGGGATTGTCACATAAAATATGTAGCGAGGAAAGTGAATAGTGATATTCATGGAAACCGAGACAAAATTTTGTTCCAAGTTGTCACAAGTCGTCTTTACAAGTAGATAAGAATGTGAATGACATAGGTAGTGGGTGTCTTTTAACTTTGTGAAGTTTGTTAAGACGAACTATAAGACTTACATCAATCAGCTTCAAATATTTGTTTCCTAAGCAAACGTGTTCATACCGCCCAATTATATTTCATTGTTCGATCCCACGTAGTTGTCCAATGGGAAAAACTTACTCGAAATCCGTCCGTTCCGAAAGTCGTAGCCATAGAGAGTCATGAAGAGCGTACGCATATATGGGATATTTAAAAGCAAAAGTTTTTTTTCATTTTAGTTTGGCAGCCAAATCATACCTGTTTGTATTTCTGTCGTCAAATTGATATATTTCTATGGGCTATCGGTCACACAAGGGCACTAGATCACGAGGTCGTGGGGTCTCGATATGAAACGTAAAAAATGCTGACATTTTATGACGGATATGTTTCATTTAATAAATTTCTTCTCAAACATGCACAATTTGTTACACTTCCTTTTCATTATCGATGAGGTATCTATAACCAAAGATACCTTAATTGTATGACCTCTAAACACTTTCGGAGGCTATAACTCCGAAACCTTTGGTCGGATCGGGCTGAAACGTTTTTAGGCGTGTTCAGATTCAAATAATACCTTTTACATACATGCTGGTCCAAATGCAAAATGATTGGGTATGAAATTTGAAAATATTCGTTTTATCTGCCATGTTTTCTCTCTTGGCGTATTGATGGCCAATGCGATGACCCTGTCACTCTCACAAGTGTCTAGTGCACTATTGAATATTTGCCCTTCTTGTATCGTGAACTTAACCAGCGAGGATTTTTGGTTTCAGCGAAATTGTCTTCGTAGTGTTACTTGAGCTGGAGTGAAAGACATATCATCACTTTTCAAAGTTCAGTACGTTCGCAAAGTGCATTGAGTTCACTTTACACAAACATTGGCTCCCTTTATTGAGACAGCATAAAGCAGTGCAAACAACATAAATAAAGCATACTCAGGAATATGACCATGAATGAAGATCGAAGTACTGCAAATACTACAGGCGCAACAACAGCTATGTCTGATGTAAGGCTAGCTTTTATTTCGAAAATCGGATTGTTTTGCTTATGGATACAAAGAGGTTTTCTTAGAGCAGATGAGATGCACGAAGCTCGGATGTTTGGCATGAACGAGGTAGAGTTGGTCTAATTTTTAATCTTTGGATGTTGCTCGGGGTAGCAGAAGTTGTCTTTATTATATAGAATACAGAAGTGAAGGATGGAGTTGCGTATTTATTTGTGCTGCGAAGTGTGCAGGACCCATAATCCCAGTCGCTTGTCTTTTTAGCGTTTCAGTCTTCAAAAATATTATTTTGATCGCCGAGCCAGTCCCTTGGGTGTGCGTGTGGCTTAGCCCGATGCACATCAGCTACTTCATTCAGGTGTCTTCAGTAAATACACGATCTTGTCGAAATAAGCGTTTTGCAAGAGTCACGCAAGAGTTATGCTGGTGTCGGTGTCAGCATGGCCGCGCGGACTGTGCGTGTCTGATGCAGCGAGGGGCCACGGTCACAGAGCGAAGGCCGCATCATCAGGCTAGTCGCCGGCGTTGCAGACATCTATGATGTCATTTTGCAATTATCCGAAGATGAAGGGCATTGCAGTTCAGCAATTGGCAGACAATAAAGCACAGCCATGTTGACACAGCATAGCACATTCACGTATCACATATACATCGCGGATTAGGTACACTTGGTGGATTTGCATGCCTGAAAAGCCACAATCATTGCATGACCGCACAAGCCGCCGAGTAGATTCGTCAATGTTGTCCAATAGTCAACAATGCAGTGTCAGCGATGCCCCGCTCGTGTGCCCATGTTTTGCCTCGTGCTTGGTGCGCGACCGATAGGTAATTTGTGCGCTGGGTGGTGGTCGCAGGCGGGAGGCGCTCTCACGGGGGCGGTCTCGCTCATTACACCGCCACCGACCCGGCGCCGACACGCCCGGCCGCTAATAACCGGCGCGGCCGGCTTTCTCTGGTGCGCGGAGGCGGGGCGTGTCATGACTGGCCTGACAAGTCCCGCCCTCCTCCTCTCGGCGCCCCCCGCCCACCTGCCAGTGAACCAATTTCTCTCGTCACCGAGCGGCGCGTGTTTTTCACGCGCGCCGCTCGCGTGATGCTTCCGAGCGGTGACCTTGTCGCCGCCGTGGCTCGTTTGTCGGGCACGGCGGCGCCCCGGTCGCCGGCGACGGCGCAGCACGGCCTGTTTTGCTATCGGGTGACGGCCGTCGATGGCTGAAGCGTGCTGGCCCGCGGGCACACGGTGGCGACTCAAGTGAGGGGGACGGGCGGCGGCCGCCGATCAATTTCCTCACATCATTCCTCGGTTTGTCGAGGCATCGTTAGCATGTTTTTCGATGCAAAGCGATGACGAAGGCCGCACGTTTTCCGCTCGGCGCTTTGGGGCGCATTCATGCTGATTGGCTTGATTGCCTCAGTGACAACATTTGGAGAGGTGGACGGGCGTTGTGTCGCTCTCTTAAGGTCGACTACTTAAGATGCAGCGTGCAGCGGCTCTGTGGAGACGAGTCGTACGTCTGGGGTCGCCTCCGATGCCCACCTTGTTCAGCCGGTGGGCAGATCTCTCAAACTCTTTTGTTCACATGTGCTTACTGTCTGGCAGGTACATACATGTACCGGGGTTCCGCAACATGACAGCGTGATGGTTGGGCGTGTGACACCATTCAAGCTGTCATCCTCCGAATGCGGGACTGGGGGTTCGAATATGGCCAACATTGACAGTATGTGGTGCTATTGCATCTATGAGGATATCACCACGAAACCCACAGCGAATGACCTTTGTGAGGTCAAACATGCCATGGCATAGCTTCGGTTAAGCAGGATGGAACCAAGCCAAAACTCCCCGTAGTAACTGGCCTTATCATGCGAACGTCAGTTGACCGACGTCGACTTTTATTTGTGGAAGTATACAAGTTATTTTAACCTTGTGTGACAATACAGAGCTTGTAGTACAACAGGTGCTCACAATTATCCCGATCAATTCAGGTCTATTTTGTTCGTTCTTTGCCTCTCTGCACACCTGTTTTTGCCTATTTCTCTCCATCACCATTTTACTCTCTAGAGCGCTCTCATGCGTTGTACTATGGAGACTTGGCACGATGGCTTGTCAAATTTCCAGTCGGTTGGACGCTGCATGACCGATGTAATCGATGCGCCCCTAAACTCCAATAACCAGTCGGTTGGATTTGGTCCGATGTTGACTTAAAACGCGGCTCGCATTCGCGAATTCCGAGGGATCGGACAAAAATATCCGAAAAATGATCTCGCATTTCTAGGAGAAAACTGATGCGTGCTTGAATTTCCCAAGTTGCGAATTGGTGAAGACGATTGCTTCTTCGACATATTAATAATTACACATACAAGAAGTGCACGTTTGGTTTTATTGGGATTCTTATTTATTCCAGTCGCTAAATATATTATATATTTCTTGACGCCTTTTGTGTATATCCATGCCATATAGATGTTGGTAGTACTTCACGACGTGATGCGATATTAATTTCCAATTTTTGCTGTTTTGTTTGTGAAAGTTCATTCCTTTACTTGTCAACATACGATGAGACTAATCCATGGAATACATTTGAGTTAAACGTAAAAGACCAAACTGAGGAGATGGCGTGACCTGCCCGGATATGTGACTTTCATATGTGCAGGGGGTTTTACACAAAATGTTCTCATCGGTTCTGGAAAGGACCACCAGATGTCCAAGCCTATATAGGTGTAGGATATGAGGGATGACGGTGCTTATCCCTACTTTTGGTGTTGACGGAGAGGGAGCAATACTCCCTGCCTTCTCTTTTTCCATGTTCATTCAAAGGAATGATGCGTCACGTCTTCTTCCCATATGTTTTGCGTTGCAACGAAGCGTTGGAGCAACACGTCTTAAGAGCCCGATCGAATTGAATAGTGGCACCAACAACCACTGTCGTGGATAGGATTACATTTTCGGAGCGTTCGAAAGTCTTCCCCACTCAAACAATTTCCGTTGGAGTCGTACCGATCCGACATGAATCTGCTAGTATCAATGCTTTACTGCATTGGTATCATGATCTTGAACGGCGTAAGGGTAGTCTTAGTCTAAAGGTAAGAGTCAATATGATACTTGCACTGAGAGGGGATGGGTGCTTTGCTCTGAAATCGTCAGGCTCTATGGCAAATGTATTCAGTGCGCTTTCTGATGCACCAAGGGAAAATTTGCCAGGCTTCTATGATGTCGCCGAACTGAATTGTGCGGAAAAATTGCCGAATAGTGTAGCGGATAAGCTAATCTATTGTGCATGCTTTGATAAAAACACCAAATTTAGCACAAATGTAAACCAATATATTTTTGACAGATTCAAATATTGAGCCATCGCGCAATTCCTCCTGAAGGTCGCCAGAGCCCTTGTCCAAAATGGCCGCCGCAGGACATCCAACGGAGCAAATATGTATTCCTCTGACGATATTAATCTGTGATTTAGGGCCAAGACAAACCAGATATCATCAACATAGATGTTATATATATATATATATATATATGCACATATATATATATATATATATATATATATATATATATATATATATATATATATATATATATATATATATATAGAGGACATGACAGACACGGCGCAGACACGACATACGCGTGCATACGCGAGGGACGCGGCGCATATGCGACAGACGTGACAGATACGGCGCAAACGCGAAACTTGCGGCGCAGACATGACGAACTCGGTATCGATGCGACAAATGCGACGTACTCGGAGCCGATGCAACAGACGTGTCGCAGACGCGACAGACACGGCGCAAACGCGACATATACGGTGGACACACAGCAGACGCGTCACACACGCGACATACTCGGCGCGGTCGCGGCGCAGACGTGACATGGTCAGCGCAGACGCGACGAACGGGGCACAGATGAGACAGCCGCGAAGTTGAACTCTAATGGTACGGCCTCTATGCCAATTTTAGTGAAATTAATTTCCCTGCTCCGGAATATTTGTCTTTATAAATATATCTTCAGCGGAAGTGTTGCCGCCACGAAAGCTCGTGACGGCATTATATTTTCTGATTGCTCAGTCAATATCGTGAGTATCGGCGATTTACCGGCGCACGTTGGAGCGCAAAATGACGCGAAAAATATCGTCTGGTAATGGTTGCGGGCATCGACGACTGCAGCCAAGCTATTTGTTATGGGGAAAATTCGAAGGAACCGTAAGCATTGCAAAGATGCTCACGGGGCTATCGGTACATACCACTTTTACCGCCAAATGTCATTCTACAGTGGTGTGGAGACAGTGGAAAGCGGATCTTTGTATTCGGACCGAAACACGTGTAGCTCGTGTAACGATGACGGCGCCCGCACACATAGGCGCACTGGAGGGGGGGGGGGGCAGGGGCCGGGCACCCCCATGCGACCAAAATTCCCTTCTGACCGAAAAGTGCCCTCTTGGCCGGAATGTCACAAATTCAACCCAAAAATCACCTGCCTTATGTGCCCCGCCTGTGCCAAAGGTGCCCTTTGGGCCCAAAACTGCCCTTTTGGCCCTTTTTTTAACTCCCACCTTCTCCCCCGGTCAACAACCCTTCCAGGGTGCCCCGGGCCGCAAAGTGCCCTTTTGGAGCCGGCCAAGTGCCCTTTTCGGTCCGGGCACCCCCCAATGGAAAATCCTGGGTGCGCGCCTGCTCGCACACATTGCAATACGTGCTAGTCAATGGGGAAAAGGTAGCCTGTACATCGTCTCATGTGGTGAAAGTGACGGCAAGTCGCCAAGTCGCCAAGTTGAGCCGTTTCCGAGAAACAGATCCATTCGTGAAAAACTCTGAAAAACGTCACTTCCGCTTTTCACACTCCCTCACATGTGCGTGACAAGTGACCCAGAAATTGCACCCACTGGCGTGGCTGCAATGACGATGTTCACAATTGTGGAAACATTGAGGTGCTGGTTTGGTGTCGATCGGTCCATTGATTGTCGAGATATGGAGCTCTGAATCTGGTTGATCGGGTGCGCTGACACTGGTGCCAAAATTATCAGTTTACATGCTATTCCTATCGGCAGTCGATGACCAGTCCCCTGGGGACCTCCGTGACGCTCACGCGCAACATGTTAACCCGATCGTAACTAAATTTTATCCAGTGGGTAGCCAGGATTTGGGGCTTTCACATGATGCCAGCCATATTTCGTTATTTGTGCTGTGAGCTGTACCAAGTGCCAAAATGCAGCGGTTTTGGTCGGTGTCGGGAATTTTACGAGTCCGATGTTAAACCAATGAGGGGGTCGTGTCAACTTTGAACATGTCCCACGCGCTTGGCATACATCCCACGGGAATGAAAATCGACACAACACATCATACATCGATTGTCTGTCGGCTGTGAATATTTCAAGTACGTGCGACCTATATTTGCACAATGACACGATGACAATAACTGCAGGAACACAAAGATAACAGGCAGACATACAGACAATTTGTAAAACCCAAGTGGTATGTTAAGAAGATAAAATGAAACCCATCACTAATTGCTGACTGTCCACATCCTGCTCTTGACATTAAAATGAATGTACACACAATTTGACCAACATTTGCCTTGCACAGGCATTTTCATAGCAGCTTTCTATTTCAGTGACCCTTACCTTGTTCACTTTCGCGAGCATTCCGAAGCACAATCAGGATCAAAGTGCGACGTGGAAGTGGCATACAACCAACGAATGGCATGATTTTAACTTTCAACTCGACATACCTACACACCACAAAATATGTTGGCTACAGTCGAGGGTTACGGGCGCATCGACTGTGTTGGTCATACGGCTGTTGACTACATTCGAGCAAAGTCAAACTATATTCTCACAATTCCATGCGCTGCTCCCGTTGTCAGCGGTACGGTCGCACCACTCGACATCGTCGAAGCCACTCAACATGCTGATGATATGGTTAATTAGAACACGAGCGGCAAATGAAACACTGAATGGAACCGTGGCGCGTGAACTGTGCTCATCGCCTGATACCACATCTATCCCGCGATCGCTCTTATCCAGCGTACAGTTTACGGGGAGGAAATCGGGGCCATGAAGTGCACCAGGCACCTCTCTTTTCGCCCAGCCCGGGCAGTGTGCGAAGAAGCCCATCTATTGGCTCCCGATGCAGAGATAGCGAGCGACACCGATCTTCACACGGCAGCGTCACTGACGCCTCCCAGCTACTTGGTGAGTTGTGCCCTGCTCAGAACATCTGGCATCGTCTGCACACCTTCAACAGACACAGATAGTCCGGGCTCGTGCCACCATCGTTGACCAGAGAAGGCATCTAATTTGGCATAGCCACATCCAATATAGTGTATCGAAGCCATGCCCGGGTCAATTCGTAGCATCCGACGTACATGCAGCGGACCTAGATGCCATCTCGAAGGGTGGACTCAGGCTCAAAGGACAACGAAAAATGCGAAGTCTCCGTCAGCTTACGCCAATCCTTACTCGCCCCCGTCTCCGTATCCAGCGATCGTATTCAACACCCCCATACCATCCCTTTCCAACACTCCTCGGTTCAAGCCATCTCCACCTCCGGTTAACCAGCCGAATTCAACTTCACCGCCGACGTTGTCTGCTCCCATCACCTTCAGAGTATTAGCAATCCAAAGCGTGAGCCTCTAGAAGCGAAGGCGAAGCGAAGGCGAAGCGAAGGCGAAGCGAAGGCGAAGCGAAGGCGAAGCGAAGGCGAAGCGAAGGCGAAGCGAAGGCGAAGCGAAGGCGAAGCGAAGGCGAAGCGAAGGCGAAGCGAAGGCGAAGCGAAGGCGAAGCGAAGGCGAAGCGAAGGCGAAGCGAAGGCGAAGCGAAGGCGAAGCGAAGGCGAAGCGAAGGCGAAGCGAAGGCGAAGCGAAGGCGAAGCGAAGGCGAAGCGAAGGCGAAGCGAAGGCGAAGCGAAGGCGAAGCGAAGGCGAAGCGAAGGCGAAGCGAAGGCGAAGCGAAGGCGAAGCGAAGGCGAAGCGAAGGCGAAGCGAAGGCGAAGCGAAGGCGAAGCGAAGGCGAAGCGAAGGCGAAGCGAAGGCGAAGCGAAGGCGAAGCGAAGGCGAAGCGAAGGCGAAGCGAAGGCGAAGCGAAGGCGAAGCGAAGGCGAAGCGAAGGCGAAGCGAAGGCGAAGCGAAGGCGAAGCGAAGGCGAAGCGAAGGCGAAGCGAAGGCGAAGCGAAGGCGAAGCGAAGGCGAAGCGAGCGCGGAAGACTTGCGGAACCGTATCGACCACACCTGTGTATCACAAACATATGTAGTGTATGGGCCACACCTGTGTATCAGGCACTTATGTAGCGCATCGGCCACACCTGTGTATCACAAACATATATATGTAGTGTATCGGTCAGACCTGTGCATCACTCACTTATATAGCGTAACTGCCACACCTGTGTTTCAGACACTTATATAGTCCATCGGTCACACCTGCGTATCATACACCTATGTAGTGTATCGGCCACACCTACGCTACACACAAACGCCCTGTGTACGGGAAGGAAAACGTAGCTGCCCACCCTCTTTAGAGATTCAGATCGTGCGACATGCCCAGTTTTTTCCTCAGTATTTCGCAGGGGAGCATACGCTGTTTTATACATAAAAACGTCACAGGGAACCTGACATATGAGAAAGGGCTAGTCGATGATAGGAAAATATCATATTTCGACATCAGAAAGCCTTGGGGTTATATGGTCAGCGCCGTAACATCTTTTACTACGTTCTGACGCATAGACGCCATAGCGCTACGTGATCAGTTTTTGCTCAGAAGTGTCCGTACTCGCAAATAATTATAAGCGATACAAGTCAACTAACATCAGCTAAGAAAAAGCAATAAGAAAGTTACGGACTGCAATGATGGGTTTAAGACAGCATTCATTCGTACCTCAAATGTATACATGTGTTCCTCGGCCTGCCGTCAGCATATCTCGAGCAGCTAGTGTGCTCAGACGCTCGTGGTAGCTAGGTAGTTACTTATCCAACTTAGCTAAGTAGGCTGTTTAATAATGGAAGTTACTATATTGAAATGTTGAACGCAGCTTGTAGTGAACTTAACTCATTAAATGGCTATCCAGGGCTTTGCTTGTGATTGTTGAGACATGTTTCACAATCTGACTTCAGGATAATTTGATTCTATGTCTTAATAACCATCTAAAGCAGTACCCTTGTCTGACGTATAGTGAGGTAATAATAGAATACAGCTGGGTAACTATGAGTTGTTTTATAGAAAACTAATAATCATAATTTTACAATTCATGAGGTTCTGGGTAGCTATATGCCAGTGTTCATGCATATCGAGGAACAAGTTCTCCAACTTCTTTTTATAATTTTGTTTGCCTGTGCACTAGAAAGAGATTATGTGATTGAAATGTAGCTCTAGTGTACGTGCATTCTGTCAGTGGCAGTCAATGTTCAATGCAACGGTGTTTATTTCACATAAATGCATTAGTTTTTCAGCAATAGAGCTAACTTCCCATATCTATAGTTGTTCTAGATTCAGCAAGTGTCATGCATTACAGGTATTCATGACGTTTGAAGGTTCGGCACAATCCTTTCCCACTGACCAGTAATTCAGAACATAGCAATTTCCCAGTTAGGAGTACTATTTTTGTTCCAGCGCATTTTTGTATTGGCGTACCCAGCCTAACCTTGGGTTACCCGCCTCGCAAACAGTCGCATTCCACGCGATCCCGATTCACAGACAGACCACCGCCCACGCCCCCACAGACGGTACCAATGCGCGTCCTCCACCCGTCACCCAGTGTGACTCAGCTCGCCCTAAAATCACCGCCGAAGCGAGGCGGCGTGCCGACCGCCCGCGGTCGCTTTGAAGCGTCGCCTCAGGCCGACCGCAGCGGCTCCGAGCTCACATTGAAACGCAGCCGTCATTCAGGTGTAAATTTTTACTGCTCTTGAAATGTCACCTCTATTTGCCTTTGTTGGGTAGGTCGGAAAGTCACCGAGAGCGGTATGGCGCCGGCTTGTGAGGCCCCTCAGCTGCTGCAGAGGCGGCCGACGGCGGAGGACAGACGCGCTACACGAGAGTGGGTGGCCCGCGCAGGATCGTGAGGCCCCTCAGCTGCTGCAGAGGCGGCCGACGGCAGAGGACAGACGTGCTACACGGGAGTGGGTGGCCCGCGCAGGATCGTGAGGCCTCTCACCTGCTGCAGAGGCGCCCGACGGCGGAGGACAGACGCGGTACACGGGAGTGGGTGGCCCGCGCAGGATCGCATGCTAGCCTACAGGCCGTACACGGCATTGCACAAGATCAAGCACGGTCACGGACGGTCAAGCGAGGTCGTACGTGGTCGTGCGTAGTCATACGTGGCCGAACAAAGTCATAGATGATTTGATAGGAAGAGCGCACCAGGTTAAACTTGTCGTATTTCAAAGCTAGCTGCGAATCTGGAGACCTGCCGACGACTCCAAAGCCATGTAAAGGGAAGTTTTTTAAAAACCATATCAAGGGACCGAAGTTTTACCATGTAAGCTTCCCTTCACACTGATGCCATGCGAATGGAACGTGTGATTTGCTGACTGATCGCATGACCTTTTGGTGAGGAATTATGGACTCGGTACTTCGTTCCGTTGACGAGGTAAAGAGTGTCGAGAAGCTGCATGCGAGTTAGTGGTTGCATTTTATCTGCATTCGCCCTGCGTTATCTTTCGCATCGCTGCTGATTTAGCTGGCAGCGACCATAGCTAACCACATGGTCCAGACCTACAAGTGTCCGAACATCCCACTTGAGGATTGGCATTGCGACCCTTCCAGAGCTGTCAGCAGCGATTCAGGGACCGCCTTGCTCACTGACAGACCGGCTTGATGCTATTGCTCTTCATGCTATCCGTAAATGCCAATTCTTATATTCTTGGACCACACATACTTCATCTTACGAATGCCTCAAGGATGCCGAGTGTCTTCCATGCCTTTTTAGCCTCGTTAGAAACGGCTTTTGTTCTTCTTCCCCACGAATCTAGCCATGATTACTTTACGCGATAGCAGAAACACGATGACGCGCAGCCCGCAAAATGTTTCGCACCTTTGTTCAGTACCTTTTCTTTGAACATTTGCGCGTCTGAAGTGAAAATGTAGACATCAGATTATATAAGTTCATTGACTAAAGGCGGACCAAGGACAACCACTTCCAGAAATTTTTGAGTTTCGATAACTCATGCACATGAAGATATATTGAAATGAAACTTTCTACGTGAGTGCAATTGGCCAGTATCTCCAAAACGTATCTCTCGGATTTCTGTTCAAAGTCAAGTCAATAACCTGAGGTCACATAAATTCGTTGCAAATTTTCGGCGAACCATATTCATATTTGTTTAATACTCGAAGTGTTCTACCATCATTTTACCTTAGCGTGTATGTAGAAGAATCAGGAAATTTCTGACCCAATTTCTTTGACCACCGTCAAGTGGTTTGAGGTCAGGTCGCGATAATGTGTGAAATTTAGGCTAGACCTACCTAGGGACTGTTGTTTTTTGTTTGTTTTTTTTGGGGGGGTGGGGGAGGGGGTGAATTCAGATCTTTTAAGGTCCAAATAATGTTAAGTTTGCATTGCACATGAGATACCCCTATATGCCAATGTAATTCTCAGAAAGAAACCTTGCCCCATATCAAAATTCCCATTTTCCAAATTATCCAAAAACATAAAATAAAACTATTATGGACCTAATTATCGGGGACTTTCCGATGGCACCCAGTTCGTGTCTGTGCAACGCTTAGACGGGGTCTTCAATGACCCCCACCCCCACCCCAACCCCCAAACAAAACACACACACACGAGACAGAATGTGATGATCTGATCGGAGAGACGGCACAGGTGAAAGAAAACTCCAAAAGACCACAAAGCTAATATAAAATTTCGCTGCACCAGCAAGCTCCACATCTGCTTATGCAGACCACGTAGCGTGCGGCCTTCTGCTGCGAATGCGGATGACAAGTCTAATTTCAAGGTGCGGTGGCGTACCTACGTGCGCTTCTGGCTAGACGATGATGTCATTGATGTTCACATGGCCGATATAGTGGGGACAGACCCACGTGGTGGCCAGTCGCCGATATATTGGGGACAGACCGTCCTTGGTGGCCAGTCGCCGATATAGTGGGGACAGACCGTCCTTGGTGGCCAGTCGCCGATATAGTGGGGACAGACCTACGTGGTGGCCAGTCGCCGATATAGTGGGGACAGACCGTCCTTGGTGGCCAGTCGCCGATATAGTGGGGACAGACCGTCCTTGGTGGCCAGTCGCCGATATAGTGGGGACACGCCTAGGTGGTGGCCAGTCGCCGATATAGTGGGGACAGACCTACGTGGTGGCCAGTCGCCGATATACTGAGGACAGACCGTCCTTGGTGGCCAGTCGCCAATATAGTGGGGACAAACCGTCCTTGGTGGCCAGCGGCCAACCTGTGACAGTGCGGCGTACCTCCAGCCTGTGGCAGTGCGGCGTATAAATCAAGAACCGTCGTAAACCTTACTGAGGATCTGCGGTTCGCCATTTGACATGACGTAGAATCGCAGATTCGTAGAATACTTTGTGAACTGTGGTCTTGGTGCAAAGTCTTCAGCGGACGCTTCGAAGAAAAGAAAATCAGTACTAGCTTCCGTGATAGTCACCCAAGAGCTGCATGCGGCTGAGAGCTTTTGGTACTATTATGTTTAAGTCACCACTGCGGTGAACATGGGACTTTACCGTTGAACAAGTTTAGTGATTTAAATTCCCGTCTCTGTAACGTGTAAAAGCATCCCTAATCCATTGCAAACTTCGCATTCAATTCACCGGCAACTAAACTTCTTAGGGCAACTTCTCAGGGCAAAACAATATAAGGTGTGCAAAACTGCGCTGGCTAGCCCCTCGCAGCTGCAGTGATCGCTTTTTGAGCCCCTGGATACTGCAGATACTTCTGGTAGACTTGAATTCGTAGGTGCCTCTACAGGAATAAATCCATGTGTGCTAAATCTGGCGAGTGAAGAAGGGAAGATGGAAGGTTTTCTACCTTCCAGAAGACCAATCGACCACTGCAGCGGTTCTCTACTCACCTCTGGTTATTCTGCGCGGTGCGGGGCGACGCGCCATTCCACTGAGGCTACCCCGATGACATTTCATTGCTGTGCTTGACCAGGCCTCATGTCCGGAATGTCTCCGGTGTCCTTCCGTGCCGTTCCTTGACGACGGCCAGGGTGTCGCCGTCTTCGTCCCCGAACCACAGAAGTCCAGTGGTGTCTGAACTTCTGTGCTGGTCAGTGTCTGGGCTTTGCTGGTCAGTCTACACCATGCTGTGACCTTGTTGCTTGCAGGGATTTATCGTGAACCTCTGTTGATGACGAACAACGGCTATTCCGGGAGATGGGTAAACCTTACTGAGGTTTACGTTGAGGTGGATGGAAACGTGCCTGATGGAAGCCAGACCTGGCTATGGCCATGTTTGTCTCTGACCAAGTTGAAGTTGAAGTTGGAGTCGCAACTTCCATTTGGGAAGTTGGGACAGTTATCATTATTTTCACTGAGCCACATCACGTACCCTCTCCGGGCAGCTCTGTTGTTTTTCGAAAGTCTGATCCTTGTTGTCACTCTGCCTGTCCTCAGCTTAACATGCGCCCTGGAATGGGGGACGAAATCCACCCACCCCTCCGGTTTTTCGCAGATAACTCCAGATTTTACCGGCCGATATACGCCATTGTTTGTGTACCTGCTAACAAATGAACGGCGCGTTGCTTAAAGTAACAAAAAATGAAAATCGACCAAAATTGTTTACAGTTAGGGGTCGCTAAAGTTTTTAAAAAATATCAGCGCCTGACTACAAAAATCGGCGCTGATGCGCTTCCCGTATATTGGCAAAAAGGAAGTGTTCTTGCAAAACTAGCAACTTGTTTGATGTACATTGTCATGCTATATTGTCTCAAAGTCATGTCAAGTCACCGAGGTCAAGTCAGGTCAAGTTCATGACAGGTGAACACACGCCCTGGAGGGAGGATGGCGAAATCCGCCAACCCCTCCGGTTTTTCGTACATAACTCCATATTATACCGGCCGATATACGCCAAATGTTTTGTGCACCTGCTTAGCAATGACCGGCGCATTGCTTAGAGCAAGAAAAATGAACATCGGCCGAAACGTTTTCAAGTTAAGGGCCGTTAAAGTAAAGACAATTCGCAGCGCCCGACCACAAAAATCGGCGCTGATACGCTCCCCATAAATTGACAAAAGGGAAGTGTTCTTGACAGCACTAGCTACTTGTTTGATGCACACTGTTATGCCATATAATTTAAGAGTCATGTTAGGTCGCCGAGGTCAAGTCAGGTCAATTTCATGGCAGGCTAATGGAACCAAACTTGGTCAACTGGAATGTGTCATAAGTGCAAATGACTGTCATGCGATTTATGTCACTTTGCATGTTACTCCCTATACATCCAGAAATCTACTGTTTGTCATTGTGTGCCTAAGCGTTTCCATACTTTATTCATGTATTTCACTCCTTTTCTTGCGAAACCGATTGTGCCGAACCGCTCATCGGAGCAGTCGGGTGGGTAGCCCGGTTCCGGTAACTGGAGCAGGTAATGACCTAATAAAGTGCTTCTATATAGGCGTCCTGAGGTCAAATGGCGGATCTGGAATCTGTATTGCATCATTAGTAATGTCCAAAACATCATTAATGCCAATTTCGAAGCATTTAAACACGATCACAGCGATCCATAAAAATGGCAAGCCAAGCCACGCAAAACCAGAAAATTCTCTATTTTGACCTCATTTGACCTTGAAGATATTGACCTAAGTTCATGAACTTTCCACACAATAGAGTCCACTATCGTGCCCATCGACCCTGCGAATTTCGTGGCTCTAGCTTTCACAGGAGACGAGATCTTAGGGGGGGGGGGCGGAATCTGCCCCCTCCAGTGCACGTTATTTTCAGAGGCCCTCCAGGGCGCGTGTTAAGTTGTTTCCTTCGAAAACGAGCAATGAGGACTTGCTTGTGTCCGTTTCTTGTGCAAGGTACCGAGTTGATTATTGCGGGGCATGAATGGCCAATTCACTCACTCATTTTATCCACACTTTTATTTATTCGAGCAGATTTTTTTCCGGCCGTTTCTCTGTTCAATTTTGTTTGTTGCATGACCCTCACCAAGACACCATTGTGTGAGACTGAGGATGGTGTAATCAGCTGCGGTTTTCTTTGAAAATTTTCTGAAGTTCTGTTGCGTATAGGTGCCGACTTGGTTGATCAGTAAAATGCAACCATCTTATTCTTTCCGTCCTTGCTGCATTCAATCATTGCCAGATGCAATGAGGAATATACAAAGCATGTCTCCTTTTCGTTGTGCACGTGCATGCAAAACGACATGGAATATGATGAAGTAGAACTGATATTGAAATGATAAAGACTATGATGATTTGGGTACCAACCATTACTCTGCAATACTATGTGTAGAATAATGCATGGATCCGAGTGACGTGAAGCGAAATATTGACCGATGTGACCCCACTAGAGCCCAAAAGGGTCAGACCGAAGTTAGCACTATCGCTCAAAGCTAAGACGAGGCTGACAGTGCTTAGCCAGTTCTTTTCCTGACGTTCCAGCAATGACGTCTATGATCACCAGCTCTAAAATGTTGCTCATGTTCCATAGTTGCTTTCCGAATGCATTCCTTGTGTACCTTTCTAGATAGCTGAAAGACTAGTGGCCGCCGATCTCCTGTGTACGGTGACCTTCCACCCCGCTCTTTCCATCAGGATTGATTGGTGTGGCCCCCAAGCGGTGCATTGGCTTGCGTATGATTATGTAAGCTCTTCGCCTTGTACCTTTATCTGTGGCACTTCTTTATCGTCGCACATATTTACTTCAGAATATGATCTATATCTTAATTGGTTCATTGGATTTCATGCCTTCTGGTGTTCTAGCATGTGCTTTTAAAACGGTCGGCATAAGCGTTTCCCAGATGTCGCTAACGGAATTGGTTCTCCTTCTCCAGATATCATTACACGCTTGGTATAGGTCCATTTGGTGTCTTAATAATAAACCTTCGATATCAGGTGCAGAGAGGAATGGAAATCGTGGTGGCAAGCTACCAGACTGAGCTATGTTTGCAACTTACAAACCAGCATTAGAAATGAGAGAACACTGGATTCAGCGAGCCTCCATAGGAAATTTGCATTATTTCATAGGGAGCTATTCGTTTCCATGGCACTGTGCAATAGCAAAAAGTAAACAAATGCACTACGTGGCCATTACGTCACCCCAGGTCGATAGGGCGGAATATTAACCGGCTCATTGCAGTGGAAAATCCCGTAAGTCATGTGATAACATACATTATTCGCTAGCTAGTTAGCAATGCAACGGCATGAAGTAGGTACACTATAATTACACGAAGCACACACATGTGCTTGCACGAGAGGGAGATAAAAGCGGATGTCTAACACCACTGGGAAAGTCATATATTATTAATTTGTGTCTTCAGACACATATTTAGGAACGCCCTGTGGTTCCATGCTCCGCTAGCATTAAGCTCCCTCTGTTCCAATTCACAGGAGTGCAATAAGCGAAACCACACCGAGGGACAGATAGGTGACATCTCTCAAGCTACAACTATTCAGCTGAGGAGGTGAGGGGAATGCGATCCGATGCTTCTGTGCTTCTTACACAAACTATCTGAGCGCTGACGAACAATCTTGCTCACTTGCACGTCGGATTACAAAGAAGAATCTCTGCGAGGCGCAACTTTAGCTTTTCTGCGCCAGCCCAGCGACTCAATCGCTGCTGATCCAGAGCTCGCTTCGCTGTTACGAGTCGAACTGCGAGGTCAGAAATTGGACAGCCACTTTGACCTGGACAAACAGTTGCAAGGCGCCGAGTCTTTGGCACTGGCTGCTTTATTAAATGATAGAAGAACGACCAACGCCAAGCGCGTAACGAAAGCTGAATAAGACCAATTAAGTCAGTCTTTAGAAACAAAGGCGAGGAGACCAGAATAGCTATCTAATGAGGATATTAATCATATTACAAAAGAGTTATTGAAAAAGTGATACTAAAGGTGGTTGAGGCACACTACGAAAATAATGTTGGGATAGCATTGTTTGATAAGGTGGTAATAAAATATCCTGCTTTTTCGGTTTGGTGTCAATCATGGTAAAACGGGTTTCTCTTGGGCTCATGATCAGACTGTTCGGTCGAAGTCAATCTGGAAGGCTAAGGGATGATTTTTTTTAAACATAGACATGTGTGTTAAGTTGCTGGTGTCTCGCGAGGCGTGGTCGAGGAGCTGGGTGTCGTAGGCATATCGCAAGAGACGTCCACGTGCAGGGCAGGAGAAAGAGGATAGGACATTGATGACACTTTGGAAAATTCCTTAGGATCCAACCCATCATAACCTTGAAATCATACCAAGGGCGGATATATATACATATATATATATACATATATATGTACGTATATACATGTATATATATATATATATATATATATATATATATATATATATATATATATATATATATATATATATATCTATATATATATATAAATATATGTGTGTGTGTGTGTGTATCTATATGCAAGGCTATTTACAGATGCATATCCATTGCCTTGATAATCTTGCTCGTATTTGTTCTTTATTTAGGTCGTAATGTATTCGTCCGATGTCGCCAATTTTATCTTTTACCATGTTCAAAATATTTCGGCATTTGACAGGCTATCGCCATTAATAGCAATATGTATAAAGATGTTCAATAGCAAAGAATGTTATATTCTAGGATCACACTTAATGTTGTCGGAAGCACTGCTTCGAAGGAGTGCTCGCTTGGGCTTGTGTTTTATAAACGTATAACGCATACCACCATCAGTGTACAGCTGCTCACCTTTACCGAGTGGCAGTGTTAAGCAGCTCAAGTGTAATACATGATCGTGTGTGTACGTTCTGGGCAGCTCCTTGCACTCGGATTCGAATTTCTTCGAATAGTACGTCGGAACTGATTGTTGCTGTTGGTTGGGTTCTTTTCTTTTCATCCCAGGGCCGCCGACGTTCTTGCTCCTGTGGTGATGCGGAGTTGTGGTTTGTCGCACTTGCCGGTTGGTTTGACTTTTTGTGTTGCGATGTGTCGCAAAACAAATGTCGGATGATGCACTATTCGACTTTGTATGTTGTTGACTGTTGACATTGTTTACGATGAAGCTTATCAAAGCAAGATATGGTGTGGTCTTGAACAAAGCATGCAAACGCTGAAATATACTGTCGATATCCCCAAATATTTATACTGTTGGGATTTATTGGTAGGAACGAATATCACATGCATGTATTTCTCTTTGTTTTCTCTCCGTAGGGTGAGTATCTGATATGGGTGACGTATCTGGTAAAAATACTTCATAAAACGTAACATATTTTATAGCGCACGTTGTGCAACACAAATCTGATGCAGCTATGCCCAAGGACGTAACACATATCTTGTGCAACTATGCCCGAGGACGTAACACATATCTGGTGCAGCTATGCCCAAGGGCGTAGCATATATCTTGTGCAACTATGCCCGAGGATGCAAAAGCGCCGGCAAAAAGTGTGTGTGGGAAGAGGGCACCAATTCGTCACGCATAGCTCACGATGAGACCGTGAGTGCCGTGTTCACAGATGACCTGGAGCCGTTCGACGCTCAGTTCGAGCGGCAGGGCTTCCAGCCAAAGTCGGGCAGCCAGCGGTAGCGCCGCGCTACCTCCACTTGTCCAGCTGTATTTCTGTGCCGGTCAGCGATGTCTGGCCACCCGTCCTGTCCTATTCTTGTCCGGTTTTGTAACGAGCCCGATCAGTTGTCCGTGGTTTGCGGTGCTTACTGGCGTGGATGCTGTTCTGCACAACCGCATATACACCATGTTCAAAACACCATGTTCGACATTAAAAAAACACGAAGGGTGGGGCATGAACTCCTCACAATTATCTGCAAATAATTATGTTGAATGGTAAAAAAATGGATGATGGGTAGAGCAACATTATGCTCCAATCCGATAGCCTTATCAAATGCTGCCCTGCGCCGCATCGGTTCGTGCACAGGAGCTAAACCCAGTGTTACTGCATCACATGTACTACCATTATGGGAGGTGGCGATAGCTAAGTGGGGCAAAACACCGCTTGCTGTCCAGCAAGATCACGAAATTAATTACTTGCCACGCTGGTGATGGTGTCCACGCGCAAAAACGAGCCAGAATCAGTGCACACGGAGCAGCGTGCCGGCGGCCGGTCGACATCAAAGACGCCGCACCGGCTGCACCAGCAGTCATAAACGTGGGCGCCTCCTAGTGCGAAGAGCGCGACGGCGCAGAACGAATTGTGAGCAGTAAAGTCGCTGCAATCTGATGTG
Organism: Imbricaverruca yamaguchii; assembly: GCA_034440575.1. NCBI lineage: Eukaryota > Metazoa > Arthropoda > Thecostraca > Neoverrucidae > Imbricaverruca > Imbricaverruca yamaguchii. The sequence continues at coordinate 104,223 of JAOTOL010001514.1, forward strand.
GTGGCCGATAGAAATCAGGACAATTATCACTCGGACTGGGTTTATGACATCCAATCGGCCGTGTTTCGCCAGCGGCTCTGTCGCCTGGTCACGTGACCGGCTGTGTCCGGCCAACAGTCGCTTAATGAAAGGTCAGGAAGGGCGATCGGAGCGTGAACGGCGATTCCACAGTTAATGTATTGGATGCTGCTTGTTGGTGTACGCCGGTCATTAAACGGATACCGACGTGTCGACAATTTGCACCCAGCGACGCGAGCCGAGCCGGGCTGGGGTAACCCACCCGAGCGCGGCCGCAGTGCCGATGAACTCCATCGCCACAGTCCAGTGGTCAGGCGCACGGCTCCGATTATTGCGGATGGAGAATCAAACACAGAGAGCGAGACGCTGATACCAGCCATCTGATTATGCATGGCCGTCGTGCCGCTTTAATCGCCGCATCAGCGCAACTTAGACGCGCTATTTGTCAAGCGTGCTTCGCCCTCGAGGCTGATCCAGATGGGCTCCTGTCAGGCGAGCATTGGAAAAGAGCGCCCCCGTCGTCAAAACGCGCCGTCAGAACCAATCAAATTGATTATGCATTCCGAGAGCGCTCTATGGTGCGCCGATTATGGTGCATCGGAACAAACAAAACTCGCCTCATCCATCACCATACAACACTGATCGCGCCCCACCTATCGCTGCGAATTAAACACTGATGAATTATTTAGAATGCATGCATTTATTCCGCTAGAATGGCGTGGTTGCTTCGCTCTATGTAGCACCATCCCATGTCGTACGGTAAAACAGCAATGGAAGAAATAATCCATGTTGAAGTCAAAGTGTACTAGCATAATTTAGTTTCTTTCACATTCTACTGTTCCTTTTTGTACACGTCTTGTACATAGCAGTAGGAGCGAGGGGCCAAGGGGCCATGGCCCCTCTTGAAATGTCATGAAATAGTGTCATGAAATGTCATGAAATAGTGTCTTGTCCCACTTGTCATGAAATAGTGTCATCAATGGTATAGCGATGCATGTTAAGAAGCAACCTCAAAAGGGGCTTTGCCTCCCCCCCCCCCGGATACTTTTTGAGATGTTCCAACGCCTCTGACTTTGAATGTGGCTTTTGCAAATATCCCTCGCTTTGTATATATTCATAGTATGTTGATGATAGGTGTTTGATAAGCCATTTGATGTCACATTTCGTGAGTGTGCAATCTGTCTGGTCTTGTGGCTGCTTGTCCCCACCGCTAGCCACATGATGTCTTGCTTGCCATCGCTTCCTTCAGTAGCAACCTCTGTGCAGCATGGCGACATCAAGTAGAGTAGGCTGGATATGACACGTTTAGAGCTCTAACTATCTTCGGAATGCAAAAAACAGGCCGGTCGTCTAACGGATCTCACATTGACTTCTTTGGTCTGACTTGGAACGGTGCGAACGTTAAGCAACAGACAAAGCATGCTTTGTTTTGTTTGCAGTTGAGGGAATATGCTACGCGCTGGTGAAATCAGGATTTATCTAAGTAGTTTGTGAGGAAACAATTAGAGGGCGGGGTCAACATTTCCTGCACTTCTCCCAGCGGAACTAGGGTTGTCTGCTGCGTGTGGCGGTCCGCGGGTTACATTAGCCGTCGGCGGAGCAGCGGCAACCAGCCGGTAACCGTCGGCGGAGCAGCGGCAACCAGCCGGTAACCACCGGCGGAGCAGCGGAAACCAGCCGGCAACCATTGGCAAAACATCGGCAACCAGCCGGCAACCGTCGGCAAAGCATCGGCAACCAATCGGTAACCATCGGCAAAACATCGGCAAAGAATCGGCACCCAACCGGCAACCACCGGCGGAGCAGCGGAAACCAGCCAGTAGCCGTCGGAAAAGCATCGGCAACGGGCCGGAAACTGGTCTAATTGGGTGGAACGCCATCTTGCACCCGTCTCTGATGTCCTGGCGTTGCTGGGTTCGAGTCGCTTCGCACGCTCGTCTTTAGTCCCCGGCTGGAAGGGTCAGTTGGCAATTGGTACGACAAGGTCGAGAGTGAGCTACCGGAATGGCCGTGTCGGTGTATTGACAGCACTTGAAGCGTTTTGCCAAATTCATGCCGGAAAACTGCACGATAGGAGTCGACAGCGGCCAACGGGTCAACTAGCGCCAGCAGTGGCAGGTTTTGTAACTAACGCTACGGGAGGTTGTTGCGATTGTCTCTTAACCCGCGCCGTCTTTCCGGTCAAATCCTCACACCCTGTCTCGGGGGGGGAGGGGGCGGTTGAAGACCCTCTCTAAAATCCAAATTAAGCATCGTATGAAAACGAAAGAGATGTCATTGGAAAGCGCTCGAGGAGTATTATCCGGGTCCACCCCCAAAAACAATTTCCCCCAAAAGTGACGTCACCATAGGGCTAGATTTTCACGACTTTTCATGACTTACATTATTTCTGGGCTCTGGGGAGTTCATTTTGGGGATATATGAGAGAGAACAAATTATTCGGACTGAGAAAATGACAGAGAAATCGACCAGTGCTTTAATTTTTGGTCCCCAAAAATACTTTAAAAAAAAAGAAACTTCAAAATTGTTAGTTTTCAAGTTTCTTTAATTTTCCTCTTCTAATGAGTAGAGCAGACCAAGAAATGTTGTTGGAAGTCAACTTGCCTTAATACAAAATGCTTACTTTAGCCAGAATCCTCTATTTGAACTACAATTTGACAAATGCGCAAAATTTATATGTAGTCAAAAACGTAGAAAATGAAAAATTATCCTTGTACGTTTTGTTGCATCCCTAAAGATAAACAAACTCTGAAAGTTTCATTAAAATACCTGCATCCATTAAAGAATGACGACTGGCTGAACTTTTTTGGAGGTGTCCTCACTTGACCTTGACTATCTCGTTGACCCTAGATGACCTGACTTCAAAATTTGGATTCAACGTGCCAAATTGATGTGGGAAAAGGTATGCAAATTTGGGCGCGCTGCCGCGCGCCGTTCGTCTGCTATCCGCGAAATACCTGAGAGGGCCGGTTGAAGACCCCCGAGACGGGACGGATTAATGAAATGCATACCTGTGAGCTGAAATGGGGAAATTAAAAAAAAACAACATGGCATTGAGTAAAATAATACAGTTACTTAGCCACCTTGCAGTATCGCAAACATCGTGATACCATCAAAATTACATGCAGACTTGGGCTTTACAAATTCGGACCGTAGCCTGGCTTTGACACTGATGAATGAGAACCCGAACGGTTTGTCCCGCGGCAGACGTCACCGCCCCTGAAAATAACTCGACAAGCCCTTCATTTGATCGAAAAAGAGGAAACTGAAATTAAACCCACCCACCTGCAAATCTATCCCATTTACTATTCGAACAAAGCCTATTGTTTCTTCGCATGCATTTCTTGCGCAACTCTGGAGAGCTCCAGTTCATTCTTTTCGAACGATCTCGTTGTTTTGGATGGTAAACAACAGGGCTCAGCAATATAAGTAAGATATATTGACCATGGAGTTGCATGACATGTCACATACAAGTCAAATGCTTACACCTTAAACTACCTAACGAAGCTTCGATTTTAGTCAAGCATCATGCAATTAACAATCGCCAATGGAAGAGGGGGGGGGAGGATGCATCCTCCAAATGTTTTGCGTTGACAGCTTCCTAACCTCTGGTGTATCCAGTGAAATTGTAACACCCCTGTGATATTTTCTTCGGAGTTATTGGGACACATCGTCTTATTAGGTCAGGTCATATCATGGACATAAAGCGTACTAAATAAACACCTAGGCCTATTTCTTTGACACCGAAATTTGAAATTATCTCATCTTGTCATCACATTGTAACCTAAAGCGACGGATTTTGTGCGGCTGGGGCTAACGATGGCTGAATTGTTGTTAAGACATTATACCAGCACAATTCCATCGTCACCCAAATCCATTGGTATCAGTTTACCTCAGATGGTCACATGTTTAGCTTGGCATAATGACTAGGGCTACGTTGTTTCCTGAATCAGACTTCGCCGTCCAGTTTTACCATGGAACGGAAGAAAACAGTGGTTTTAACCAATACTCTGTTAAGTGTTCAAATACGGGGCCGGTCCTGGGCCTGACCTAACTCGTGGGCTATACCAGCAATTAAACTTGAGACATGTCATTACATCCGCGAAACACCGACCAACACTCCGACAATAACTAAACGTGCGCTTCTGTTCCAGTGCAGGAAGTATTTGCAGTCAGATTGTGAGCAGTCCCGAGTCTACGAACACTTCGAACTTGATCTGTCGTTGTATGGTCGCCTATCACCCTCAAATACAGAAACAGGATACCAACTGTTGAACCACGTTCCACCCCACAAGCTGCTTTTGTTCCGTCTCTTTGGCACATCTGGTTTGGAAATTCCAGGGATCACACCGCCCCACCCCCTCTACTGGCGATGGTGGCAAAATGTCGCGCATGGGCGAGGGTTCATCCAAATGCAGAGTCCCGGCGCGTGACTACACACCACTGTTGATGCTGGTGCTGAACATGTCTCCGGATAGATGACAGAAGATGCCAAGAGTTGATTTCGCAACTACTGCAGCAGACGAACCGCACGGACGTTCATCAGCTTGGCCCCACTGCTCCAGTCGTGGTACTTTCCACACCGCAGCACTGCGAAGGCCTCATCCCTCTTGTCACTTGACCGACCCGGCGCCCATGCATCCGACGGCACCTGCACCGCCACGGCTGTCGGGTCGGTGGTCTTGTAGTTGGGTCCCGGTCCGAGAATCTGCACACCCATGTAGACGAACCCTTCCACCCAGGTGCAAGTGCTCGTCGTGGCAAGAAGTCGTGTAGTGCATTTACGGGTACGGCTTCGGAGGTTGCGTCAAATTTCCAGACGAATCGTAGGATATTGGTGAAGGCGTTTCCGAATGCGTTGCTAGAATTCGACTCTAGTGCTACCTGATGAAATAGGTTACCGATAGAGGTCAGGCGACGAAGTGTTCTTTTTTTTGTATCGATTGTCCATGTATCAGTGTTAACATTGTCTGCATTTAGTGCTTCGTTTGGCCAGCATACGGTACCGCAGTGGACCACTTCAATTTTCTGAATTTCATCAATATTCACCTGTGCCAAAACGTTGAACTTGATGATCACATGCTCGGGTGTGCTGCTTCTATTCTAGGTGCGGGATTAATTGGCGCTAATATCAATCATATAAATGCATTGAGGAACATGCTATTTAGCATCCCGTAATTTTCCCACAGGGGAAGTGTTTATGTTTATCTTGACCAGAGGTCAAACGTTGACCTTGAAAGTGACATGTTCGGATGTGCTGCTTTCTTGTCCGATGGGAGATCATTCGGCCCTAATGACCATCGGATGAATGTATTTAGGAATATTGTATTCCAAACCCTGTAGATGACAATAGTGCAAGGTTAAACATGTATTTCATGAACATAGGTCAAACTTTGAGATCGTACATCAAACACTTGAATGTGTTACATTCATCAGCCATTGCCAATGTTCATGTGTTAATTCATGGTGCTCAGTAAAATATTGCGGAAATTATCAGACACCCAAGAATGTGGCATAATTCCTTTATTTTGAGCATTTATTTGCGCACGGAGATGAATCGATGGCCGCGACTGACCGTTGTCTTCCATGTGCTCTATTTACGTGCTATGCAGACTATTGCCTGCAAAGTCAGGTATATCCAATATGTCACCATGACATTATTCGGTACCCCGTAAATTGATGTAGTGAATAAGCAAAGTCAACCTTGGCGACGCGAGGTTGAACTGCGGCATTGAAGGTCACGTAATTATATGTACTGCATCCTCGATAGGCAGCGAACAACTAGACGTTGGAATCATTCGTCTAAGTGAAATTTGGCAATAGTTTACTACATCGCATATGTATTCAGCGATTGCCATGCCGATATTTCCTTCAAAATACGGAACAATGTGGATGTGATCAGTGCTAAAGGACCACATATTATTGAACAGGATGCATGTAGTGTAAGGACATCATGTGTCACTGGGACGTTAATCAATGTCCTCTTTCCTCTGGGCGAGAGACAATCAAAATGCGAGCATACTCCGTGCTTCAACACATACCATGGTGGCCTTTGGATTGATGGCAGACACCAGGAGTTGACTTCGCAACTACTGTAGCAGACGAACCTCACAGACGTTCTTCAGCATATTATAATTTACCCAGTCATGGTACAATCCGTGCACCAGCACTGCGAAGGCCTCATTCCGCTTGTCATTTGGCTGACCCTTCCTCCATGCATCCGACGGCACCTGCAGCGCCACGCCTGTCAGGTCGGTGGTCTTGTAGTTCGGTCCCGGTCCGAGGACCCGCACACCCAAGTAGGCGACACTGGGGTAGCGGGAATCGGTTTTGAAGCCGGTGGCATTGTTGATCAGGGTCTGGACGCAGCACCGCTCGATGGCCGTCAGGGGGATAGCCATGCGGCCCCCGTCAGCAGCGCACTGTCCCTTGATGTCGTCTCGCGTCATGGGCGGATACGCGCGGTAGGCAGTGCGACCGCATGAGCTGTAGCCGGCCGGAGGAGACGTCTGCTGTGCGGTCCGATGGTGGCTGTACGTGCCGCTCTGATCCTGGGGTAGTGCTGAGAAGAGGACGCAAGTCGGCGACGAGCGGTGGAAGCCGACGCAGGCATCGCCCGCCCTCAGGCAAAGGACAGCGCACTGAAGCAGGCTACCAGAGGTGTGTCGTGACAGCTCCTCATTGGTCCTAGTCCCGGCGCATGTCAGCTCCAGATTATTGCCTCCGTTCCCGTCGAATAGATAAAAAACTCCAGCTCCGACAGACGATCCCAAGCAGAGAAGGCAAAACACCCACACCGACATGCCAGACATTTTTATCTCTTTCTCTCGACCTTTCCCGACGCTGGCTGCCTACTCGTTAATCTGCTTCCTATTACTGCCACCACCGTTTACCTCCTGCGCAGACTGGTGACTTCCTTCTGGCTTTCTGCTACGACTTGTGATTCTCAACTTATTTTCCCTCTGAATGCCACCGAACTTCTCTCACCTTTCAGTCCCGGCACCTGTCACCTCTGAGCGTTACCTCCTGCCGGCTTTGAGTGCCACCGCCGACTACCACCTCCGACGGTGACCTGCTGCCACCACGGTCACGCGCGTCGTCTGTAATTAATTGTTACATGTACTGCGTGCACGCCGGCAATAACGTGCGCATTGCATACTCTTCGCTCCGACCTCCACCGATCGATGCCGGCTGGGCCTGAAGCACTTCGTCAACTCTTCTACGACAGGATATTTCGTCGGTCGTGACGACTTCAGGGTTGGAACGGACGAACGGACGACGAACGAACGAAAGAACGAACGACGAACAAACGTCGTTGCGGCCGCGCAAAAATTTGGCATACCTTTTCCCACATCAATTTGGCACGCTGTGTAATTTTAAAGTTCGCTCATCTAGGGTCAACGAGTTAGGCAAGGTCAAGTGAGGTCACCTCCAAAAAAAGTTCAACAAGTCGTGACGCTTTAACGGATACAGATATTTTGATGAAATCTTCACCGTTTGCTTATTTTTAAGGATGCAACAAAACGTACGAGAGGACCTTTTAATCTTTGCCGTTTTTGACTAAATTTTGAAAGTTGAAAAAAAATTGGGGGGGGGCAAAAATAAAGCCTTGGTCGATTTCGCTGTCCGTTTCTTATTCCAAGTACATTTTGTTTTTCATATATCCCCCAAAACGAACTGCCCAGAGCCAAACACATAACATAAGTCATGAAAAGTTGTGAAAATCCAGCCCCCTGGTGACGTCACTTTCGGGGGGAATTATTTTGGGGGGGGCGGGATGGACCTGGACCTTACTCGGCGAGCGCTTTCCGATGACACCTCTTTCGTTTTCCTGTGATGCTTAGTTTGGATTTTAGAGTGGGTTACTAACCGCCCCCCCCCCCCTATTAGAGTTCAAATTGCTTATTAGAGTTCAAATCGGAGATTCTGGCTAATGTAAGCATTTTGTATGAGAGAAAGTTTACTTCCAAACACGTTTCTCTGTCCGCTCTACCCACTAGAAAAGGAAAATTAAAGAACGCCAGAAAACTCAAAATTTTGAAATTTCCAAAAATAGCAGAGCCCAAAAGTGTATGGCTCAGGTCGATTTCGATGTCCTTTTCTGACTCCAAATAATTTTTTTTAAATATCCCCAAAATGAACTCCCCGGAGCCAAAAACATAATGAAGGAAGAAGAAAAATCTTAAAAGCAGTGAAAATATAGTCCCCTAGTGACGTCACTTTTGGGTGGAAATTGTTTTGGGGGTGGATCCAGGCCCTACTCGTCGAGCGCTTTCCGATGACGCCTCTTTCGTTTTCGTGCGACGCTTAGTTTGTATTTTCGAGGGGAGTTACCATCCGCCCCCCCCAGAGACGGAGTGTGATTATCTGACAGGAGAGACGGCGCGGGTCAACAGTCTATAACATGCGCTCTGCCGAACTCTCAGATACAGCAGCTGCCGGACCGCTGGTCACCATACATTTTTGGTATCGCGCAGAAAACAGCAGCACAACCAGGAGCAACATTGCTAAATTCAATCGCCATAATCCAGGCGTGAGTTTCCACTGTATTTCAACTGTGATGCAATATTCCTGTTACATTGGAAGGGCTGCGGTGGTCACGTACCTACAGTTCGAGCTGTCTGCCGTCTTATTTGTAGAGGTCAACATCGGGTGCGGTCGGCTGCGTTTGGCCACGCAGTGGGTCGACGCCATCGGAGTAATCGCGTACCCTTCGATCGTCACGGGCCTTAATTGCATTCGAACGAGCCAGCGCAGCGCTCAGCCAGCTGTAACTGCCGTAGACATTCGGTCTGTATTGCTTGGAGGCATGCAAAAAGTAAACACGTGGCCTCAGTCTACGCTACCTTTACCCTTTGTGCGCTGCTTTATGTCGCGTTGGGCGATCAATGCGGCTGATGTCGACGCACGAAGCGATGCTTGGTTCCAATCCTGGCCCGGAGCCGCTGCTGCGTCTGGAGACCAGTCGGTGATCCTTGCGATCCTGCACAAGCTCTTACACACCTTGTATGATCTGGTTAGGGCCGGTAATGGTCTTCTCTGACGTCTTACACAGGACCGGGATGATGTTTCGCATTCGTCACCCCAAGGTCGCTCACAGGGCAAGACAAATGAGGTGCTACAAAGTGCTTCATTTCTTATGGAAATGCTTTCGAAGGGGGTTCTTTAGTCGTTCTAATGGGCTATATATGCGAAATTACCGAAAGCCAAACCATGAATTGTCCTACAAATGTTGTATTGCTCCTCCTTTAATAATAACGTTTTTTTCTCCTTCCGATGACCTATTGGTTTTGTATATTTGCCCATTGGGACTATAATAGAAGATTCTGGTTAAAGTAAGCATGCTTAGGAGAGCAAGTGGACTTCAAACAACGTTTTGCGAGCCGGTTTCCCCATGAGAAACATTAAAAAATATAGAATTTGAAACCTCAAAATGTTGAACATTTCACAAACTTAAAATTTTGATTTAGTTTTTGGGTGTGCAAACTTGTTCGGGCCATAGTCGATTTCGCCTTCCTTGTCTGAGTTCAACTAATGTTTGTATTTCAAATATCCACCATAATGAATACTCTAGAGACGAGAACATAATGTAAGTCTTCATCAAATAGATTCCCACAGTAAGGCCCTTCGAGGGTGTGAAATCTTCAGGTGGTTCCGGACCCTACTCATAGAGCGCTTTCCGAAGATACCCTTTCGGTTCCGTGCAACCCTTAGTTTGAACACTAGTTTGAACACAGTTGGCTTGAGCGCGGCGCCGCGAGCAGACGCGTCTCGACCGCTCGCCCAACCTTTTCCCTCTCCCTCTTTGTTGCCTCTGTATGCAAGGTGTGTGAAACTGCAAGGTGTGAGTGAGAAGTGAACAGAACAAGTGAACAGTGCACGAGCAAAAAAAGTAAGAAAAAGTGAACCATTGAACAAAACCGGCGTACTTATACGCTACACGTGTGCGAAGTGACTGGACTCATTGGACTTTTCTGCTGGTTAGTCCTCTACTATTTTACAGAGCAGTGAATGGACGCCGGGAAAACTGAGTGAGTGCAGAAGCGACAGCGCCTTTCTCCATAGTGACTTCCCTTCCATCAAGCATCAGCTACTGCCCGTCTTCTTTCCTGCACTGCGGCTGAGAAGGAAATTATCTCACTGACGACTTGGTGCCGCTCGGAATTCCTGTGTCTTCAACAACAGTGATCGTCTACCTCCTATCGTCTAGCTTCAGGACTACCAGGTTTCCATCTTCAGCTCTACCATACATACGGATCTGCTAACCATCGCCTTGGCCAATTACCATCTCGTCCCCCCATAATCAACGTGCGCGCAGCCGAACAGGGCTGCGACGTCGAGCGCCCGCATCACTGTGACGTCATCAAAGCCTCGACCTTGGACGCCCCCGCCAGTCGACACCCCTCCCAAGTGAGAAACCAGACGAGGGGAGCGTCGCCGTCGCCATGACAACGCCCACCAAGAACACACACCGGGGCAGGCGCGGCGCCAGGGGTGGCAAATCGCTTTCCTATCACTTCTACAAACCACTCGTTTATAGCTAGTATTGTAAGCACGGTGTTTGTAGTGCAGAGAGTGATATGGGTATTGTATTATGTTGGTGTACGAATGTTGTTGCGCATCTGCTCCCACTACTGACCACAAATCTATCCTTTCTTTGTAAATATCTGTGACCCAGACTGTCCGTAATAGCCACTGCACGTGGAGGGCATGTATTGTTAAATAAATAAATAAATAAATAAATAGAAAGGGGGTAATTTATCAACTCACCCCCAGAGATTGGGTTTCATGTTCTGACCGGAAGAACGTCTAACCGGTTAACACGCGCCGTGGAGTAGGGGCGAAATCCGCCCAGCCCTCCGGCTTTCGTAGATAACTTTAGATTTTACCAGCCGATCTACGCCACTATTTGTGTACCCGGTTAGAAACGATCGGCGCGTTGTTTGAAATATGAAAAATGAAAATCGATCAATTGTTTTTTAGTTAGTGGGCGTGAGATGTCTATAAAAAAATATCCAGCGCCAGACCACAAATATCGGCGCTGGTGCGCTTCCCGTATATTGGCAAAAGGGAAGTGTTCTTGACAACACTAGCAACTTGTCTGATGCATATTCTTCTGCTATATAATTTAAAAGTCATGCTAGGTCACCGAGGTTAAGTCAGGTCACGTTCATGACAGGCCAATCGAACCAAACTTGGTCCACGGCAATGTTGTCATAAATGGAAACGACTGTCATGCGATTGATGTCACTGCACGCTAGTCCCTACACATCCGGAAATATACTGTTTGTCATTGTGTGCCTAGGCATTTCCATACTTTATTCATGTATTTCACTCATTTCTTTGGGAAGCCGATTGTACCGAGCCGCCCAATTGCGCAGTCGGGTGGGCAGTCCGGTTCCGGTAACTGGATCAGGTAATGACCTGATGAAGTGCTCCTATATGGGTGACCTGAGGTCAAATGGCGGATCTGGTATCTGTATTGCATCATTGGTAATGTCCAAAACATTATTAATGCCAATTGTGGAGCATTCAAACAATCACAGCGATCCATGACAATAACAAGTCAAGCCACGCAAAACCAGACAATTTTGATATTTCGACCTCATTTGACCTTAAAGGTATTGACCTAAGGTAACGAAATTTGCACAGAATAGAGATCACTATCGTGCCCATCCACCCTGCGAATTTCGTTGCTCTAGCCTTAATGGGAGCCGATATTTTAGAGGGCCGGAACCCGTCACTCCCTCCAGTGCGCGTAATTTTCAGAGGCGTGTGGGCGTGTGTTAAACATGTAGATCAGAACATTTAATGCTCAACCACCTGGACTCGAAGACCGAACACATGTCGCACGTTAAGATATATATTACACATACCAAGGGTAGCATTGGCCACACTCCTACCACATCAAGCACATCTTATGTCATAGCGAATGCGAAAATGGAATCGAACAAGGACGTGCCAGCTCTGGGCATGTAGTGAGCGACGTTCTCTACACCAAGCGGCGTCACAGCGCTAGAGATTTGCAGGCAGCTTTGATTCATCATCGGTGCCCAAGATACTTGTCTGAATAAACATGTCAAAACCACCTCAGTTGCGGATCTGGTATCTGTATTGCATCATTGGTAAGCACGAAAGTATTGGTAAGCATCATTGGTCAGCACGAAACCCTTCTACCCTGCAAAAGGGTACCGCGTGAACCAATTGCATTCAAGTAAGACCGTTCAAAGTACCCACCAACAAGGACTCATTTTGGTAGTTTTTATTTTGGTTAAAATGGGCGATTATCTGGTGTACACAGAACCGATTACATGGGGTAAACTGAGCAGCGTTTTCCATAAACAGAGTTTAAATAAACTGATGTAGCTACCGCTGCATTGCTTGCCAGTGCAGCATGAACGATCGGCGGTTCATGTGAACCATTGTTTGCGCTCAATTTGCAACAGTTCAATTGTTCAAATGACCACAGAAAAAGGACTCACTTTGGTACTTTTTCAACGTTTTGTGAAAGTGTTTTAGTGCTGTTCCGAAAAAAGCAAGGTATAAACTGAGGGGATTTGGAATCCCCTCAGGCTAGGCTTTCGGTAATTTCGCATTTGAATTTTCCACCGGCGGTCACTGACTTTAGGGTCCGCCAGAATTTCCTGCACTCCCATTCCGGTTCTTGGCGAAAGTTGAGCACAGTAAATGGGGTGCTTATCCCCTAATTCACGTGTTTAGTGCTCCAGATCAATCGCTGTTGCCTTTGATCCGCGTAGGTACGGGACGGTCTGGTCCTGCAGTTCGGCTGGTTTTGCAGGTGCCGGGGGTGGAGGGGGGGGACGGCTATTCGTCGGGATCTGGTCCGACTGAGACCTGGACCTGTCAGGTAAAAACAAATAGACAATTTCGTGTTGAAAGAATATAAGCCTCATTGCGTATCCTATATGTGTTAAAATAATGCTCCGCTATTTCGTCATGGAAGCACCAAACCATGTAGACGGATTACAGCGTGTGGAACACAAACTCTTGATATGGCTGCCTTGCAAAACGGGGCAAACGACATCACATCTAGATCAGCAGAAACTAATACGATTGTATTAGTTTGCAGCAGCGACTGTGCTCATCACGTGTGGGATCGGACATCCTGAGAGAATATACATGTATGCACACACACACACACACACACACACACACACACACACACACACACACACACACACACACACACACACACACACACACACACACACACACACACACACACACACGCTGTGCGTGCCGCTACTTCATTTTGGGCACTTCGTCCGCGACATTGTGTGTTAGCCGGAAATAGCGGCACGCACAGCGTGTGTGTGTGTGTGTGTGTGTACCACGAGAATGTCAAGCTAATGGCAGATTCATACGGAATTCCGTGTCTCACATACCGCGATCGAAATAAAAAATCGTTTCAACTTCATTAACATCTGCCAGCACGAGACAGACTTTGGATTAAAATGTGACTGGCAGTTCTTTGGAACAGCTCACGCGAAGGGTGCGTGTGACGGCATCGGCGGCACAATGAAACGGGCGACTGCGAGAGGAAGTCTCTGCCGTTCGCGCACACATCAAATCACGACAAAATCAGAAGTTTACAACTTCCTGGCCGAAAAATTCCAAACACCAATTATCTCTTCGTTCGTTAGCCAAATCGATATCGAATCCACAGCTCATGATCTAAAGACCCGCTTCGCCAAAGCTCTGACGGTCCAGGGAACACAGTCTCTGCACTGCTTCGTGCCGGTAAATACTACCACCATGAGTGTGGCCGAACTGTCGGGCGAAAATGGGCGCCACGTTGAATGATGTGGTCTGCCGCTGAATGATGGATCAGTGTCTAGGTAGCCACTCCAGTGAAGCATGTATTCATAGAACAATGCACTGCACCTGTCACTAAACCTGTATGTATACAGACCAGTGTATGCTTTCCTGTATACCCACATACACGACCACCACCAAAAATATGGACGAGATCTACCGTTGTCCTTCCAGCCATAACGATCTATTACTAATGACTAAATATCTGGAATGCGGACGTGTATTGGACTTGACTATTACGTTGCTCAAACGATTGAATATGCCACTTAATTCGAATTCAGCTGTAGTTGCCGATTAGAAAGTAAGTGCCGAGCACGGGGAAGGACGTGTATTGGCAGTGTCCGGCAACCCAGCCACGAGCACCGGCCACGCGTCCCCTCGACCAACTGCGGGCAGTCACCCCCGCGCGCCGCCGACCTAGCCGCCCCAACCACAGACCGCGCTGCAGAAACCGCTGACGGCCGTGACCACGTGACAGTGACCACGTGACCACGTGACGCGCCGAGTGCCACGTGACACCGGCGCCACCGGCGCCGGCGGCCCTGCGTGGCGCAGGGCCAGCTCCAGCACCAGCTCACTACATCAGCATAAAACTATTATCTGCCTTCTCCCGTCGATAAATGTTAAAGGTCAAGTCTTTGCTTAAATGACCCCTAGGAGGTCACCAAAGGTCAGTCAAGTTCATGGAAGTAAAATGCAGATAAGATAAGGTCACCCGAGGTCATTGGAGGCTGCAAGGCTACGAGATCACGAATCGAACTGACTTCAACCCTTAGTGGCCTACAATCGGGTGCCATTGATGACGTCATCGCTCCATACTCTGATTTTTAATACAAAGTCTAGAAGAAAAAAAAGATATCTCCGATTTATTTTGTAGTCACAGACAACATATTACCCGACAATATAAAAATGTAAAAACTGGATATTTTCCATGCGCTCGATACGATATGTGTCACGTGACCTTAGGTCACGCGACCAAGAAGAAAGAAATTGTCAAATTTGAAAATAAAGCACTGAAACGTGATCTTTGTTCTATTACAAATCTAGCGATATATTTGTGTATGGAATTATGTTGATTATAACAAAAGTTATGGCCATTTAAAGTTAACCTTGCATCGTGACCATCAAAAAATGTTTGAGGCTATAACACACGTGTGGTTGGTCACATCGCAATGGGAGTGTCACCATTGAATTCGGGGAGCTCAATTACCCCAGTCAACCAATTTGTGAAGAAATCCGAGATGGGTCGGTGTTATTTTGCACCCTAGGTGTGACGCGTATTGGTGGACCGCACCACAGCGCACCTGTATATACCACATATATACAAGCAAGATGCTCCACTTTTCGACACCCTTGTGGGATGATCATCTTCAAGTACTTGCTCCCAGATCCGTCCGAAGCTGGTTGTGAACACGCCAGACCACGTAGAGTTCTCGTGCAGGATGACCAGAGGAGCGCTCCGGTGGCGGGAGGCGAGGTCGTGCCCTCAGGGTGCGCTGCCGGCCGGCAGGATACGCGCAGGGGCACACTTTGTCCGTGAGCCCGATGCCGCGGGCGCTGATCAGTCAGCACTGAGTCTGTGACACGGCGAAACACTCACCACCTACTGGGTGTACTGGGTGTGTGCATCGGCCAGCCGATGCCCGCCGTCAAACATTTCCCACTTCAGTTGGCTGTGCAATGGTCTTCGGTGTCAACAAAATTTCGGCGCCGACGATCTGCATGAGGACAGAAACACATGCTCATGCTAGTGCTGCTGCTCGTGCTCCTGATCGTGCTCCTGCTCGTGCTGCTGCACTTCAGGAGTTCAGATGAATTATATGTTGAAAATATTGAAGCGTACAATTATACATGAATTCAAATGACAGAAATAGGAAGATAGAGATATCGGAGACAGCTAGAGAGCTCTCTGAGAGAGAAAGAGAGATAGAGAGAGAAAGAGGGAATGAGAGAGGACGCGAGATAGATAGGGAGGTTTTAGATGGAGGGAGAAATGGAGATGGAAAGTAGGATCCTTGTCAAGGCTCATAGGTTTTAGGAATATACTACAGCGCTTGTTAATTTCTGGCCCGGTTTCTTCGATGCTGACTCGAGATGCCACTCCCTCCTTCATCCCCAGACATTGCCATTTGTCATCGTTCTTCTTTTTCTCTGGATTGCTATCAATTATAAGTACCTAAATTTTTTATCAGCATAGCATACGACCAACATAGCCTACCCATGGTTCCTAAGAATACCGTATCAGGTTGAAAGTACTTGAATTGATGGCAAAATGGAGTGGGAATTTCTCGGTACTCCGTTGGCACATTGTCACGGCGTAAGAGAGTGTGAATGGTGCGTGATGTGCTGATCGGAGCGTGATCCCCACGCCACATGCCACCAGGTCCGTCACTGCTCAAACATCACCGAGCTGAGGTGATCGCGCAGCTTCCGGCTACGAGCGACGCCTGTCGACTGCGTGTACGCGGTATCCAACCGGCTCCGGAACATTTTGCTGCACGTCTCCTGAACGCTTCACCGCACGGGGTCGGCGCGTGACACCGACAGGGATTGGAGAGAGGTGGGGTGCTGGCGTGCACTTCGTCATCGCGACAGCAGGGCAGAGCTGGACTGCTTCGAGCGACTGGTATAACGACCACTCCTAGTGGCCTACATCGCCAACGTATTGCCACCATCGAAGATATATGCTGTCAGATTGGTGACTGAATTTCAAAAGTGTACCACATGAAACAGTGCTGTTCTGTGCTGAGCCTGAATAGTGAACAGAGCTATTCGCAACTCAAACGGTTGCGTGCGTATTGGGTTTCTTTTTGCAAATAATAGCTTGGTTCCTAGCAACGAAAATCCGTGTCCAATATGCCAACAGCAACGTGGAATGTGTGGCTCTACACTACTTCAAATCCGTCTCGCATGCCCCGCGAGTCTCGATAGTATGGAATCACGGAGAAGTCGGTGTGAAAAACCAGTCAACCACGAGGCGGTCCCAGACCAAACTCGGCCAATGCACCCAACAGCCAGCCTGGCAGTGCTGATGCCCTGCACCTGAAAACTCTTGTTCACGAACGCACCCCTACGCAGATTGCCGGCGGACGCACACACCAAGCTGATCCGGACCGGCGAGGTGGTCAGCTCCACTGGAGCTCTTCACAGCTCTCTGCACAGCGCATAGCGTACCGCACAGCAGCAGGTACGCTGTGACGCGCGACTGCAGATGCGGCTCGGGGCTCGTACCTGACGGATGAGCTGCGCCCAAGTGTGGCCGTTACCACCGAACAGTGCACCCACAGACGGCGTACTCCCGTCGCCCCAGTGTGGCTGTAATCACTGTATGGTGCACCCACAGACGGCGTACTCTCGCCGCCCCAGTGTGGCCGTTACCACCGTATAGTGCACCCACAGATGGTGTACTCCCGCTGCCCCAGTGTGGCTGTAATCACTGTATGGTGCACCCACAGACGGCGTACTCCCGCTGCCCCAGTGTGGCTGTAATCACTGTATGGTGCACCCACAGAGCCGGTGCTGTGAGGCACACTGAGCCCGCTAAAGAATATTTGCACCTGTGGATATGTGGCTCGGCACTGTGGACACCTGTGGACATGTGGTGCGGTCCCGTGGACACCTGTGGACATGTGACTCGGCCCCGTGGACACCTGTGGATATGTGGTGCAGTTCCGTGGACACCTGTGGACATGTGACTCGGCCCCGTGGACACCCGTGGTCACGTGGCTCGTCACCGTGGATACCCGTGGACACGTGGCTCGTCACCGTGGACACCTGTGGACATGTGACTCGGCACCGTGGACACCTGTGGACACGTGGCTCGTCACCGTGGAAAGCCGTGGACACGTGGCTCGTCACCGTGGACACCTGTGGACGACAGCCAGGCCTTGCCGGTGATTTATTCATTGCTAGACGTGGGCACGCCGCGGGCGGTTTCGCTTTCATCGCCGTGCACATGTTGCCGGTGCAGGACAAATACCGGAAATAAGTGCCCGGCTTAGAGCGAGAGCGCAGCGGTGACGACGGTGACGAAGACCATTGCACAACCGGGCCTGTGCAAAAGCGATTAGACGGTGAGAGGAGCGGCGGCGCAGGCGGTCAGACCATTGTACTTGTGCCCGCTCCGGTGACCTGGATTCCTCGTAAGCGGCGCGGCGCCGGGTCTTCTGGTTCCCCGTCTATTGTCGTTTCATGTCGATGAAGCTGACAATGCCAGTGCAGTTTGCATTTAGTCGCATGTTCTGTTGTAGTTCTCCGTTGATTGACTTTCAGTCATGTCGGGATCGACTAATTTAACACATCGAACTTCATCTGAAGCTTAGTGCTAAAGTTTCCTTTTCATAAAATTGAATTCGGTGCATCAAAAGAGATTGGCCATGCCGATCGCGCAAGGAAGATGTCGCTCATTATTTGTTTTCTTACATGTATTCAAGTATGTGTCGACGCTCCCACAGGAACTTGCTTTGCGCTTTCAATTCTAAAGACTAGCCTTCTCCGGGTGTTTTACTGCACCGTATGCATCACTGTGCTTGTGTAATGCACCTTTAATGCCCAAATTCGAAACAACAAATGTGCAGTGCCGGAAGTGAGATTTTAGCGGATGACACCGTCGACAAAGTCCCGCCTGCTTGTTGAAATTCACTGCTACTGTTTCCTCCAAACTATTCGGCTGAAATATCTGCCACTTATTGTCCACTTAGTGTTTGATCTGTGCCGGTGCTCGGCCTACAGCACCTCTCTCACGAGCACCTCTTTCATGCATACCTCTTTCACGAGCGCCTCTCCCACGAACACCGCTCTCACGAACACCTCTCACGAGTACTTCTTTCACGACCACCTCTCTCACGAGCACCTATCTTACGAGCACCTCCCTCACGGGCACCTCTCTTTCGAGCACCTCCCTCACGAACACCTCTCTCACGAGCACCCCTCTTACGAGCACTTCTCTCACGAGTACCTCTCTCATGCATATCTCTTTCATGCACATCTCTCTCACGGACACCTCTCTCACGAACACAAATGTCACAAACGCTCTTCTTGAAACCCCTGGTGTTCAGGCCGGTCTTCCAAGAAGACTGGGCGGAACCCCCGGACACTCAGCCCGCCTTCCCGCCATGGCCATCGGGTGGCCGACCTGGGGAGGTCGTCTCCGCTGACCCGGGTGATCTCCGGTCGGCCCAGGAGTATCGGCACGGTCGCCCGCCGTTGCGACCCACCTCGCGACGCCGTTTAGCATTGTGTCGAATGAGCGCGCGGTCGGGGGCTTTTTGTGGTGGTCGCGTCATTCATCAGCCGAGCGTCAGCAGATTCCGTTCAGACTGCATTGTTAAACAGCGCTCATTTGGTCGCATCCATCATCGATTTGGTGCGCGCGACCGCCGCGCAACGGCCGCTGACGGCGCGACCGGTCGCGCATTGGCGTTGGTCGCGCCGATTGCGATGGCGGCGTGCCTCGCGGGCCACCCTGCCGTCCAAGTGGTGTGCATTGAGTGCGGCGATCCCGAGCGGCGTCCCCGCCCGCAGCGCCGCCGCCACAGCCAGCCGGACCCGGCTCGCAGGACGCTTTGTGCTGTAACGCTGATTGGTCGCTTGTCGCTCCAGCTTTGGCTTCGACGCCGCTCGCGCTCCATTCGGGTGCGAACTAGCGAATGTGCGCAGCTGAGCGAGAAGCGCGCCGGACCCACGGTCCTGTCTTGCCACTGTTTGCCGTTGCCGTGCTGATACCAATCCTGTTGCCAGCTTCAGTATTGTATTCAACACCGAATCGTGCAACCGGGAAGCCGGCTGACACCGATGACCTGCACACTGGCCTGTAGAGAGAGCTTCTTGTGGCGGTGATCTGCCGTGTGTGCGCCGCTTTCGCCGCGCCGACAATTCAATAGTGCACTGACTGCGAGCGACCGGCTTTGCACTGCACCTGCATCCTTGGCAAGATGAGCTACTGTTTGCACCAGATTGGACGCTGCTCCATTATGCGCCGATCGTCCCCGTCATCGTGCTTGATATATCAGCCGAACCGTCCCGACAAAGAGCATTCAAGCCACCGTGCAGCTGGTCTGAATAGAGGCATCGCCGCCGCTCCCGGTTGTCTTGTTCTCAACGTCAGCGGCGCTTGTGCTTTCTGTGGTGCCCCCCCCCCCCCCGCCACAGGGGTATTGGCGAGCCCAGCGCTTATTCGCTCTCGGGTGAGGTAGCTGGTGATAAGACACAGCCTTTTGATAGCTGGCTTTAGCGGTTCTTAATTCGGCCTCGACCCTGTTTAAGCAGGCCGGCGCTTTATCAGCGCATCCTCATGTGAGGCGTGCACACGACATAACTGTTCGCACACCCCGGTGCACCGGATGTGCCGCACAACCGGATCGTGTAGTACCAGCCGTGTCAGTTAGGTCTTTAGCTTAATGAAATGGTGGCGGGGAGTCCACCGGTGTGGTGCCTCCCTGATACAATGGTGGCTGGGAGTCCACCGGTGTGGTGCCTTCCTGATACAATGGTGGCGGGGAGTCCACTGGTGTGGTGCCTCCCTGATACAATGGTGGCGGGGAGTCCACCGGTGTGGTGCCTCCCTGATACAATGGTGGCGGGAGTCCACCGGTGTGGTGCCTCCCTGATACGATGGTGGCGGGGAGTCCACCGGTGTGGTGCCTCCATGATTCAATGGTGGCGGGGAGTCCACCGGTGTGATGCCTCCCTGATACAACTGTGGTGGAGAGTCCACCGGTGTGGTGCCTTCCTGATACAATGGTGGCGGGGAGTCCACCGGTGTGGTGCCTCCCTGATACAATGGTGGTGGAGAGTCCACCGGTGTGGTGCCTCCCTGATACAATGGTGGCGGGGAGTCCACCGGTGTGGTGCCTCCCTGATACAATGGTGGCGGGGAGTCCACCGGTGTGATGCCTCCCTGATACAACTGTGGTGGAGAGTCCACCGGTGTGGTGCCTTCCTGATACAATGGTGGCGGGGAGTCCACCGGTGTGGTGCCTCCCTGATACAATGGTGGTGGAGAGTCCACCGGTGTGGTGCCTCCCTGATACAATGGTGGCGGGGAGTCCACCGGTGTGGTGCCTCCCTGATACAATGGTGGCGGGGAGTCCACCGGTGTGATGCCTTCCTGATACGATGGTGGCGGGGAGTCCACCGGTGTGGTGCCTCCCTGATACAATTGTGACGGAGAGTCCACCGGTGTGGGGCCTCTCGGTGTTGGCTGGTCAATGTGCCAGACGCACTGGAAACAGTGGACTTTGCGGCAAATAAAACTTTACCCCATTGCTGAGGTAACTGACACACTATTCCAAAACAGGCTTTCCCATCCATAGCGTGTTATCCAGTGGTCGTTAGATCCCTGCACCAAGCACTGCTCGTCTTCAGAGCAGTCGACGCCATGAAATTCGTTTTACCGTGTGCAATGGCAAGCAAATCCCATTAACATTTCAGGAAAAAAAAATTCAGGGATATGCATGCTTAGTAAGGTGAACTTCAAGTATTAATATCACACCACGGTTGACGTGTTAAATATAATGCAGTCGGATATGACGGAAGCCCATGTGGGTAATGCCCATGCAAATAATAAATGGATGAAGGATACACACCTGATTATCCTAAAGAAAACTCCGTGCTGTGATATGGACGATGAAGAAAAAGTGTCAGTCATCTGCTATCACCATTTGCAACAACTGCAGTATGCAGCATGTCTGATTTTTGTCACTGGAGAGAAGAACTATGAAAGTATACTTTCACCTTGTGACGAAAAGAAACTCTTAGATTGACCTGACCTTGCTATACGTATGATGAATATGAATTTTTCACCTTGTCCTCTCGGAAGCTCGGGAGAATTGTGTATTAGGCATATCACCACAAAAGCAATGCTTCCCGGAGCCGTCGGAGCGGTGTTTGACGACCTACAATGGCCTTGGAAACGTGTCGATTCCGACTCGTGACTCCAACGTCGCTCTTGTCCCAGAATGAGTCAGTTCATCGCCCACTTAGCCTCCTGCACACACACACCTGCAACCAGCTGGTTTCCATTTGAATTACTATGCATATCTTAGGTATTCCTATGTTCCTTCGTTGGCTGTAGTGACCCCACAAGCTTAGTCTGTCAATGTGTAGCAGAGTTGATTCGATTCAGCTGATCCATACGCAGTACTTGGCAGCTAAATCATGTAGCTATGTTTAGTGTTACTTGCGATTTCACAGGAAGAAACCTTGCGCACAAGTGCGCGCTGTCCCTGTGCCCAGGTCATCTGCTGTTTTACGTTGTCCATGTGTCCAGGTCATTTGCTGTTTTACGTTGTCCATGTGTCCAGGTCATCTGCTGTTCTACGTTGTCCATGTGGCCAGGTCATCTGCTGCCTAACCTCCGGTTCGATACCTGCAGGCGACTTCCCAATGAAGTTGGTATGCGTGGCACGCCACTTGGAGCGTATCTTGCTGCTATATTCCGTAAGTAGCGGAATATAGCAGCAAAACGGGCACATTTCTATGGCCGTGGCATCAATGACACCAACATGGACTACTCACATTAATCAAGGACACGAAGGTTGCAATGCATAGCTACATGCACATTAAATTACAATCTCTCACACCATGTGCATCGTCGTGCTCACAATTGTGGGTTTGCATTCAAGTAGTGAAGTAACCTGCTGCAGCTGCAACAGCTGCCTGTCCTCGTTTTCCCTGA
This sequence comes from Imbricaverruca yamaguchii, assembly GCA_034440575.1. NCBI lineage: Eukaryota > Metazoa > Arthropoda > Thecostraca > Neoverrucidae > Imbricaverruca > Imbricaverruca yamaguchii. The sequence continues at coordinate 126,754 of JAOTOL010001514.1, forward strand.
ACAACCAACGACATCGATGCTGGGCGGAGACCTAAGTGTGATAACTAGACGTCCAACAGCCCAGCTAGGCGATGGTCGACAAACGAATGTCGTGATCATGCGGTCCTAATTCAATATTTATAACCAGGAGGCGTACTATTTCAAACTGTATGTCTTGATTAGCCGAGATAGTTGGCTAATTTCTGTTTTCTCGGCAGCCACCCACCTTACTTCATAAATGAGCTAACCTTTAATAGCTCATTACTCGATAATGAACGCGAATTAAACCCGGCGCGTACCTTGGAACGTGACTCCTAATTTGCAATCACGATAAATGCAAACGCCATTCTAAACAGCCATTAACAAAAAATTGCATAAATTGACAGCTGCGGCCCGATCGTGATGCACGGTGCACTAAATTCAGCCGAACTCTGCACACCCCAGAGCGGACCAGCATCGCCAGCAACTTCACGCCAATTCAGTACCAGCCCCGAGCGGTGTTCTTACACCTGAGACGAGCGACCCCGGTAGGCCCAATTAAAAGGTGACTCCAGGTCGACGCCACGCGCTTTGTGGCTGCACGCCGAGCAAACGCTGAGTCAGTCGCGGCCTCGGCCACAATGCAGTTATGGGCGCGCTGCCTTTCCGGCATACGGTACAGGCCACCTACTTTATATCGTTTTTGCGTGCCGAAAAACACAACCCCCTCGATATTTTATCGCCGATGGTAGGACAGATAGTCCGATTTCATCGAAGCTAGAGCAGTGACTTTCAAGTCGTGCGTCTGGAGAGGGCGGATGAACGATGTTAGCATTCTTGATGTCGGGTTTTTGTCCGGGCTGTCTCTGCGGTCGTCGCTGTAAAAACGACCGACTTACGCCAGGGGACTGACATCGAGACACAACGGTGTTGGACAGAATATCGTCCAGGCATACTGAGATCCGCAAGCGACACCCATCAGCTGTGACACCCACTAGCTGTGGCACCCACCAGCTGTGACACCCACCAGTTGTGACAACAACCAGTTGTGACGCCCACCAGCTGTGACGCCCACCAGCTGCGACACCCATCAGTTGTGACACCCACCAGCTGTGACACCCACCAGCTGTGACACCCACCAGCTGTGACACCCACCATAAGTGACATCCACCAGCTGCGACACCCACCAGTGTGTGACACCCACCAGCTGTGACACCCACCAGTTGTGACACCTACCAGCTGTGACACCCACCAGTTGTGACACCCACCAGCTGTGACACCCACCAGTTGTGACACCCACCAGCTGTGACACCCACCAGTTGTGACACCTACCAGCTGTGACACCCACCAGTTGTGACACCCACCAGCGGTGACACCCACCAGTTGTGACACCCACCAGTTGTGACACCCACCAGCTGTGACACCCACCAGTTGTGACACCCACCAGCTGTGACACCCACCAGTTGTTACACCCACCATCTGTGACATCCACCAGTTGTGACACCCACCAGCTGCGACACCCACCAGTTGCGACACCCACCAGTTGTGACATACACCAGCTGTGACACCCACCAGCTGTGACACCCAGCAGTGTGTGACACCCACCAGTTGTGACATCCACCAGTGTGTGACACCCACCAGCTGTGCCACCAACCAATGTGTGACACCCATCAGCTGTGGCCCCCATCAGCTGTGACACCCACCAGTTGTGACACCCACCAGCTGTGACACCCACCAGTTGTGACACCCACCAGCTGTGACACCCACCAGCTGTGACACCCACCATATGTGACATCCACCAGCTGCGACACCCACCTGCTGCGACACCCACCGGCTGCGACATCCACCCGCATATGGTACCCACCATCCTCCTAATGCCTGTGTAGTCGTACAACTCGATGATGTCAACATTGCGCCTCTGTGAGCTCATAGACAGCATCGCATTGGGTGTCTGTCATTTTAGATTAAATGATTAATGCGTTGAATTTCATGCATGCGAAAGCATAAACAGCTGTCGTCTTTAGCATATGACCAATGGCTTACTGCTCGTATCACGAAGTGCCATCAGCACTGTTAGTGAGAGCACCATGGTGTGAAGTTCAACCTCGCATTGTGCCTAATTGGGCGTGAGTGAACGAGGTCCAGCAGGCTTTCTCTGGCAGGATTTGGCAGTGTGTGTCTCGAAATGTTTATGGATGAAGCAAGTTAATCTTGTGGCATTTTGCAACTAAATGCAAGAACCACAAAATTAAAGGTAATAGGATGAGGTGGTGTGCGCTATGATGCTCCGTGTGCCTTCACAGCGCACTACCCAGCCTCTGCGACACCCGATCAGATGGCTGGCTGATCGCAACGCCACCAACCGGGGTCTGTGGAGACTCAAAGATCTTGGACACTTTGCTCGTAGTGTGACGGCAAATTAGACATCCACTAGTGCCACTCTATTTGAGTAATATTCGACACTGGCAGAGCCATAGCGACAATACCAACAAGATAGGTGGTTCCATCAAGACGCTCTCTTGAGCTTTAGCTTTACGTTTTAAAGTCAGGACCATGAAAATCAGATCATGCAAATGTCCCAAACATTGCGATGTTTCTTGTGGGTCGCGATTAGTCTTTACAGCAACGTTTCGGTGGTAGTAAAAGCTTGTTCATTTTTGCCTAAAGATGTTCAAATTTAATCTAAATGCATTAATGCATGGTGCCCTATGTTGAACTTGGATTGCCATGTTGTCAATACGTGTAGGCATCTGTCGCGCGGTGTCACTTACATGGTTCCCAGAGTAATTTTCGACATTGAACTCCAATAATCAGAACCACCACCATAGTAAGATTCAATTTATATCCAAAATGTTATCCATAGGTTTAAATTGAATAAAAATGAATGAATTTGGAACAAATACAGCGCATGGTGCCATTCTCGCATGTAGTACTTCATTATATTTTTGTGCACCCCTTCCGTATTTTCCCATTGCTGACATCGATGTTAGAATAAGCACAAAATGATGAGGCACAGTTAGCTAACATACATTGAGTGTGGCGTTGCCTGCACCAGATGTGGTCAGGCGGCTTTAACCTGGCTAAGAAAGCACAAAAAAGAACGTACGGAGGTGCTTTGGCTGTTCGAAACATAGTATGCAACATCATGGTACCTCAAAGCCTTACAGTCAATATCCATATTTCTTTACTTCACTATATTTAACTGGATCGGACGTGAGTGTGTACATGCACATTCTGACAAAATGTCCCATACATGCCACCACTGGTCTACCCTTAAATATGGATGTGATAGCTGCGTTTGGGTGAAAATGGATGCCGAACTCAAATTCAGTGCTGACAATTACAAAAAAACTTCCTCGGACAAAGGGCTGGCAGCTTCATTTGACGTCATCCTAGTACAAACACTTTTGATGACCTAGAAAAGATCAAATTTATGATGACAATTAGCTGATCAGTTAACAAATATTTTCTACCACTTGGATATGAAGAATTGCATTCAGTACAAAATATTTTAATAGAAATAACATCACTATCAACATGAAAACATTTGGCCCATTGAAATCCAGCAATACTTTGGATCATATCTTCATAACATGGTCTAAACTTAATCTGGAATTGTGTACGTAGACCGAAAGGATTGTGGCTGAATAGCCATTCTTGGTAGAAACTATGAAGTAAGATTAATGTGGAGCATAACATGCCAAAGATAGCAGCTTTTATTCCAACATTTGTTTTGCCTTCCTGGTGTCTCCGTGCAGAATATGATTCACGTGTCTCAAAGTGTTCACTTTGGCGAGTTGTCGAATTAATTTGTGCTTCGCCATGAAAGGTCTGCAACTTCGTCGAAATAAGTCGCAATAAACCGTATGATTGCTACGTTGAGAAAGCACACTGGAGGTGGATCGGTCAGCTCAGTGCTGTAGCGACCTGCTGCCCGATCCTATACCTGCAGCAAGGAGCCCGTGGTTGGCCTTGTCACCCAACCGTAGTTAATCGCGATCATATTTACTTTGTACCACTACTCAGCCCGGTGTGTCGCTGCCACCTGTGCTGCTGCAATTAGTCCTGCATTCTTCCCTGTGTCGACGAAAACTAGAGAAAGATAACGCCCGCGGTCACAGCTACCCGAAGGCTACGGCCCGCAGTCAGTTGTCTCATGTCAGGCCACCTTGACACAGCCACTAAGGCCGAGCTAGCACAACCATTTGGGCAGGCTAACACAGACACTCATACCAGACTAACGCAGCCAGTCAGATCAGGCTAACAAAGTCAGTCAGGTCAGGTTAATACAACCAGTCAGGTCAGTCTAACACAGCCAGTCATGTCAGACTAACACACCAATTCAGGCCAGACTAACACAGCCACTCATACCAGGCTAACACAGCCAGTCAGGTCAGACTAACGCAGCCAGTCGGGTCAAGCTAACACAGCAACATATACCAGGCTAACACAGCCAGTCAGGTCAGACTAACGCAGCCAGTCAGGTCAGACTAACGCAGCCAGTCAGGTCAGGCTGACACAGCCAGTCAGGTCAGACTAACACAGCCAGTCAGGTCAGACTAACGCAGCCAGTCAAGTCAGGCTAACACAGCCAGTCGTGTCAAGCTAACACGGCAGCATATACCAGGCTAACACAGCCAGTCAGGTCAGACTAACACAGCCAGTCAGGTCAGGCTGACACAGCCAATCGTGTCAAGCTAACACGGCAACATATACCAGGCTAATACAGCCAGTCAGGTCAGGCTAACACAGCCAGTCAGGTCAGACTGACACAGCCAGTCAGGTCAGGCTAGCACAGCCAGTCAGGTCAGGCCATCCTGCTGTAGTTGAACGCTTGAAGTCACGACGGGTGGTGTGTCGTGACTTCGCATCAGGTGCGGCGACTTCGCATCAGGTGCGGCGACTTCGCATCAGGTGCAGCGACTTCGCATCAGGTGCGGCGACTTCGCATCAGGTGCGGTGACTTCGCATCAGGTGCGGTGACTTCGCATCAGGTGCGGCGACTTCTCATCAGGTGCGGCGACTTCTCATCAGGTGCGGCGACTTCGCATCAGGTGCGGCGACTTCTCATCAGGTGCGGCGACTTCGCATCAGGTGCGGTAATGTCACACCACGTCGCGCAGACGACCAGCGACAGCCGGCAAATCCAGCATGGCACTCTCCAGCGGCGCGGTGAGGTGGTCACAGTGCCAGGTCGGCCTGTCCACCAAGGTCTCCACCGAGAGCCAGCCGACTGACATACTGAGTGCGAGTGCAACTTCCGTGCATCAGCCTTAACCTGTCGATGCGAGTGATGTATCGTGCAATCTCGCCGGGAGATCCTTGGCACCGGACCCTCCTCCTGACCATGAGGCAATGATGAATGTGTTCGCATGTACCGGAATAATGAGGAACGCTCCCCTTTATTCCCGCCTCCCTATTTCCTCCCAGGACCGTGCACCAACGACCGTCAGCGGGAGCCATGTTGGCTCGTTACGGCAACAGCGTCTCCAGCTGCACCTCCCGCTGCCGCATCACCGGCGTCGGCGTCCTGACGAGCCCATCCGTCTCCAGAGAATCGCCGGACCGATGTTGCGAGCTCGTCCTGACCGGTCCGGCGTCCTGATCGCCGCGCGAGGCCGCGGGGCTGGTGACTCGCCACCTCACTCATCATCAGCGCCGATTGACATTAACTATGCAGCCGTGCAATATCTTCTGGTCGACCACCGAGGCCTTCACATTAAACAACCGTACATCAGCCGGACCCAAGGCACCTTATGGCAGAATTCGTTTCGCGTCGACAATCAATTAACATAAGGTAGCGCCGACTGCGCACCGGCCACTCTGCACGGACCGGGAGTGGTCGGACGCATTTCGACGCATCCCGCGTGCTGCAGGATCGCGACGTTAAAATATGGGGCCGCACCTACCGGTCGCCGCGCGGTGCAAATGGCGAGCGTCGTTACGGTGGCAGTTACCGTGGAGTGGGCGGCGCGGCGGCCGGCCCGTTAAGGACCGACCATGGTACGATTCGGCTAAAATTGGAGCAGCGGCCGCCTGCGTCGGTAGACTGCGCCGCGTGTCCGACGGGCCGTACTGAACAGCATCAAAGCCCGGCGGCGGCGGCGCCGGCGGCGATGTTACCGCTCCAGGCGCCACATTTAACAGCGTGCCTCGCCATTTGTCCTGTCACGCGGACCGCTCCAGGCGCCACATGTGACAGAGTACCTCGTCAGGAGTCCTGTCACGTGGATTTCTCCAGGCGCCACATGTGACAGAGTGCCTCGTCATGAGTCCTGTCACGCGGACCGCTCCAGGCGCCACATGTGACAGTGTGCCTCGTCATGAGTCCTGTCACGCGGACCGCTCCAGGCGCCACATGTGACAGTGTGCCTCGTCATGAGTCCTGTCACGCGGACCGCTCCAGGCGCCACATGTGACAGTGTGCCTCGTCATTTGTCTTGTCACGCGGACCGCCCCAGTCGCCACATGTGACAGTGTGCCTCGTCAGGAGTCCTGTCACGTGGACTGCTCCAGGCGCCACATGTGACAGAGTGCCTTGTCATGAGTCCTGTCACGCGGACCGCTCCAGGCGCCACATGTGACAGTGTGCCTGTTTTGTCTTGTCCGACCACCCCACCGTCATTTGTCTTGTCACGCGGACCGCCCCAGGCGCCACATGTGACAGTGTGCCTCATCAGGAGTCCTGTCACGCGGACCGCTCCAAGCGCTACTTGTGACAGTGTACCTTCGTTAGGTGTTCGGTCACATGGCGGTGGCATGTTATATTGGTGTTCCTATAAAATGCACTATGCAGTGCATTGTGCTCTCAAATTTACCCTGACTAAAGTCACAGAGTCAAGTGCACCTAGCACATTATCGGGCAGCGACAGCATTGTCAAAAGTTACAAGAGATAGGAAATGACCACGCAGGCTGTAAATATTGACTGGAGAGTACAATAGCCATTTAAGACAGAGCAGCAAAACAAACTGATGCACGATAAGAAGAGCTCCGGCAAAACGTGAAGCACAGCAATACGTTCAAGTCAATGGCGATGATGTCAACCACATTTTACAAGTGACAGTTCTATTTATTTTGCGGATGCTGATATGCAGATCATTCCATGCATAAATGGATCTGGCGCTCTCCGGGCGCGTCACGTCGTGTTCCTGCCGGCCAGTGCTTTGTGGCTACGGCTCGCCACCAGTACGTCACGTCAACTCACCCCTATCTGAGCGGCACCTCACGTCCGGTCACGTGACTTGCCGTCGGGGAGTCACGTCGTGCTGACGCTAGCTGATGGCGGACTGAGGGCGCCTTTGGCGACCCCGTTGTAGCGCTCTCCGTCCGCTATCCTGCGGTACGCGCTCAATGAATCGGTAGTCTGCCTCGTGATATCTCGCCAGCTATCACACGAATTATTGTTGGAATTGCTACCCATAATTATCGCCGCAATGCAGCAGAAATGTTGGTGGAACATTTCAGCTGCCCTATCTCCTGACTATTTCCCTCGTCGCTCGCCTGACACGTTATTTGATATTTCGCGTGACTCATCGCCCACGTTTTTGCTCAATCCGTCGTCTGGCATTTGACCCGACCCTCCCGCTGATGTTTCGTTTGATTCACGCCCTGACGTTTCGCCCGACCCACCCCTGATCTTTCGCCTCAAACTTGGTCCGACCGATCGATCGAATGACTTGCCAGCCCGACCACCGTGTGGCCGAGTGTGCCGACGAGACGTCTATGGCCCAGCCGCGTCTACATCCGGTGCGCTTGTCTCGCGTCATTGTCATTAGGACAGGGTGACATTGTCTTTAGCCATGCCATGTGCCGGATGTCAGCGGACAACTAGCAGAGCCTACCTGAACGGCCACGTATCGCTCCGAGTTACACTGCCGGCAGCTGGGGCGTGCAGCCGGGAGGTCTCCTGATCCGTGGAGTATGAAGCGCGTCACGGCCACGGCCACTGTGACGAACCCGGCGACGGTGGCAACCACAGCTGTCCTCTGGCAACCGTGACCGACGGGGAACAGTGTGCCCCCACCCGACTGCGCCTGAGCTGCCCTGTGGGACCGATCGATGTGAGGTGGCCGACTGGCCGGACCCTGAGGTGCCCCGTGGGACCGGTCGGTCTGAGATGGCCAACTGGCCGTGTCCTGAGCTGTCCCGTGAGACGGGCCCGGGTGTGAGATAGCCTACTGGCGACAGTGCCCCGCACCCTGAGCTGCCCTGTGGGACGGGCCCGGGTGTGAGATGGCTGATTATGCCGCACCCTGAGCTGTCCCATGGGGCCGGCCGGTGTGAGATGGCCGACTGGCGACAATGTGCCGCACCCTAAGCTGCCCTTGGGACCAGCCCGGGCGTGAGATGGTTGATTGTTCCGCGCCCTGAGCTGCCCCGTGGGACCAGCCGGTGTGAGATGGCCGACTGGCGACAGTGCCCCCCACCCTGAGCTGCCCTGTGGGACGGGCCCGGCCGTGAGATGGCCGACTGGCGACAGTGCGCCTGGCCAGGCGTCGCTGCACGTCCACCGCCGGGCCACCCGTGCGCGCGCCTGCCACGTCTCGGGCCGCCTGCCACGTCTCCGGCCGCGCACAGTGTCGGCCCCAGTTTACGCGTGACAGCCGCGGCCGCCGGTGTGACGATCTGTCGTGTTGTGCCTGCCGTCGGTGTGACGGTCCGTCATGTTGGCCCCGCCCACTGTCGCGACTGTCTGTCACACTGCTGTAATCGGAGACGGGAGTTGGCACGGTCGGCACTGCACTGCCACCGCCGCTCGGATGCCGCGCGCACACTTGAGTCACCACAGACAGGTGCCGCAGGTACTCACGGCGCCTGCGGCACATGCCGTACCGCGTGTACCGCATGCACCATATGCACATGCGGTACCACTGCAGGTGCACATGGTATCACTGCAGGTGTACCAGGTACCACCGCACCACCGCAGATGCACACAGTACCGCCACAGGTGCATACGACACCACCACATGTGCACACGACACGGTCACAGGTGTGCACGGTACCACTGCAGGTGCACATGGCACCGTCGTGAGCCGCATGAGATGCCAGCAGTGCAGGAATTATCGTGACGACGCGCGACATCGCGTAGCGCTGCCCTCCTAGCGCGTCGAATGCGATGGCACGCCAAAATCAGATGCAGTCGCACGACTTGGGCTTCTGGTCTGAAGGTAGCGAAGGAAGGAATAGTCACGCCGGTGGTCAGACTATCACCAGAAAGGCTCGGGAGATGAAGAGGTGGACTGTGTCAGCAGATGGATGCTGACATGGATCTCCACTAAAATAGTTCTTCTCTTCCAATAGCTGCTGAGACTGTACAGCCGAAAGTCGGCCGATATCAGCCGGTTAGTCACAATGGGCGTGGTTGGCGACTGGTCTTGGACAGCAGTTGTCATGCTGAGGTGTGCGTGTGCTTGCCCCTTCAACTAGGCAGCGTTTTTCATGTTGCTCCGCCAGCTACGCTGAGAGCAGCGGCTGGAGCAGTGGGCTCGTGTCCGCTGGTCCGGGGAGGCGTCAGCTGATGATCGACTGCACTGGCAACGGCGGTACGGATCTGCAGAGGCAGACACAGTCAGCAGGGAGGCACCGACCATATCGGCGCAGGCAATTTACACTTTCAGGAGTAATGACGGCTCCAGCATGAAGGTGGATCCTGACGGCATCAACGGGAAGAGGCTGCAGGCTGACGACATCGATATACTGTCGGCACTCTACACAGGGACTGCTGGTGCCAGGATAATGGGTCATGGTGGATCGTTGTATAATTGATAGAGCTAGGGAGAGTGAGAGAAAAGGGAGATAGCGAGGGAGGAATAGAGAGAGAGAGAGCTAATCAGATACTGACGGCTTGAAAGAGGGACAATATTTTCGGCGTTGGCAGAAACAGGAATGTACTACTGGCACCACTGTCTGTCAACAATACTGGTGAAATCAGCACAAGCGTCCCCTTACCGTGGCACACAGTTCACGTGGCAGTGATGCAGGCTTGCCCTTCCGGGGGCGGCAGCCCCAGTGACAGTGATTTCGACAGCCCTTGTGGCAGTGGTGCCGCCAGCCCTTTCCCGGGTCACACGGTCCTGGTGGCAGTGATGTGACGGGCAGCCTCCGTCATCTTGGCATGAGTCAACGTGTGACATCATGCCCCAGAGTTTTGTCACAGTCCGCCGCGTCGGCATCCATTCCAATCAGGCACGTATGCAAATTCGAAATGTGCGAATGGATTGTATTGCATTTTGGCGCAGCTTGCAGTCAAGCTCCAAGGCGGGCAAATCTACAAGGTGGGATGGGCTACTGGAGCGGAATTTCCCGACGACCATTGAAGGTCATGTTGGGAACGACCGTGCCTACCGGTCGTGTCACGTGCCAACGGGAGTGTCTGTTTCAATTAATTCTAATCTGCAGCCTTGGTGGTCTTTGGTCTCAATGTTTGGGGGTCCTTGGTGCAGTTCAGCACTCAGCTGGCATTTATGTTTCTGCTGACATGGACCTCTTTTGAGCAAGCGTTAGGATCTATTACGCATGCCAAACTCTTGTCAATGTGACAAGTAAGTATGGACAAATCACGGTCTGGGATTACAATATACGTAGCGTTGCACGATGCAGCAGTATATCTGGGCATCATGTATGTGTACTTAATCATGGATACATTTGGGAATGACCTGAGCCGCCATAAAACCCAAATGACATTTGAAATATGTCGAGCGTAAATAATCTCAGGCATAAATTTGAACTCTGTGGTGACCGAATCCAATGAAGAAATGCTGACTTATAGATCATCACATTGTTCACGGTAACTATGATTACAATTTGTCGAGATGCGAAGTATTAAGGGAGGGCCTTATATATTATGCCGAAGCTACTATGAATCGGGATTCGCTTGGCCTGATTATAATTTTCAAACTGCACGCCAGAATAGCGTCATCCACTTCGCATGCAACGGAGCAACTGAGAGCCGTTCAGATACCTGTCTCACTGTCGGTGAAGGAGCAGTGGTCTTGAACATTGCAATGTGCACACCACACCACCCTTTTATATTTTGGGAACATGAATGCATGCGGTTGTCTCGTGTTCCGGTCGCGATTTTGAGGTTTATTCACATATCCAATCAGTCATTGGTCATTCATAGTGAAGTGAAAAGAGACGCTACAGCACGCTTTGCGCTTCGAATATTACTGGAATCATTGAATCACTTTTGTTTAAATCCGAAAGCGTTTTGCGTCAGCAAAACTTACACCTTCGGAACTTGTGGAAAATATATTTATCGATGTAAGCGTATCGTTATCTGGTATGGTTCAAACAGTGAACTGGGTGCCCTGAAAAGGACTCTGGATTAATTTGATTTCACTTAAATCATATATTCGTACTTGGCGTCAAATCCTACGACGGATATGTCTGCAAAACGAGTGGGCACCCAAAAATGGCACCAAAGACATCCGGGTCGGGCCGGCCAATAATGCCAGCAAAATCGCTATCGCGGGTATCGGTGCACATGAGGTGCACACGGTATGGTGCAGGCGCTGCCATCGACGCACAAAAGGTCAGGTATGGTACACACGGTACTATCGACGCACATAAGGTCAGGTATGGTACACACGGTACTATCATAAAGACATAAAGACATAAAAGATTAGTGCAACTATGAGCCACAAGGGCCCTTCTTGGTTTCACTCTGTACACTGAACCAGTTGCCCGCCAAATCTGTTAATCAACCCACATGAGGTGAGGTATGGTGCACTAAAGTGCCACTTATTTTGGAGAAACAAGAATTTCTCTCGGGACGCCCCCCAACGTGGTGAGGTTAGGAATGAAAAGAAACGTAGTGAAGTTTCAGAGCGATTAAGAAATATTTAGCATTGTCCCCGGGTATATATTGTTGATGTGTTGTTGCCTGCTTGGATAACAACCAGCAAATTCAGATGCCAATTCTTAAAGAAGCACATCATTAAACGTGTTCCCAGTAAGTGAGGGGACCGACGCGGTGGCAGGGCGGTTTCAACGTCTCTTCCGTGACAGGTACATTTAGCGTGATGCATGGTTACCGGAAGAGGGAAAGAGGACCGCGAAAAATAGCATTGGTTGACGTGAGGAGTAGTTTTTAATCAGCGCTTGGTGTCTATTCTCGAAAAGCGTGAGAACAGGAAAGTTAGTGACATTTCATTCGATGTTGGTGTTAGCTTGATATTTATCGGTTATTAGCACATGGGGGACGTCAACGCAATGCAGCCTCTATGCTCTGTGACTTCAACAACCCGGGGCAGTGCTAAATATTTTTGAATCGCTCGGAAACTTCACTACCTTTCTTTCCATGTATGCGGGTATGACAACTAATTTGTCCATGCAAACCTGATTTAAATATCGCCAAACATTGGATTTGCGTTCACAGCAAAATAGCAATGCTCATTGTCATCTATGACATCATATCTGTATTAAATAGCGAATGGAGATGGAAGCAGATGGAGCAGCTGGAAAACATAGCATGTGTCCTTACCAGGCAACCAGCCTGGTACAGATGTGTGCCGATCGTTCGGTGCTCCTGCTCCGACCAGGCCCGCTGGCTGGTGAATCTCGCGAAGTGGTTGCGCGCTCCCGTTGTGGTGAGCGTCCGACCAGGCCCGCTGGCTGGTGAATCTCGCGAAGTGGTCGCGCGCTCCCGTTGTGGTGAGCGTCCGACCAGGCCCGCTGGCTGGTGAATCTCGCGAAGTGGTCGCGCGCTCCCGTTGTGGTGAGCTTCCGACCAGGCTCGCTGGCTGGTGAATCTCGCGAAGTGGTCGCGCGCTTCTGTTGTGGTGAGCTTCCGACCAGGCTCGCTGGCTGGTGAATCTCGCGAAGTGGTCGCGCGCTCCTGTTGTGGTGAGCGTCCGACCAGGCCCGCTGGCTGGTGAATCTCGCGAAGTGGTCGCGCGCTCCCGTTGTGGTGAGCGTCCGACCAGGCCCGCTGGCTGGTGAATCTCGCGAAGTGGTCGCGCGCTCCCGTTGTGGTGAGCGTCCGACCAGGCCCGCTGGCTGGTGAATCTCGCGAAGTGGTCGCGCGCTCCCGTTGTGGTGAGCGTCCGACCAGCCGGCTGCTGGCGCGACACCGGGTGACGAAGAGCGGCGCGCTCCCGTTGTGGTGAGCGTCCGACCAGCCGGCTGCTGGCGCGACACCGGGTGACGAAGAGCGGCGCGCTCCCGTTGTGGTGAGCGTCCGACCAGCCGGCTGCTGGCGCGACACCGGGTGACGAAGAGCGGCGCGCTCCCGTTGTGGTGAGCGTCCGACCAGGCCGGCTGCTGGTGCACACGGTGAAGGGCGGCGCGCTCCCGTTGTGGTGAGCGTCCGACCAGCCGGCTGCTGGCGCGACACCGGGTGACGAAGAGCGGCGCGCTCGTGAGCCGATGTGCGCCCGTGTGACCTCTGAGTGGCCGGGCCGGCCTGCCCACCGAGCGGCGCCCTCTCGCCGTCGCAGTGTCGCCTGTTTGTTTATGGTAACGAAGTGGAATTCATTATTTTGATGTTGTGTCGTGCGACCCCCGCGGATACGGCGACCCCATCGACGCGTGCGTCACGACTTCGGTAACGGGCCTCCCCCCCTCCCGACCGAGCCCATCGGCTGACGAATGGTGGGTATGAGTGTCGCAGGCGGCAGCTTTATCATGGGAATATCTCTATCGCTCGTGTCTGTGTATCCATTTGTGTGCATGTGTGTGTGTTTGTATGTGCGTGTTGTGTGTGCATGTGTGTCTGTATGTCGATTTGTGTGTTTGCATTCGTGCGTGTCTGAGTGCACGTGTTTGAATGTGTACCTGTTTTCTTTGCGTGAATGTGAAAGATTGTGTCTGTGTGTATTCGCATGCGTGCTTGTCTATGCGTGTGCCTGTTTGTTTATGTGTATGCCTGATTGTGCGTGCATGACCGCCATGCTGGAGGAATTCGCTGGACCTTGATCTTGTATTGGACGCCAGATATGCCTGATGAGGTATGGCAAAACAAGAAGGAATTTATGAGTAAATAATTAACGTTTCATTCAAACATACCCTTCCTGTGACCTGCCATATCACGGTTACATCAGCATTTTTCCATATTGACTTACTGCATGTGCGCTTGACACGAGGCGTCTAATTATGAGAGCATGCCTCGTGGCATGAAACGAACCGTATGATAATGAGAACATGCCTTGTGACATGACACGAGCGGTCTGATTATGAGAGCAGGTCTCGTGGCATGACACGATCCGTCTGACCATGACAGCAAGCCGCGTGGCATAACACGACCCGTCTGATTATGAGAGCAGGTCTCGTGGCATGACACGATCCGTCTGGCTTTAAGAGCATGCCTCGTGGCATGCATCACAAGCGACACCGCCAGACGACGTGCTTTTCCTTGTCATTGTCATCCATCACCATCGTGTTTGCACACCTGGATTGCCACAGGTGAAGAACATGCCCACCGTATTAGTGAATAGATGGCGCGCCACGAATTCCTTTTTCGCGACATGCGTCCGAGACCCGCACAATGCGTCAGCAGGATTACCCAGTGGAACGTTGGCGATCTGTTATTGTCGGCAACAAAAGTACCGGTAATCAGTATTCGCGGCGGCCCTGTGCGTAAAAAGCTCGAAATGACAGCTTTATTCTGGATACGATGCGAGAATGGCGGGCCCGTGTTTTTTTTCCGCGACCACGTCCATCATGGCTGCTGGCGTAAGCAACATCTACAACTGCTGCGGCGGAAAAACGCCGTCCAGAGCGCCGCTCAAGGTCTGATGGACCCGCCCGCTGGTCGGCTGCCGGCCGCTGCCGACTCCTCCAAAAACACGGCCCTCAAGCTGGACATGACGGGCTGACGTGCAGACGGCACACTTGACACAGGTGACGTCAGACACCTGCTGCCAGCCACAGCAGACCACAGACGTGACACAGGTGACGTCAGACACCTGCTGCCAGTCACAGCTGACGTCAGACGTGACACATGTGACGTCAGACACCTGCTGCCAGTCACAGCTGACGTCAGACGTGACACATGTGACGTCAGACACCTGCCAGACACAGCAGGCGTCAGACGTGACACATGTGACGTCAGACACCTGCCAGACACAGCAGGCGTCCGACGTGACACATGTGACGTCAGACACCTGCCAGACACAGCAGACGTCAGACGTGACACATGTGACGTCAGACACCTGCCAAACACAGCAGACGTCAGACCCGACACAAGTGACGTCAGACACCTGTCAGACACAGCAGAGGTGAGACTTGATACGAGTGACGTCAGACATCTGCCAAACACAACGGACTTCAGACTCGACACGGGTGACGTCAGACGCCTGCCGGACACAGCAGAGGTGAGACTTGACACAGGTGACGTCAGACACCTACCAGACACAGCAGGCGGTAGGTTGCCAGATATGGAACACGTCGCTGGCATCGGTGTCGACCTGAACACATCGACATGGCGCTCGGCACATTAACGGCCTCCACGCGCAATCGCGAGCGCCGTTGGAAGATATCTAAATTGAAACACGTGCACTTTGGTAGGTTCGGTGAACGTCTCCCGTCATGTTTGTCAACACGCGATAGCTTGATAGGAGATTAAGAGGAAACATGTTACATAGATGAGAAATAGGTTTTCCTTTCTTAGGAGCTAATTATCGTTCAAATACCCACTATGTGAGGACAGCATGCAAGACATAAACATAAAGACATAAAATATCAGTGCAACTATGAGCCACAAGGGCCCTTCTTGGATGCACTCTGGACACTCAACCACTTGCCCACCAAATACGTCGATCAGCCCTCCCTGGAATACTGAAAAGCAAGCCCTCTATTCTTGTAATGATTGTCTATGCTGTTCTTAAAGACGTTCAATGTGCTGCTACTGACAATTGTTTCAGGCAGCTGGTTCCCGTGTTTTAATACCCGGTTG
This sequence comes from Imbricaverruca yamaguchii, assembly GCA_034440575.1. Taxonomy (NCBI): domain Eukaryota; kingdom Metazoa; phylum Arthropoda; class Thecostraca; family Neoverrucidae; genus Imbricaverruca; species Imbricaverruca yamaguchii. The sequence continues at coordinate 142,608 of JAOTOL010001514.1, forward strand.
GTGAAGAAAGACTGTTTTAACCTTGCTCTGCTGTGGTTAACTTTAATTTTGAATTGATGACCTCTAATTGCATCATTTCTGTTAAATTCAAACATTTCCCCAAGATATCCCTTCTCTTGGCCATAGACAAATTCACGGACTTCGGTGAGATCTCCTCTCACCCTTCTATATTTAAGTGAAAACATTCAATTTCTTCAATCTTTCCTCATGTGCCAGGTTGCTTATACCATGAACCATTTGTGTGGCCCTCTTGTACTCTCTCTCCCTAAAAGTTAAGAATCTTTTCCATAGCTAGGAGACCAAGCTTGGATCAGTATTCCAAATGTGGCCTGACATATGCACAATGAAGCTTCCTGATGACTTCCTCGCTTTTCTATGATACATTCTTATTTATTGCCCCAAGCATTCTCAGTGCCTTCTTCCTGTCTTCCTTGGCCTGTTCTGATGCTTCCAATTTTGTGTTTAAAATAACACCTAAATCCTTCTCCTATTGAGTCACTGATAGTACTTGGCCACCCATCATGTATGGAGCTTTCATATGCTGCCTACCTACGTGCATGCTTTTGCACTTATCAAAATTGAATTTCATTTGCCATTTGTCGGACCACTTCAGAAGTTCGTCTAAGTCTTTCTGCAGCAAGATATGTTCATTGTGACCTGTTATCGCCCTAAGGACTTTCAAATCATCCGCAAATTTTAAAATCTTACTGCTTAGGCCAGTTGTAATGTTATATACAAATATAATGAACAGTACTGACCCCAGTACTGACCCCTGGGGGACTCCACTAAGAATATTTTGCCATGATGACTTTGTACCATTTTGCATCACTCTTTGCTGTCCATCTGAAAGTCAGAACTCTATCCATTTTAAGATGCTATCTGCAATACCATGGACCTGAAGCTGCATCATTAACCGTATATTAACCTTGTCAAAGGCCTTACTAAAATCAAGGTATGTTACATCAACCTGATTTCCCAGATCAAATTGTTCCGTAGCGAAGTTCAAATAGTCCAATAGATTTGTGAGACACGATTGCCCTTTTCCAAACCCATGTTGAGTATCTTGAATCAATCTGTTTCCTTCCAGATAGCGAACTATTCTATCCTTGATAATTGATTCGAATACCTTGCAGACTAGGGATGTGAGACTTACTGGCCTCTAGTTTTCAACTTCCCCTCTTTCTCCTTTCTTGAAAATAGGAACTACATTTGCCTTTTATTAATGTGTTGGAATTTCGTTTTGTGAAACTGATCTACCAAATATTATGTAAAGTGGAAATGCCAGTTCCTTTTCAGCCTCCCGCAGTACCCGAGCCTAAATTTCATCAGGTCCTGCTGCCTTGTTTGGCTTTGGTTCCCTGGTATGATTGAAAACAACATCACTATCAATGAAATCAACATCGTTTATCCGATCACATGTCACTGAACTATGGTGTACGGTCGGCATATTAGTCAATCCTATTAATTAACTACAAGTTTGCATTCGTTTCGTAGCATTTTTGGTTGCTGCGTCGTACGTGCAATCCGTTGGTCTACCGCTTCAAAATCATTGGACAGACCCCAGGAAGCATTTCTGGTAGCTGCAGTTGGATCATTATAGATCCAAGGAAGTGACGTATGTCACAATTATGAATCACTTTGGTCATCATTTGAAACTTTTTTATTAGCTTATTAAAGTTGTTTTTGGTAGTTACGGATTGGATCAGGATATATCCAGATAGCATCTACCAGCTGAATATTGGGTGCTCGAAAGTATGATTTGAGTTCATTTCCACCTAATATGCAGCTTTGCTCCAATGCATGTCGAAATAGGCAATGTTAACCCGCGCCGTCTTTCCGGTCAAATCCTCCCACCCCGTCTCGGGAGAGGGGGGAGGGCGGTTGAAGACCCCCTCTAAAATCCAAACTAAGCATCGCACGAAAACAAAAGAGGTGTCACCGGAAAGCGTTCGAGGCGTAGGGTTCGGATCCACCCTCCAAAACAATTTGCCCCCAAGAGTGACGTCACCATGGGGCTAGATTTTCACGACTTTTCCGGACTTACATTATGCTTTTGACTCTGGGGAGTTCATTTTGTGGATATATGAAGAAAAAAAATATATAGTGAATGAGAAAAGGACAGCGAAATCGACCAGGGCTATCTTATTTTTTTTTGGGCCCCCAAAAATAAAAATTTCTGCTTTTGAATTTCATAATTGTGAGTTTTCAAGTTTCCTTTCATTTTCCTTTTCCAATGGGTAGAGCAGACCGAGAGACGTTGTTGGAAGTCAACTTTCCCCAATACAAAATGCTTACGTTACCCAGAATCCTGTATTTGAACTGCAACTTGGCAAATCCGCAAAATTTACATGTAGTCAAAAACGAAAAAAGGAAAAATCCCTCTCGTACGTTTTGTTGCATCGGTAAAGATAAGCAAACGCTGAAAGTTTCATTAAAATATCTGTATCCGTTAAAGCGTGACGACTGGTTGAACTCTTTTTGAGGTGACCTCACTTGACCTTGAATAACTGGTTGACTCTAGATGACCTGACCTAAAATGTTTGAATCAGCATGTCAAATTGATGTGGAAAAAGGTATGCCAAATTTTAGCGCGCTGTCTGCGCCGTTCATCCGCTATCCGCGAAAAACCGGAGGGGGGGGGGGGCGGTTGAAGACCCCCGAGACGGGACGGGTAACATATCTATCATCATCTCGCAGGTGAATGCCTTATCCTATGGCGATGGTGTACCTTTATTGATGAGCTGTTGCATAGTTAGCCAATGAAGGTGATGAACTGCTCGGGTGATGTGGTCACACCGGTTAGCTAGGGTCACGATTCTGGCGCCGCAGCCAATGGCGGGCTGCAGTTTGCGCTTCGTAGTGGAGGTACAGCTTCCATACACCGTCGAGCAGTAGGTAATGTAGGAAAAGATCACGCCTTGCGCCAACATTTCATTGACGATTTCTGGCAGGACTGCCACGCATGTAGCTGTGGCATGTGGCTGTGGACTGCGTTGACTGGGCGATCAAGATGCCGCAGCGTACTCCTGCATACTGCAGCCACTTGTCTTTCCCATGCGGGGCTGGAGTACACGCTTACCACCAGAGGCTTGGTGTTAGCCACAGATGCTATTTGTGTGTCGTCCATAGAGATGGTGAAACCATCGGATGTCCTTTTGGTCTTCTGGATGTTTTTCTGGATCTTCTTGGAGTTCAGCTTGAGATGGTTCGGGTGGAACTACGGCATCGCATAGCTAAAGAACATCTCGGTGGTGGTTTTCCGTTCGGTGACGGAGTCCGGCAAGTTCCTGAGGCAAGTTCCTGTGCATGCATTGCACGTCATTTGCATAGGTAATTACTGTGACGGAAATGAGCCGGAAGGTCGCAGATGAACACCTGGAACAACAATGGCCGGTAACGGACCTCTGCACCACCCGGTAGGTGACCGCCAGTGCCTGAAGGCAGCCAGTGACATGTTGTGTCCCATTGTGTAGCCGGTTAGGCAGCCAGTGTTACCTGTCCACACCAAACTAGTCCATGTTTTCAAGGAAGCAAGTGTGGGGGATGGTGGCGAAGATCTTGGCGGTATCTGTGGAAGATCTGCGCATATTTTCCCGTTCTGGACCTGTGCGGTCAAACAGAAGGTCACCTCCAGCATGACCTCCGGTTCCGTGCTCCCAGATGACAGGTCACCTCCAGCAGGTCTTCCGTGCGCAGGTCACCTTCCGTGCTCCCAGATGACAGGTCACCTCCAGCATGGCCTCCGTGTCCGTGGTGCCAGATGGCAGGTATCCTCTGAAGTTGCCGTCTCGGTGTTGTATTCTCGTCTGAAGCCGTGTTCCTCTCGTGACAGGAGATAATGGTACTCGAATTACTCTGTCAACTGGCTGCTGACGACGCCCTCGACAAGTTGCTCGACCGTGGACAACGTGGATATTGGTCGAGAACGGCTAACAGGCCGCAAGACGTTAGCAGGTCACGTCACAGGTTTACACATCCTTGTCGCATATTTGAGTTGGGATTTGGGCATATATGATGGTTTAACTCAAGTTAAACTAAAAAGCACTCCGACTGACATTGTCGTCTGCCCCTACTAAATAACAAGTGCTGCCAATGTAATGACGGTAATAACTTATCCAAAATTTCAAGCAAAAATTTCAATCCAAAAATTCGCTGTAAAGTCGCCCGTCGTCACGTTGGCGACGCGCTGTCTCACGTGGCCACATCACGTGGCCGCATCACGTGGCCGCATCACGTGGCCGCATCACGTGGCCGCATCACGTGGCTGCATCGCGTGGCCGCATCACGTGGCCGCATCACATGGCTGCCTCACGTGGCGGCATCACGTGACCGCATCACGTGGCTGCATCACGTGGCGCCATCACGTGGCCGGCCACACAGTTCGTTCCCTGAAATCCATGGACGCGGCCTATCACGTGTTCAGATGGTGACTACGGTCATGCGCTTGTTGATAATTGGTCGCCATGTGACGCGTAACGCAACACATTTCCTGCTCACGTCATTAGCGCTGTAGACCACTTCCGAATCAGAAGTCGATAGGTCCAAACAGGAGGTGTCACCATTGAAATGGCTCGCTTGGTGGGTCGTGATGACCTGACGTGGCCACTGAGCGCCGTCGATGTCGGGTCACAGCCGCAGGCAGATGACCTCACGACCGCTGCCGTGGCGGGGCTTGACGGTGACAGCGGCGATGGCGTCCGTTTCAGGCACGATGACGTGGCGCAGCGCAGTGTCAGAACTGGGTCGTGTTGTCGGTCGCCGCTACTGCCTGGTCCTCCCCATATTTAAGCTTCCTTAAGCTTCTTCCTTAACAAGCATGTCTACTCTCTCTTCGCAGTTCATGGTTTCGGTAAACTAAACATTGAACGGGCATAGAGTCCCGCATTATTTTGATATCGGCCAGGCGTTTCGAAGGAATCCGTCCTCCTTGCCAGGCACAATGGATTACACACACTACATGTTTGAATGAGATCTGAGCAATGTTTGAAATTGTGAACCGTAGCTGATGAAACTTAAAGTTTTTTTAAAGTGACGCCTGTCAGACAGTCTCGAGTGGAGCTTCACGCGGCATCTCCCAGCTGGTCACCCTGCTCTGACCCAACTGTGATTTCGCTGCAAACGTCCGGCAGCTCGTATGAATGAAGTAATGCAGCGTCCACAGCCGGCCAAGCGTCACGACAAAGGCTAATTATATTGGGTGTAGTATAATTTAGGCATGTCGTAAACTATCGATGCATTCATACAATAGCTTGAGGTACTCGTGAATAGGGCATGCCAACGAAAACGTCAGCACCTGCAAGTAGCTGGAATTGGTGGTCAATTAATGTGACTGCATAGGTGTGCACGTCGCATGGATTTATTGCAGAAGTTCCTTCTTACAATTTTGAAATGAACCGCGAATTAGTCGCGTGCCGCATGAACCATGGCCATAAACTAGCTTGCAAGTACCAGCTTGCATTATCAGTATCGCCATGCCGGATTAGCTTTGTATTTAGCAACTTAGTTGTTAAATTCAAAATGAATCATTACCATGGCTGGCCGTTCCGTATATCTGATTCAATCAATCATACTTAGCTTCTAGTCGGTGTTTCTAACAAACGCGATGAGGATGTGTGAACATGATAGCGTCATCTGACTTGTTATACAAAAATGGGGACATGTTGCGCATAGTCTCACAATCAGTGCCTGAATGACTGAAATGGAAATCCGGCTCACCAATATGCGCGCACATGTCTAGAGTATAAGTCACGCTTGCACATATGGAGTCTAAAAACTCGACAGTGGATTGTTTTCCCCAGATGCTGTTGATCTCTCAGTCGACTGCACGCTCAACATGCGGACACTGATCCTTCATCGGTTCAGCTCTACTGGCGCTGATCCCCGGCCGGTTCAGCTCTGGTGGCGCTGATCCCAGGCCGGTCCAGCTCTGCTGGCGCTGATCCCCGGCCGGTCCAGCTCTGGTGGCGCTGATCTCCTGCCAGTCCAGCTCTGGTGGCGCTGATCCCAGGCCGGTCCAGCTCTGCTGGCGCTGATCCCCGGCCGGTCCAGCTCTGCTGGCGCTGATCCCCGGCCTGCCTGGGAGTCGTCCACTGGTGGGAAGATGTCACTGTGAGGGTGCCAGCACGTCAGTACCAGTCCACTGGTGGGAAGGTGTCACTGTGAGGGTGCCAGTACGTCAGTACCAGTCCACTGGTGGGAAGGTGTTACTGTGAGGGTGCCAACACGTCAGCACCAGTCCACTGGTGGAAAGATGTCACTGTGAGGGTGCCAGCACGTCAGTACCAGTCCACTGGTGGGAAGGTGTCACTGTGAGGGTGCCAGTACGTCAGTACCAGTCCACTGGTGGGAAGGTGTCACTGTGAGGGTGCCAACACGTCAGCACCAGTCCACTGGTGGGAAGATGTCACTGTGAGGGTGCCAGCACGTCAGTACCAGTCCACTGGTGGGAAGGTGTCACTGTGAGGGTGCCAGCACGTCAGTACCAGTCCACTGGTGGGAAGGTGTCACTGTGAGGGTACCAGCACGTCAGTACCAGTCCACTGGTGGGAAGATGCCACTGTGAGGGTGCCAGCACGTCAGTACCAGTCCACTGGTGGGAAGGTGTCACTGTCAGGGTGCCAGCACGTCAGTACCAGTCCACTGGTGGGAAGATGTCACTGTGAGGGTGCCAGCACGTCAGTACCAGTCCACTGGTGGGAAGATGCCACTGTGAGGGTGCCAGCACGTCAGTATCAGACCACTGGTGGGAAGATGTCACTGTGAGGGTGCCAGCACGTCAGTACCAGTCCACTGGTGGGAAGGTGTCACTGTGAGGGTGCCAGCACGTCAGTACCTGTCCACTGGTGGGAAGGTGTCACTGTGAGGGTGTCAGCACGTCAGTACCAGACCACTGGTGGGAAGGTGTCACTGTGAGGTGCCAGCACGTCAGTACCAGACCACTGGTGGGAAGATGTCACTGTGAGGGTGCCAGCACGTCAGTACCAGTCCACTGGTGGGAAGGTGTCACTGTGAGGGTGCCAGTACGTCAGTACCAGTCCACTGGTGGGAAGGTGTCACTGTGAGGGTGCCAACACGTCAGCACCAGTCCACTGGTGGGAAGATGTCACTGTGAGGGTGCCAGCACGTCAGTACCAGTCCACTGGTGGGAAGGTGTCACTGTGAGGGTGCCAGCACGTCAGTACCAGTCCACTGGTGGATAGATGTCACTGTGAGGGTGCCAGCACGTCAGTACCAGTCCACTGGTGGGAAGGTGTCACTGTGAGGGTGCCAGCACGTCAGTACCAGTCCACTGGTGGGAAGGTGCCACTGTGAGGTGCCAGCACGTCAGTACCAGTCCACTGGTGGGAAGGTGTCACTGTGAGGGTGCCAGCACGTCAGCACCAGTCCACTGGTGGGAAGATGTCACTGTGAGGGTGCCAGCACGTCAGTACCAGACCACTGGTGGGAAGGTGCCACTGTGAGGGTGCCAGCACGTCAGTACCAGACCACTGGTGGGAAGGTGTCACTGTGAGGGTGCCAGCACGTCAGTACCAGACCACTGGTGGGAAGGTGTCACTGTGAGGGTGCCAGCACGTCAGTACCAGTCCACGGGTGGGAAGATGCCACTGTGAGGGTGCCAGCACGTCAGTATCAGACCACTGGTGGGAAGATGTCACTGTGAGGGTGCCAGCACGTCAGTACCAGTCCACTGGTGGGAAGGTGTCACTGTCAGGGTGCCAGCACGTCAGTACCAGTCCACTGGTGGGAAGGTGTCACTGTGAGGGTGCCAACACGTCAGCACCAGTCCACTGGTGGGAAGATGTCACTGTGAGGGTGCCAGCACGTCAGTACCAGTCCACTGGTGGGAAGGTGTCACTGTGAGGGTGCCAGCACGTCAGTACCAGTCCACTGGTGGATAGATGTCACTGTGAGGGTGCCAGCACGTCAGTACCAGTCCACTGGTGGGAAGGTGTCACTGTGAGGGTGCCAGCACGTCAGTACCAGTCCACTGGTGGGAAGGTGCCACTGTGAGGGTGCCAGCACGTCAGTACCAGACCACTGGTGGGAAGGTGTCACTGTGAGGGTGCCAGCACGTCAGTACCAGACCACTGGTGGGAAGATGTCACTGTGAGGGTGCCAGCACGTCAGTACCAGTCCACTGGTGGGAAGGTGTCACTGTGAGGGTGCCAGTACGTCAGTACCAGTCCACTGGTGGGAAGGTGTCACTGTGAGGGTGCCAGCACGTCAGCACCAGTCCACTGGTGGGAAGATGTCACTGTGAGGGTGCCAGCACGTCAGTACCAGTCCACTGGTGGGAAGGTGTCACTGTGAGGGTGCCAGCACGTCAGTACCAGTCCACTGGTGGATAGATGTCACTGTGAGGGTGCCAGCACGTCAGTACCAGTCCACTGGTGGGAAGGTGTCACTGTGAGGGTGCCAGCACGTCAGTACCAGTCCACTGGTGGGAAGGTGCCACTGTGAGGGTGCCAGCACGTCAGTACCAGACCACTGGTGGGAAGGTGTCACTGTGAGGGTGCCAGCACGTCAGTACCAGACCACTGGTGGGAAGGTGTCACTGTGAGGGTGCCAGCACGTCAGTACCAGACCACTGGTGGGAAGATGTCACTGTGAGGGTGCCAGCACGTCAGTACCAGTCCACTGGTGGGAAGATGTCACTGTGAGGGTGCCAGCACGACAGTACCAGTCCACTGGTGGGAAGGTGTCACTGTGAGGGTGCCAGCACGTCAGTACCAGTCCACTGGTGGGAAGATGTCACTGTGAGGGTGCCAGCACGACAGTACCAGTCCACTGGTGGGAAGATGTCACTGTGAGGGTACCAGCACGTCAGTACCAGTCCACTGGTGGGAAGATGTCACTGTGAGGGTGCCAGCACGTCAGTACCAGTCCACTGGTGGATAGATGTCACTGTGAGGGTGCCAGCACGTCAGTACCAGTCCACTGGTGGGAAGGTGTCACTGTGAGGGTGACAGTACGTCAGTACCAGTCCACTGGTGGGAAGGTGCCACTGTGAGGGTGCCAGCACGTCAGTACCAGACCACTGGTGGGAAGGTGTCACTGTGAGGGTGCCAGCACGTCAGTACCAGTCCACTGGTGGGAAGGTGTCACTGTGAGGGTGCCAACACGTCAGCACCAGTCCACTGGTGGGAAGATGCCACTGTGATGGTGCCAGCACGTCAGTACCAGTCCACTGGTGGGAAGGTGTCACTGTGAGGGTGCCAGCACGTCAGTACCAGTCCACTGGTGGGAAGATGTCACTGTGAGGGTGCCAGCACGTCAGTACCAGACCACTGGTGGATAGATGTCACTGTGAGGGTGCCAGCACGTCAGTACCAGTCCACTGGTGGGAAGATGCCACTGTGAGGGTGCCAGCACGTCAGTACCAGTCCACTTGTGGGAAGGTGTCACTGTGAGGGTGCCAGCACGTCAGTATCATACCGCTGGTGGGAAGATGCCACTGTGAGGGTGCCAATATGCCAGTTACAAGCCCTTCAGCTGGTCGCATTGTCTCCGTAACTGAACGGCTAATTCTTCAAATATCTGTTCGGAGAGGCTTCCGTTCGGAGAGTCTCCACACATACTAGGCACCTGATCGATTTGGAGCTGATGTATTCCGAAAATGGTTTCCCTATGACCTACATTATCGTACTGAAAACATCGACAGAAAGCCGGTGTGACGGCGTTTCTGCATAAGACCCTGCAATGGTTTTATAATTAGACCATGATGAAGTTTATGAAAGGAATGCCGATCTCGATATTCAGTTGGATGCTTCGCATCACTTGTGCGCAGCACTAAGCTACTTCTTCGATTTCATGTGAATTTAGTGGGTCGGTTAGCAATTCGAACGACACGACACCCCCTGTTGGTACCAGCACCGTTCTGTAACTACGACAATTACTGTTTGCAATTTGTAGGTGATGTTTGCAACGTGCTTGCGCTTGTGAAAGTGATGGACATTGGAGGGTGATGGACAATGGAAGGTGATGTGAAGTACTAAGTGGATCCTGTGGTAGGATTGAAATGGTCATTTACATCTGCACAGCCATGACGCTATATCTTTGAGGCCAGGTCATGGCAAGTGAACATAGATGGAGCTGAACATTTGACATTCTCTTGTGTTTAGCAAGAGTTTGCAGAAGTGCATACAAGTGAGTTCTTAGGACCACCTATGTTATGTGGCGTTGCGCCGTAGTATAAATTACAGCGGGAACAATCAGGACGGGTCCTTAGTTTACAGCTGTGCAGAAATGGAACTATTTGAATAATAATAGTACCATCTGCTGACAATAGACTCAATTGAATACAAGAGCGCATGAAACCGATATACCACTGTGCTATTTCGAGGAACCAAGATGTGCTCTAAGTTCACATAGCTGCACATTGACATGCACTGACGGGATGTCTATTGCATAGATACACTTAGCAGGTGCTTAGGGCCCCATATGCATCCACGGCATGCGTGCAACATAAGTACTATGCTCCCCTAACAAGCAATCCGGAGAGCCTCTCGTATCATGTGCACCGAAGAAGGGGGAGAACTCACCACCACCCATAAGATCTCTAGAACTACTGAGGCTAAAAGGATAAAATTTCGAGGATGGAGTACTGCTCTAGTGAACTCGCTTCAAATATGTTTCATGACCCTATATCAATGCCTTCAGGGCCAAATGGGGTCGAAATCGGCCACAACACCACGCCGCCGCTCCACTACACCGATGACCCCTTTGTGACCTGGGCGGTCGCCCGCTGGACCATCGGAAGACTGCACACCGCAGCTCCTATATGTACCGAGGTATTTATAAATGTTGCCTTGTATGGGATGGGTTTGTCAGTTTGTAAAGAAAGTCACACGATTGCATGCCCATATTCTCGCCCGTTTGTGAGATTTCCGTCGAAAAGCAGTGGTGGTGGTGGATGGATGCCGTCTTCCCTTCCGGTGCGTAGGTTAAAGCTGAATTAGCAGCCTCCCACTGCATATCCCTCATGAAGGGATGCACCTCGTATTGACATAAAGAAGCACTTCCTGATCCATTTCCTGATTATCCAGTCATGTTGACATGGGAATGTGTAGGCATGCGGGGAGGGGGAATACGGGTGGGCATCCTGCTCCCACCTTCCAGCACTGTCAAGCAGTCGTTTTTCATCAAAATTTTTGTGACAATAATTAGGACACGATTGGTAGAGGACGGTTAGAACAGCGTTGGCCAATTTCGGATTGGTTTCGCCAAGGGATAATTGCTTGACATTCCTTTGTTCGACATCAGCTTCAAGGCAGATCTGAGCTGGACCTGGCATCATCTGGCATCACCGTCGGTAGTGATCACTGGTAGGCAGGCAAGCATGCACCCAGTGCCATGCTTCGCATGGTTCCAAAAGTCCCCAGACTTTGCAACTTTTGATTCGGTTTGGACGTTAAGCCAGACTATGGTTCCTGCAGGTGATTTGGCGATGCCGACGTGCCCTGATAAGCAATGCATCTTCAGAGCGTGTCCAAAAGGGCACAAAATAGGGATTATGTCGCACTATTTCGGCAAGTAGGTGCATCATATTCAATAGCATCAATGAACTTTGGTTATTGCATTTCATTCATTCATATAATTTGATTATTGCATCAATGCACTCTGCAATTATTGCATGTCAGGTCCACATTCCAGAAATTAGAGGAAAACAATTGTTCTACTAAAGAGAGCGGAAATGCCTCGTGAGAATGACTCAGTTGTAATTAATGTCTTAATTTGAGCGAGATGTGGTTGGTAGTCGGCCGACCGACGTCATGGGATCATTTACGCAGGCTTACCACTGTGGACACGATGATCACTATTTTAGTTGGATTTTTTTTGGATACATTTGGCACATTCATTCTACTTATTACTTATCCGGGATCACATCACCGGGCTATTTGCAGAACGGGCATTATTCACTTGCAAAAATCTATGTTTTACTTGGCAACAGACATCCAAACAGGAACATGCATTCTCTTTCAAAACTTCGCAAGATCGACTTTTATAGAGCTACAAGAGTGTCATACTGACATGTCTTGTCCAGCTCTGGATGAGACCGCAGTGGGTGTGAAGTCTGGTCAGTGCTTCGGTGCCGCATAGACGGCATTCCTTGCCAAGGCCGGTAGATGCTGCCTGACACTGGAATAGCAGACTTACCTTCCCCTGATGTTGTCAATTCCAAATTGGCTGAAGCTCTCCTTCTGAGCGTGTCCTACTAAGTGTGTCTTATTAAACGTGTCCTACTAAACACGTCCTACTGAACGTATCCACGGGTGTTCCGGAAAAGGTCCTGAAAATAGTCGCTACCCATTGCCGTGCGCCTCAAGGAAAGACACGCCGTGAGTGCAGCTACGAACTTCAGTTTACGTGACCTGAACCTGAGCCCGTACTGATACAACGCTAGTATTGACTGATAGTATAGACGCATTTAATGCCGAGTATCAGTGCGCCAGGCTCCCACGCGTGCGTGCTTCATGCTCACTGTACGGTGTTCACTACCCACCGCCGCGCACACTATTCCGTTGGCTGGGTGTGACGGCGAGAGACGCCGCACGGACGGGGCCGCAACTTTCACCGTGGAACCTCGACGGCCACCTTGGCAGACAGGCGCCGGCGTTCCACTGGCTGCCGTCACGACCGCACGCATCTTTAAACATGACGCCGCGCCCCGGGAGGTGACCGCAACGTGTCATTGGTCACGTCCCCGGCGTGAATTTACAGTCACACGCTTCTCTATGTTAGGGCAAAAAGTGCAAAGTGTAGTTGTAATGCGTCTCACTCGGCAGTTCCTGGATAATTAACACGATCAATTCTACTCAGCATGCATAATGCATATGGTTCTTGTCAGAATTAGCACAATAATGGAAGTTTCAGTGACATGGTCGAAACGCCACAACCTCCGCATCTTACAAAGCCACTTAGCAATTTTTATCACAGCCAGTTGACGGGCGTGACATTCGGTGCCCTCTTCACCTGCAGTGCGACGAGACGATCTCATAATATTCCTCTTATCTCCCTCAGTTGAGGACCATTTTCCATTTTTGACTTTTAGGTGTGGTTCGTGCTCCCCTTCCACCGGTCAGGTGAAGATCGTTCTCCTTTTTTACCTGTCACGTGAGGATCGTGCTCCTCCTCCTCCTGGCTAGGTGAGGCTCGTTCCATCCTTCCGGCTAGGTGAGGCTCGTTCCATCCTTCCGGCTAGGTGAGGATCATTCTCCCCTTCTACCGGTGGGATGAGGCTAGTTCTCTATTTCTGCCCCATATGAGGCTCATTCACCCCTTTCACCGGTCAGGTGAGACTCGTTCTCCCCTTTCTCCGGCCAGGTGGGGCTTGCTGAACCTTAACCGGTCAGGTGAGGAAGGATTTGTGTTGTGCTGCAATTGGCGGCTGATCAAAGGCTATATAGATTACGAAGTAGTGTCATCCTGTTCCACAATGACAGAGACTAGCTAAACCCATGCCGCTTGGCCTTCCAGAAAGCGGAGCCCAGTATCAGCTGACTGGCATCAATTCAATCACTTGAATCAGCTGATTCAAGTGATTCTAAATCTTCGAAAGCTATATCTCTCAGCATGGGACGATCTTCTTGGTGCTGATTTTACCTGTATTATCGGCTGCGCCGTTGATCACACTGAAAACAAAGAAGTTTTCGCTACATGAAAGAATATGGATACTCAGTCGGTAATTGTTAGGAGGATAATGCTCTGGACGCGCACTATTTGATAGGGATGGTTTGTGGGTTATTGTGCGGGTGGTGCTTGTGCCGGCGTGGCGAGGTGGCGCCGCTGGTGTCATAGCGCCAGACGGTGCCATTTCTGAACATAGGTAATACGATGCGAAAATTTTCATCCGATACAATTTTGTAGAAAACATTTATTTATAACAGTTTCATGTAAAAAGTACTTTATTGTCTTCCTGTGTGTCTACCACTAAGAAAAGTAGCCTAGGATTTGTTTCCATATTTTCAGAGATATGGGTACCTTTTCAATCATGTGACCCGCCTATTCCACAACTCTCGCGAATTATCAGCTACAGTGTCTTTCCTGACCATTACTTTCGGTCCATGCTTAAATGCACCGATAACACATCAGCTGACCGTGCGACTGCCCGCGAACACCCTAGCTGCAACTGCAACACGCAAAAGAAAAAAGACGAGAAATGCACAAGGAGTTCCTAACTATAATAGCGTACCTGAGCGCTGAAGAATTAGTCGAGGTATATATATTTATGAGTGTTGAACAATTAGTATGCACACACATACACACACACACACACACACACACACACACACACACACACACACATATATATATATATATATATATATATATATATATATATATATATATATGTGTGTGTGTGTGTGTGTGTGTGTGTGTGTGTGTGTGTGTGTGTGTGTGTGTGTGTGTGTGTGTGTGTGCATAAACATACATATATTCTATAATTTCCATAATTCAACGACATCATATTTGTGACGCAAGGTATGAAATGCACGTGCAGGTGCATTCAAATCGATCTTTATTTGTGTGTCTGTTTTTCGATTCATAGCTTAGCTCAGTTGCATTAGCTACGCATAATTAAAAACTTCATAAGAAGACTGCATTGAACAAGCGCTGCACGTTCCAGGGAGCGCCATCGCGCATTGCCGAGAAGGCCGAGAGCGCGATGTTTTGCCGACGAACACACCAGATTAGCCTGTCGCTCGCCGTATGGAGTCCAGCTTAGCGCCGCTCCACCAACAACAACGAGACGCTGCCTACCCGTCCGCACCGTCCACCTGAGTCTTGACGAAACATCCGCACCGTCCGCCTGGCGGACTGTCCGCATAGTCCACCCGGCGAACCGTCCGCACTCTCCGCCTGGCGGATCATCGGCACTGTCCACCTAGCGGAACGTCATCACCATACACCTGACGAACCACGCACACAGTCCACCCGGCCGAGCGTAGGAAGAAGCCAGAACTTCCCCGCGTGGCTGGCGTAGGTCCGAGCCACTCCACAATACAGGCTTCAGGTCTGAAAGCTCCAGCCAACCTCCAGGTCAGATTGGAGCCTTTGGGTGAGCTGGAAGAACATCCACAGCTGATGACTGTCTGGAAGGTTTCCCACGCTCCCGCCAGAGTGCCCATTGGTTCCGGCCTTCGCTTCCCCAGGCTGTCACGATACCCCCGGAGTGCCCGCTGGCTCCGGCCCTCGCCTCCCCGGACTGTCGCGATACCCCGGGGTGCCCGCTGGCTCCGGCCCTCCCTCCCCGGACTGTCACGATACCCCCGGGGTGCCCGCTGGCTCCGGCCCTCCCTCCCCGGACTGTCACGGTACCCCCGGAGTGCCCGCTGGCTCCGGCCCTGGCCTCCCCGGACTGTCATGGTACCCCCGGAGTGCCCGCTGGCTCCGGCCCTCGCCTCCCCGGACTGTCACGGTACCCCCGGAGTGTCCGCCAGCTCCGGCCCTCCGGAGTCGGGAGCGAGTGGACTTCGTGGAGTTGGAAGCGGTGACTTATTACGTGTTGCGTTCTTTCACGTGACGTACTACCTCCGACCAGGTATTACGTCATGAAATATGCTGTAATGTGTGTTATCTTCAGGACATTCAGGAACGAAAGCCACTGATGTATGTTCAGCTAACACGACAAACGAAGGCATCCCTGCAGCGGGAATCTAATGGGGGACGCTTCCTGCGCCGTTTCTGCATGCTGGACCCTTTGACCACCCGTGCCTCCGCCATATATATATATATATATATATATATATATATATATATATATATATATATATATATATATATATATATATATATATATATATGTATATAACATATATAATATATGTTTATATATATACACATATATATGTATATGTATATAATATATATAATATATATAATATATATAATATACATATATACATATATTTATATATATGTCCAACTTCTAATCCTCCTGAAGAAGCCGCTCATCAAAGTCTGGTTTCCAAATTGTGAGTAACTTGATGCATCCAAGAGCTTGATGGATGGAAAACTATGTTTTGATGGTGGCATCATGTATCTTGTGAACACGGAATGATATAGGTTATTCTATATATCACATGTCATATGATACCAGAAATGGGTTGGAAGGTACGTCGTCCTCCTCCAAGCTACATGTTCTGCTGCATGGACGCGGTTGCATGCAGCATACATCATGTGATGCACTTCTACATCACCAAGACGCTGTGGAAGGCCATAGGTCTAAGTCTATTGCTATCCACGAGTACTTGTGAAATAATTCCTGTACTTTTCGTTACGCTTGGCATAGGTGGAAGCAAACATATCTTCCTGTATAGCCTGTGTTTTGCAAACTTATATAAACTCATCCGTGCAATATGGCGAAACGTAGCTGTACTGTCTTGAATTTAAAGCATTACATGGCATAATTTACGTATTCAATCCAGAGACCCCATGACGGAGAGCTGAAAGCTGATCAGATACATAGGCAACGGGAAAACAGATCATCATGCCACCTGCAGTGGAATCATTGGATGTCGGCTGCTTCTCTTTATTCGCTCACATCTTACTCACGCCGTACCAGTCAGTAGACTATTGCATTGCATCCATTAGACCTCACCGTGAAGTTGGCGGGTGGATCGGCATTTGGATGTTGCTAGTTTGTGTGTCCATGCGTAATTATGCATCATTTAACTCTTCATTTCAGAATCGATAAATCACGTTGCAAATCAGCATTTTTTAAATCAAATTTGTATATAAGTAGTCATTTGTAATGATTTCAAATTGAATCACTTTGTCACTCACTTATCAGTCACTCCCGATTCGCTCAGAGCTCGGACATGCCTCCGACTTCAGGTAGTTAGAGGAGGTACTTCCGGCTGTCAGGCAGTTAGAGGCGGAACTTCCGGCTGTCAGGTAGTTGGAGGCGGAACTTCCGACTGTCAGGCAGTTAGAGGCGAATCTTCTGACTGTCAGGTAGTTAGAGGCGGTACTTCCGACTTCAGGTAGTTTGAGGCGGAACTTCCGACTATCAGGTAGTTAGAGGCGGAACTTTCGACTGTCAGGTAGTTGCAGGCGGAACTTCCGACTGTCAGGTAGTTAGAGGCGGAACTTCCGACTGTCAGGCGGTTAGAGGCGGAACTTCCGACTGTCAGGTAGTTGAAGGCGCACCTTCTGACTGTCAGGTATTTGCAGGCGGTACTAAATTCGGTTGGTTCAAGATGATCGTTCTTTTGTTTGTTGCATCAACGTTGGCAGATGTATACAACCATATCGCTGCAAACTAGGCATCTACCCCTTGAGAGGGCCCCAGCTCCATCAAGTGATGTGCCTTGATCCCAGTTAACCTTGTCCAACTGTTTCCATACAAGCGTATATCGTCCACACTAGGAACGTGCAGGCGGTGAGCATGGGAAATAATCAAACAATGGTAGCTTATCAAAAATTTTGACTGCTCTTTAAAACACCATTCATTTGTCGCACAAAATGCATGAACATCAAGGTATTGAACAAGTTATATGTGGAAAAGGGAGCAACGCTTTGCAAGACGATTATTTCTATTATATGTTATTAATTGGCTGAGGTCTCCGAAGAGTTACGGTGAGATCAGCGCTGACTTCGTGCTCAAGTTCGGATTGCCAGTATCAGGGAAAGGTGTTTGACGGCACCGACCTGCATTGACAAGGCCTGATAGATACATGTCGTGTCATCAGCTGGCAACACAAGCCACCAACCACTGAACTAATCACGCCTGCTGTTTTATCTTGTCCATTTCCAAAAGTGTCCTAGCTTTGGCGACTTATGCAGGGCAATTCTATGGATTTTCTGTATAAGTTAGCTATAGAGCCATGACATGATAAGCGACGGGTATGTTTCAGGTATGTCCAAAAACGCTACCAGGGTAGTATTTCAGGTGTACCATGCCAATAAACAAGCGCAAACGATTTCATGATATCGATCGGTGCTAAGAAATCAGCTGATATTCAAACAACAGCTAAAATTGTCCAGCCAAAGATATTCTGAAAACTTTGACTACGACAGTATTAGCCGTTTTGGCAATGTTGGATGTTACCTAGATCTGACAGCAAGCTGATCGATCTCATGGAAGATCTGGGCCCGCCTATCAAATAAATTCAGATTAGTCAATATAGTATGGGTTTCTTGGACAAGTTTTCGAACATGTCCTCTTTTATCAGGATACGTTTTCATCGCCAAATAACTTAGACGGGCAGTGGCATTGTCTTACGAAAGCTGTAAGATCTATAAATGTTTCCAGCGAGCAAGACAAGGTGGTGGGTGTGAGGCATGCCCAGTGGTCATCGGAACATGTCGTCAGGTGGTACCCGGTGGTCATCGGAACATGTCGTCAGGTGGTACCCGGTGGTCATCAGAACATGTCGTCAGGTGGTACCCGGTGGTCATCAGAACATGTCGTCAGGTGGTACCCGGTGGTCATCGGAACATGTCGCCAGGTGGTGCCCGATGGTCATCAGAACATGTTGTCAGGTGGTACTCGTTGGTTACTGGAGCGTGCTGTCAGGTGGTGTTGTTGGTTGCCGGAACGTATCGTTAGGTGATGTTCGGTGGTTACCGGAATGTGCTGCCAGGCAATGTCAGGTGTCGCCTTGCGTCGCTCAGGTTTGTCTTGCCAAGCCAGGTAGGTGCTGTCGAACATTGGACTGACAGCCCCACCTTTACGCGGTCAACTGGAAGCAGCGAAAGCTGTCCTTCCAAACGTATCCTAGAACAAGCGCACTGTTCCAACAACGTTCTAACAACAACGAAACAAAGTTTGGTGAAAGACGACCGTTTATGCCAAGAACAGAACACATGATGCGTTTGACCACATTTGCGATGACAAGTGACAGGATGCGCGACAGTAAAGACCAAGACAAATGTGATAAGACCAATGTGACGAGCACCCAGCGTGCACCCTTGCTCCGCCATGGTACTCGCCTGTCACGCCCACCGTTGGGTGGCCTTGCACGCCCTCCCAGTGGTGGACAGATGGACAGATGGTGGCCGCTTGAGACAGAGAGGACGGCCGCCGACCAACCGACGGCCGATCTATATGAGTAGTCGCGCTTGGTCGGTTCCAGTCTGCATGACAGCGGATGCGAGTGGGCTCCCGCAGTGGCCCTCGCCTCTCGACGTGCAATCTCACTTCGTGCAGCACACATTGAGCGAGTTGCTCGGCGAGCATGTGCACCATTCACCACCGTGTGCACTTTCGGAAAACCCAGGTGCGTTACAAGTGCTACTTGAGCCGACCCTAGTCTGATCAATACTGGTGTTGCATAAGCTTGCGTGTCGTCTCCAGTGACACTTCGGGCGGCGAAAGATATTACCTGAATTCGACTTGCATCTGTACTTACTGCTCCACCCGGCAAAGTAAGATAGCGCGAAATGCGGAGTGGAAATGTGGACTTATACGATGACGTCAGCGAAGAAAAGCTGCGGACATCGATTGAGAAGGATATCACTTGATGACGGCATCCGTGAGGTGGATATCACTTGATGACAACATCGCTTGAGGAAGATATCACTTGATGACGGCATCGCTTCAGGAGGATATCACTTCATGACGACACCGCTTGAGGAGGATATCAGTTGATGACGGCATCGCTTGAGGAGGATGTCACTTGATGACGACATCGCTTGAGGAGGATGCCACTTGATGACGACATTGCTTGAGAGGAATGTCACTTGATGACAGCATCTGTGGAGGAGGATATCACTTGGTGGTGACATCGCTTGAGGGGGATATCATCTAATGAAGGTATCGCTGGAGGACGACGACAAGAAGCTCATCACATTTATTTGCCAGGACGGAAATGGCTATGTCGTTCTCATGGTCGACTTTGGTTGACAGCTAAAACAGATCCTTGATCCTTGAAGATCGGAGTGTCAGTGTCGGAGATGCTGTACGAAGTGGATGACATGTTTTATAAGGATCCAGTTTGTTTCGGATGCGTTCATTAAAAAAAAGATGTAGCGTGAAGAAATTGCTTTCAGCTCTAAAATTGTGTGCACGATGCTGATGTGAATTACAATGCCGATGTGATTTTACTCTTGATCATATTGATAGGATAAGATATGTGGGAATATTGATGGTTCCACATGATGCATGTGCTCTCATTTCAGACCACAACACCTCAGTCCTTGTATACAGTTACTGCACTGGATACGAAATGCCATGAAGCGAACTGAATGCACCAATGTAACCTCAAAACAATTTTTTATTCTCTAATTTTATGAAATGTCACTCTCCTCAAATTTTACATTTAACTTCTGCCATCGCACAGTCGCGTATATTTGCTCACAATCATTTCAATTTTGTGGGATGATTTCAGGCCGTTTTGAGTTAACACGCGCCCTGGAGGTGGGGGGGGGGGACGAAATTCACTCACCCCTCCAGTTTTTCATACATAACTCCAGATTGTACCGAGCGATATACGCTTTTGTTTGCGTACCTGCTTAGAAATGACCGGCACGTTGCTTAAAGCAAGAAAAATGAAAATCTTCCGAAAATTTTTCGTGCTAGTGGTCGTTAAGGTAAAATCGAAATTGTAGGCGCCAGACCACAAAAATCGACGCTGATGTATATTGGCAAACTTACATATATTCCCGTATTTATAACTTACACTCCAAACTTATATAACTTACACTTCCCGTATATTGGCAAAAGGGAAATGTTCTTGGCAACACTAGCGACTTGTTTGATGTATACTGTTATGCTTTATAGTTTCAAAGTTATGTTAGGTCACCGAGGTAAAGTCAGGTCAACTTCATGGTAGGTTAATGGAACAAAACTTGGTCAACTGGAATGTTGTCATAAATGCAGATGACTGTCATGCCATTGATGTCACCTTGCATGTTACTGCTACACATCCTGAAAACTACTATTTGTCATTGTTGTCGGAGTAGTCGGGCGGGCGGCCGGGTTTCGGTAACTGGAGCAGGCAATGACATAGTAAAGTGTTGTTATATAGCTGACCTGAGGTCAAATGCTGGGTCTAACATCTGTATTGCATTATTAGTAATGTCAAAAACATCATTGATGTCCATTTTGGAGCATTTATACATAATCACAGCGATCCATGGCAATGACAAGGCAAGCCACGCAAAACGAATTTTTTGTTGTTGATATTTTGACCTCATTTTGCCTCGACAATATTGACCAAAGGTCATACAACTTGCATAAAATAGAATTCACTACCATACCCAGCTACCCTGCGAATTTTGTTGCTGCAGCTTTGATAGAAGCCGAGATCTTAGGGGGGCGGAATCCGCCCCCTCCAGTGTGCGTAATTTTCAGAGGCCCTCCAGGGTGCGTGTTAAACAGTGGAGAGCAACGACTATGTTTCCAGTTTTTGACTGGACTAAATCCAGTTTTTACTTTGATGATGTTCGAAATAAAACCTAAATCTACAAATTGGGCATCGTTCGCATGCATTATGATTTTGCCGTATGGCATATACTGCATACGGTCATTAGCAGAGATTAACACTCGCCAGAGTATCGATCCTTGGATCGCATCATGGCTTCCGTTCACCGATCGGGTCCTATCCATTAGCCGAACACTGAGCCATTCGGCATCGCCTCCACATCATGACAGCTTCGCTAGGAGGCGGGAAAGCACGAAGTTGCCAAACGCTTTCGATGTGCCAACGGTGGCCAGTGACGTCATCATGACTCTGCTCACGTTACTGACAGTGTGCGCGATGGTGCCAAATAGTAACGTCTCCGTCTCTATTGGGGGACGAGTAGTCTAAGGGTAAGTTGTCCGTTTCACAATCGAAAGATTGTGGGTCTGAACCTTACCTGTCGCCACTCTTCGCCCGCAACCAATCAGGGCGAGGGATTGGCGACGCTACATGACTCAACGGTCGGCGTGTCGTAAAACCAATAACCACCACCACCTCCGTCTCTATTGGAAACCGCACTGCTAGAAACCCACAACATGTTCGTCGCTTAAACATGCAATGAACTGCGCACGATCTTCCTCGCACAGTTTACAAACTGTCGATATAATCGATATTTGGCGATGATTCTTCGGGTCGCTCGGGTCACGGTTTATCAAAAGATGGGTGACAGTGGCCACATCCCATTCATCGGGGACAGTACAATGGAGCTTTTAACGACATTGAAAAGGTGAGAGCCTGCCATCTTCTCAATATCGTTATCAGCTCCATCGCTGAATCTACTGGCCCCAAGTCGATGCAAAGTGCTCGCTGCACCTCTACTGTTGAAGAATTGGCCACAGTGACCCGAATAATTATCGTGCCATATCGACTATCTAGGCGATGGATAAGGATGGCTCGGCAATGACTACGCTATGGTAATCTTGATTACAGACTTCTTTTCGGATGTGATTATGAACCCTAAAGTCGAAACATAGATTTTGTCACTTTGTAATTTTTTACATTTTCAATGCGCATCGGGAATTCTATAACCATTCAATATGTCAAAGTACGCGACCCGTGCTTGTTTTCCCTTCTTTGGGCGGTCATTGCCCTTTTCTGAGCGTCATCTGTTTAGATATTTTAACGGCTTCAATTGTTCACCACATATTTACATGTTTAACCTACACGGTATTTGATCTTCACAGGGTCGCTAAACTTAGCCTTCGTGCATAACAGTGTGCTATATTAAGTGTTCAGTTTGTGCATTATATATATTGAAGCACGAAGTTACACTTAGCACAAGGCTAAAGCCCGAAGACCACGGCGAAGACCGGGTGGCTGACTGCATCCGAACATTTTCTTTTTAATCTGACCTAAAATACAAACCAAAATAGGTAAACAAAAATTGTGTGAATAGTTCTGAAGGTACAATGATGGAGATATTCAATGCCATATCCACATATATCTATCTTGTTTACCATATATGTTAGTCTGGCGGTTAGCTTGTAATTCCCCTGTACTGAGAGGGGCAATAAAATATGTCGCACTGTGCAAATTTACCAATAGCAAGGCCTTCAATAAATGTTAAGCCGTCCAAATGTGCCCCTAAGGCTCTTCACCCTCTCAAATAAGTGGCATCACACGGCTGGATCCTCCGTTCATGCATAGGGTGAGGAAAATGGTACCGCTTTGTGACAGAGGTTTGTCACCTATCACTTTAGAACATGCACGAACGTTTCAGAACACATCAGAGCTTCATACCATGTACAAGATACTCAGAACACGGACAAGATACTCAGAGCACACACAAGATACTCAGAACCCACACAAGATACTAAGAACACTCACAAGATGCTCAGAAGACTCGCAAGATACTCAGATCACTCACAAGATATTCATAATACGCACAAGCATGCCATGGCGTGCGCAGGCCCCTCGGGACATACACAGAACATTCAGAACATGCACAGATGCTTCATAGAATGCATGGAGGCTCCAGAACATGAACAAATGCCCCATGGCATGCACAACGCATCAGAAGATGCACGCACACTCAATATTACGCGCAAGCGTTCCGTAGCATGAACCAACGAGCGCACATGTGCGAATCTTGGTGCAAAGCATCCAACTGTTCCGTCTGTTAATGATCGTAGTCTAGCGTTTGTATAAGTACATCAGTTGAAACTAATGCCATTCATTACTGGCAATGCACCTTTAATGTTGCTGAGGGTTAAACGCAAAGATCGCTCGGTTCCGACACCTGGCTTCCAACATGCTCCTTGTAATAATTCCACCCGCTCGTATTTTTTCGTTGAAAACAGCGAATCTCTGACGTCAGGCACACACCAGGACGTTCCAGCACGTGACGTCAGCAGGGGCACCAGTTTGTGGGCGGCACAGACTGGTTCGCCACGCAGCGCCGGCGCTTTTTGTCGCGCTCCCCAGCTCCACACCATTCGCCGACTGAGACAAATCCGTAGCAAATGTGCCGCTGAGCCAGGAACAATGGTCCGGTCCGGAACGCCAGCGCCGGACACAAACAAATGACATTTTCACAAAGATTAATCGGCCGATGGCGGCGGTGTCGCGTTACTGGAGAACAGTCGGAGCGGTGTTGTGGCCTCGCGCGCCAGCCACCATCGGCGCCTGACACCTCTGACACGGCCGCAGGCGTGACGTGGCCCCGGTCACCTGGTCCGCACGTCACGTGACGGGCTCCAGACAAGGGACCCGCCCGCGTCACACGGCACCAACCCATCCATCCCCCGCTGCGAGCCTACGCATGGATCGCGTTTCAGTCTTCGACAAATTTTGTGTCGCCGGCCATTTGTCGAGTTGGCGCTGTATGTGCGCACAATGGGCTCGCCGTTAGCGGTTGCAATCAAATACGCAGTGGCCGTGCGCCATCCCTCGTGAGGGTGAGTGGCGCGCTGCTTTACTCAGCGGTGTGCGAAGGCTGCTGAACACCGAGCGATCGCACGCTGAGTGAGCAGCGTTTGGGGGCGCGACTGACCTAATTCGCCCATGCTTATCCACACACGACGGCGCCGAAGTCCAGCAAGAGAGTGCATGTCTATGCACCGGCCGACGGGTTCGCGGGCGCGATTGTTTGCAAATGCGGGGTCTGGTTGCAGCGCGACTTGCCATGTGTTCGATGTTTGGACTCCCGGGACGGGAGTTCGGACGTCCACAGAACGGGAGTGGCCTCGATGGGGGAGGGGGCACCGGCCGTCGTCCAGGTCACTGTCCACTCGCCGCAGCCCGACAATCCCGCTTTGAAGGCTCACGCAATGTGTCGACAGACTGACCTGCCCACTGCAGCTCCGACAGACTGACCTGCCCTCTGCAGCTCTGATAGACAGACCTGTCCGCTGCAGCTCCGACAGACTGACCTGCCCACTGCAGCTCCGACAGACTGACCTGCCCACTGCAGCTCCGACAGACTGACCTGCCCACTGCAGCTCCGACAGACTGACCTTCCCGCTGCAGCTCCGACAGACTGACCTTCCCACTGCAGCTCCGACAGACTGACCTTCCCGGTGCAGCTCCGACAGACTGACCTGCCCACTGCAACTCCGACAGACTGACCTTCCCACTGCAGCTCCGACAGACTGACCTTCCCGGTGCAGCTCCGACAGACTGACCTGCCCACTGCATCTCCGACAGACTGACCTGCCTTCTGCATCTCCGACAGACTGACCTGTCAGCTTCAGTTACTGCGTCGAGTTCCGCCAGTTCTCACAACACCGTTTTCTCCGGCGTATTCGTCACATTTTCGAGGTCTCATTGTGACGATGTCGCTGGAGTATGTACGATGCACCTGTACGGTCTTTCACCGATACATCCGCCACCTGCACTTCCATGGACTGCTAAGGGACGTTGAAGTTGTTTCACATGCCACCTTGTGATAGCGGCGTGGCGTCCGATCCTGCGCCTATATCACGGGAGCTAAATATCCTGCGCCTGCAGCACGGGAGCTAAATATCGTGCGCCTACAGCACGAGAGCTAATTGTTCTGCGCTTGTAGCACGGAAGCTAAATAGGTCGCGCGATGCCCTGACTGGGTCAACCTCCATAGATGCGCCCCATACTACATATGGCAATCGCTAAGTCTGGTGACATCTAGCGCTGGCAGTTGGCAATGCTGAGATTGTTCTCGTCGCCGTCCCATATGAGTGAAACACGATACTGCGACGGGCTTTGTGATCATCGCCAAATGTTACTCCTTTGACATCAACACTAGTGCGAAAAAAGTATCATTGTAGCTGAAAGTGAAGCTAATTGAGCCTGCATTTCCACACGCAAGTTTAAAGGAATACAGTGGGACGGAGTTTGAATTGGGAAAAATCGGCTGTAACCGCTAGGCTGCAACACTATCTACATTATCCCAGGTATGCAGACGTTGGGCCGGGCTTGGCGGTGCTGAGCGTAAGTGCGGGTGGCCGGGGCCGGTGCCGCGGGCGACCGGAGGCCAACTCGGGGCAGGCGCAGACGTGACGCCCTGACACGCCGCATCGCGCCGCGACACTGAATAATGGATTAGTATACCGGACGGAGGCGACGTTTTTGCACCAAACCGCTGGCCAGTTTTTACGCTGACACAAAATTTGCCGGCGGGCGGCATCTGCTGAGGCTTTCGCCGTGTCAGACGGCAGCGACCGAAGTCGGGCCGACGTCGGGTCGCCGTCACGGGCGAACAAAAGCGAAGATCTCTGCCGCTGATTGGGCGCAAAAACGCCAGAACATACGACCTCGCGCACTCGTAAATCATAGCCGTGCTGTATCGTTTCCTTGTTCGGCCTGCGGTACAGGCCACCGAATACTAAAGAGCGCGCTAACCGCGAGAAAAAGCTGTGCCCTTCTGTCGCGAGGAACTTCTTACGATTAGCTGTGCCTTGGTGGGATGGAGATCAACCATTTTATGAACTCATAGGCCAAATGAAAAGTGAGCCAGCCCATGTATGCCTTCAGGGATACTCACCAACGGCATACATGGGCGTGCGTTTGAAGCTGGCTCGTCTATCTTACACGGTAAAGACCAGCAACTATATTTTGTTATGCATAGTCCACGCAACTCGTTAGATTATCACGTATCGGCAGGTGGTGCGAGAATGTGACCATTTTCCCGTGAGAATAATCGCAGCAGACAACGACTCGGTATTCGGAGACTGCGTTTACGTTTAGGATCAGGGAAAAATTTCACCCAGGAAGTCATTTAGTAAAGAATGTCGGCGCTGCTGGGCACTACTTGCATGTTCACACGTTACGTGTATGCACCTGCATTGTCGACATTGCTTTCTTCTCCCATTGAGCAATGCTTGCTCATGCCAACCCAGACTTAGTTTCTCGCACGTGCACGTCATTTTACCACCTTCCGCTTAACCCCTCCCATAATATCGTTTCCAAGTGAAGAGAGCTATGCCGTGATAGTTTCTTTAAGAGAGCTTTATCCGTGTAAAGCCAATGACGAATAAACGCTTGAAATGTTCAGCATAACATTTCTCAGCAGCACTGAATACTAACTGTGTGAAGTATGCCACATTTTAGTCCATAGATGGAGAGCCAGGTGAGATCGAAATGTTGGCTTAATTTCAGGAACTTCCGAAGTAATGCCCGAAAACATTATTTTCTGTACTCAGGGGTGACAACGGACACACCATTAAGCTTGAACGTCAAAAACGAACTCCGGAGAGATTCAGGTACCAAAAAAGTCATGTTCATAGCCATGAGACAAAGTTAGTCAATGACCTTGAGTTACCTTGGGAAGGCAATTGTTACATGCATAAATTATGTCAGATGGTTTTAAATGCTCAACGGCCGGGTGACGGGCGCTTGACAGCGACCCCCGGTCGCTCCACACTCCTTCATAGATTTATCCGGAGCAAGTGAACATCGCTGTGTCATAGTGTGCTTAGGTAAATCAGAAGATCTGACCGTGAATGTGCGACCCGCCGAAAACTGTGAGCGTCTTAATCATCTGAAAACCGCTGTTAAGTTTGAATACTTCAACGGATACTGATGCTTGTAATGCGTGACCGCGAGCCACATTATCTGAGAGAACACTCTGGAGCTTGAGCCAATATTCATAATTAAGCCAAGTTCCCGGCCCTGTCATCGAAATTTCATCATCAGTGTAAGCATACGAGAAAACAGCGATGATTGGCATGAACGGTTCAGCCGGAGTTTCACCGCCGTCGGTGCTGCGGTGGCTGCTGATCTAGCGATGGCACCGCCCGGAAAGTCCCTCTGGCCAAGACAGACGTGTCTGTAGCGGCGCATTCACATCGTATCCTGTGACGATGCCAGGGCTGTCAAAAGCGTCGCAGCGCATGGGTGGTTCACGAACGTCCGGAGCTGATGACATCATCATCAAAATGCTTAAGATGACGTTTAGCGTGGTGGGTCAGCACCTGTTAAGCATTATCAACCCATGCATTACAAGCTGTGAACTGCCACCGTTATGGAAAACGGCGATGGTAGCACCCCTGCACAAGAGTTGTAACGCAAACGACCCACACAACTACAAACCAATATCGGTATTGCCAGTGGTCGAAAAACTCCGCGAGCGTGTCGTGTGTACACAACTGATAGACTATCTGACTTGTCACCATCTACAGTGCCCAGAACAGTACTGCTTCCGCCCCAGCCTGTCTTCCGAGATGGCTCTGCTAGACACGGTCATCCACGCTACCCTCAAAATCGACCAAGGCGAGATCACTCCACTGGTTGCAACTGACACCTCGAAGGCGTTTGACAGTGTGGGGCATGGTCGCCTCATGGACAAGCGCGGATAGTACGGGGTCAACTCCGAATGGTTCCGAGCGTGGCTTGAGGACCGTTCCCAAACGATGAAGGATTGTAGCTCTCTGAAGGTAACACATGGTGTGGTGCAGGGCCGATCTTGGGCCCGGTCATGTTCCAAATATTCTCCAATGACCTCCTACAACACATTCAACACCGCAAGATTGTTATGTATGTCGATAATGTCTAGTTCTTCGACTGCGGAAAGCGAAATGAAATCACAGCCATTAGCCAACGATTGAATGAATCACTGTCAATCGCCTTTAACTGGTTCATCCCGAATTGACTAAAAGTAAATCCCTCCAAAAACTGAGATGGATGTTCTCCAATATTTTAGACAGCATACACCTGTTGAATTATCTGTTCATCTGGGCTAGTTGAGAATGGTACCCACGAAGTATGTGAAATTACATGGTGCGAAAATTTACACACCTATCCTTGTGTTTGTGTCTCACTTGTGTTTCCCTGTTGTGCTGCCCTGTGGCGGTATCTCCCTCTGGTGCTTCCCTGGACCGGTGTCTCCCTCTGGTGCTGCCCCGGGCCGGTGTCTCACTAGTGTCTCCCTGTGTTGCTGCCCTGGGGCGGTATCTCCCTGTGGTGCTGCCTCGGGTCGGTGTCTTCCAGTGGTGGTGACCCGGGGCGATATCTCCCTTTGGTGCTGTCCTGGGCCGGTGTATTCCTGTGGTGTTGCCCCGGGTCGGTGTCTCCTTGTGGTGCTGCCCTAAGCCGGTGTCTCAATGGTGTCTCTCTGTTGTGCTGCTCTTGACCGGTGTCAAAGCGTCGGTGGCTCAGTAGTTAGGCTGAGCACCTGATGATCCAGCGGTATGGGGTTCGATCCCCGCGGTGCCCGTCCCCCGTGCCAAGGTGAAAGGCAGACAATACCCTGTGGCCTTACGTGGTAGGTGCATCACAAAGCCACACACACACAACAACAACAGGCCGGTGTCTGAATGCTGGTTCACTTTGATGCAGTTTTATTCTAATGTGTTACGTCTTACTGGGTAATCTAGTGCCTTGTCTGTTCTCCACCGCTTCCACTCTGAGACACCAATGTTTGCTTCATTGTAATTTTCCACTGAGCGGCTGTTTTAACTCAACGCTGATTGCGCGATAACGGCTCAGTGCCTGCTTTAAAGTAACACTGAGTGTGCTATGATGGCTCAACCATGGCTTTGGTTCAGTGCTGAGTGCGCAATGATGACTTCTGGCTAAATGGCTGAGTGAAGTGATGACTTAGCCATGCCCTTCACATGTGTCTCTTTGATTCCGCTGTCTTGTTTGTCAGTATGTTCACCGTGCTCTGTTTATTAGACACCATGCGGTAGATAATTTCTAACTATCGTGAGACTAGGAATATCAGAAGTGTGCGTGATGAGGGCACATGCTGACTGTGCAAGCACCGCCAATGCTGGGAACGAGACGGCGATCGACGGCCAGAAGCTTGTCACATTTCCAGCACGTGGTTAAACCGCTGGAGCACGGCGCCACTATCAGTCAGGTGAGTTCTGCAATTCACAAGCGGTAGGACAGTGTCAGCGAGTTACGATGGTGCAGCACTTAGCGTCAACCTGGCACTGTCTGATGCAGCTGACGAAGCCTGGCTTAATTACAGCTGACGAATTAAGGCCCGCCAAAATTACCAGCAGCTGACTGATATGACAAGCCTGGCGGTCCGCCTTCAATGCCAGCAGCTGGCCGCTGTGAAAAGCCTGGCTGCCTGGCTTAATTGCCAGCAGCTGGCCGCTGTGACAAGCTTGGCGGCCTGCCTTAATTGCCAGCAGCTGACTGCTGTGACTAGCCTAGCTGTCTGCCTTGGTTGCCAGCAGCTGACTGCTATGATAAGCCTGGCGGTCCGCCTTAATTGCCAGCAGCTGACTGCTGTGACTAGCCTAGCGGCCTGCCATGGTCGCCAGCAGCTGGCCGCTGTGATAAGCTTGGCGGACTGCCTCGGTTGACAGCAGCTGACTGCTGTGACTAGCCTAGCTGTTTGCCTTTGCCTTGGTTGCCAGCAGCTGACTGCTATGATAAGCCTGGCGGCCCGCCTTAATTGCCAGCAGCTGACTGCTGTGACAAGCCTGGCGGTCTGCATTGGTTGACAGCAAATGACCCAGCAAGCCATGCCTGCGAAATCCTAATCGAAATCGTCGCTTCCATAGCTCCACAATGCGCACTTCTTTGCTCCAAAGCAAATACACTTGGGTGTCCGTCAAGTTGAAAACGAGCGTGATTTGCAGCCCGAAAAACTGGCGAGTAAGCTAAGTCAACAGAGGGCAGAGGCCGGCCTGGCGGCGTGTGCGCGTCATGACGCCCTTCATCTGGTTCAACGAGTCACCGTCGAGGCGAGGCGCGCCGCACCGTCACACCTGACCGCGCCAAGGGCACCGTCCGCACCTGCGACGCTACGGCTCACACACCATCTCCTCCACCGCCACCGTCGCCATCCACCGGCGACGCTACGGCTCACACACCATCTCCTCCACCGCCACCGTCGCCATCCACCGGCGACGCTACGGCTCACACACCATCTCCTCCACCGCCACCGTCGCCATCCACCGGCGACGCTACGGCTCACACACCATCTCCTCCACCGCCACCGTCGCCATCTACCCCGGACGCTCTGGTCAGTGCCGACGTCTTGCATACTACTGGGGAACATTTTTCTTCTTCTTTTTTAAAAATAAGCTTAAGTCCAGTTCTTGCTGGGGCGGCTTTAGAGCCAGGGTCATATTGTTAAGCAGAGCTTGTTGCGCGAACCGTGGTCACACCACCCGATCCATGAATTAAAGTTTAAGGGCAGAATTTTGACCGAAAGTTTAGCGTGCCGTCAATGCACCGACACGGCCACCCGGTAGCTCGTCCCCGGCCTAATCGGGCCAGCTGCCAACTGACCATTCCAGCCGGGGGCTAAATGCGAGCACGTGAAGCGACTCGAGCCCTGTGTTGCTGGGACAGGTGAGATAAGTGCAGGCCAGCGTTCAAACCAACTGCGCTACCGGGGCCACTTGGGCCCCTATTCTGAATCGTGCCCGTTCATTAAGTTGTTGCGACTCAAAGGTGAGTCAGAACGATTCGAAGCGCCCCCATCCCTACCCATTCAGAATATTTTGTCTTGAGCATAATAAGCAGAACCTTCTAAAGTTTTGATTCAGCTTCACTTTGTATTAACCCGCGCCACCTTTCCGGGCAGATCAACATTCCCCGTCTCAGGGTCTTTTTGTGCCACATCTAATCTCCAAGCTGAGCATTGTACGAAAATGAAAGTGATGTCATCGGACAGCGCTTAATGAGCAGAACCCGAAGCCAACCACAAATTTGCTTTCCTCAAAGGTAACATCACTAGGGGGATCTATGGGACAGGACTGACATGTCTTTTTTGCTATGGGGAATTCACTTTTGGGATATTTTTAACACAAATTACTTCGAATCAGAAAAGGATGGTGTGTGTGTGTGCTGAGTTTCGTCAGCCTGCTACCGTGTTGGTGATGTCGGCTATTTTGTAGAAAAAATGAAAAGTAGAAATCGGCCATTATCCTGAAACATTTTCCCCAAAATATCAACACATTTCTTCTTTTTTTTCAAAATTTTCCAATTTCGAATTTTCATTTTTGCAACTTTCGTTTTCCTAATGGGTAGAGCGCATCGGGGAAGGTTGCTTAAGTCAATTCAACCTCATATAAGTGGTATTTTTAAAGGCAGAATCCTCATTTTTTGCCAAAAATGGCAAATGTGCAATGCAGATGTATCCCATCAAACACGAAACATATTTTTAAAATCTCTGAATCTGTTTTGTTGCATTCCTAAAGATAAGTAAATGCTGAAAGTAGCATCAAAATATTCATATGTATCCGTTACGGGTGCAATGTTTTGGAAGTGACTTCACTTGACCTTGACTAACTCGGTGGCCGTAGACGACCTAGCCTAAACATTCACATCACGTACCCAATTGGTATGGCAAAAGGTGTGTAAATTTTGGTGCTCTGCTGCACTTCGTTTTTCCACTATCCGCGAAAAAAAAGAATACAGAGGGGACGTAAAAGGACCCCCCAAGACGGAGCGGGGTAAACGTGATGCGTCTACTCGACCACGTTTCTTTTTATAAAGCATCACCGGTAGCTCTGGTGGTGCGAGGAGCACGGCGATGCATAGCACCGCCATTGAGCCACTCGCCAACATTGCAGAAGCGCATGCAGCAAGCCTGCGTCCGGCGCAAACCGCCTGCTCTTCCGGGCCGCGCGCGAAAGTCTAATGGCCTACCAGAAGAAGCGTCCGAGCGAAGCTTCACGATATGTGGACGGATGAAACCGCTTCGTAAATCCTCCGCTGCAGACCCGCCGATGCGTCGCTGTCCACCGACCCGAGCGGGGCCACTGCAGCCGTGGCGACCACCCCGACACGGCGAGGGACCCACTGCGTCGAGCGCCTCTTCTCTGGCCGACGCTTTTTGCGGGCGCTGATCGATCGAGGCCGATGCCGGCCCAACACAGTCGGACGGGCATGGAGTAGAGGTTGAGGCGCGCAGCTGAGGGAGGATGAGGCAGAGAAGGAGGAAGAGGGAGAGAGAGGGAGAGAGAGAGGGGGAGAGAGGGAGGCGAGGGGAAAGGAGAAGAGAGGCGGAGGCGAGGGGCGAGAGGCGAGAGGCGAGAGGCGAGAGGCGAGAGGCGAGAGGCGAGAGGCGAGAGGCGAGAGGGGCGAGATATGAGAGGCGAGAGACGAGAGGCAAGAGGAAAGAGGCAAGAGGCGAGAGGCTAGATATAGGGACACGCGGGAGAGAGAAAAAAGAAGAGAGAGATGCGGGAGAGAGAGAGAGAGAGTCGAGAGAGAAGGAAAGGCGGAACGGAGAGGGATAGGGAGAAATAGAGAGGTGGGCAGGAGAGGGGAGGGGAGAGAGGGAGGGGAGCGGTGGTCGGCGCCGCTGGCCGCTGTTGCCGCCGTGTTCTGCCAGTATCGGTGTGGGCGCGCGTGTCCAGTGTGACTGCGACGGTGCGCTACTTCGCTCTGGGTGTAGGCACCTCGCCGTTCCGCCCTCTCCGCCCCGCCCCGCCCCGCTCCGTGAACACGTCCCGCTCCGCCCCGCTCCCCACGCCGTGTGCAGACGCTGTGTGGTCCGCCGCCCCCGTCGAAAACACGCACCGACGACAAACGCACCGATTGGCGCCAAACGGATCGGCGCCATTTATCGGCGCCGCGACAAAAGCGGGGCGCCGCGCTGTGACAGCAGACAAACGATGCGCACACCGGGCCGGCGGCTGGCTGCCATGGGCGTGCGGCGCGGCCGTGCCGACGGCGAGGGAGGACACCAAGCGCCACCGTTGTGTCCTGACATGATCAAGGAGGGAGGACACCAAGCGCCACCGTTGTGTCCTGACATGATCGGGTCAGATCGCAGCCTGTTCATAAATCGGCACAGTCCAGTGAGATGGAGATAGCCATCTGGACGGCATCATCGGAAATGATGTTCGGAGATGCCACATAAGCATTCAAGTGGGTGGGAAGTTTGACAGGATGAACAACTCAGTTCTTGAAATTTGTCTGGAGGCTCATTATTAGCTGGCCCAACTAGCTGTTCAGTTTAGACAGAGAAATATGCAGCTGGCCATTATGCTTGATTACACAGGTCGGTTTTCCAAGCTGTACAAACAAGTGCGAATGCAATAATAATATATAGGTAACATGGTTGTAATCCAGCTGTGCACACTTGTTACTTGTTAACAGTTAGCGCAAGTTAACGCAAAGCGTCAAATGCAAATAAGCCTGCTGTCCTAGTATGTCAAACAAATAGCGCAGTAATACATCAGTTTATGGCATGCGTGTGCATGACAAAACAACAGCATATGACAACTAATATGCCTGTATCTGTGCGTTGTATTCCAAAGTGTGCTGATGAGAGGCGTAGTGGTGACTAGTAAGCGTATCTGGATATTCTAATCTCTCTCACCACCTCTCCCCATCCCTGCTCCTGTGAAATAGATTCCATTTCTTTTGTGACTCAGCAGAATCACAACGCCTTGTTATTTTGCCTGCGGCACATCGTTCAATGTAACTGTGCTAGGACTAGCTAGTCCAGTTGGAAAGTATGAATAGACATTATCCCTGCATGAATATGTACGTGTAAATTATGCAGATGTTCAAATCTCTAAAGATGCAAAAGCACTAGACCTGCAACTAAAAAGACGGTGGCATGTATTCAACACATGTTTTCATCTGATGCTTATATAAGCATCTCTTCCGCAAGTACATGGAAGGGTGTTCTCATGGTCGCATTGTCCCCAGTAATGACATATAAGGGCGAAAATCGTCGTAATTTACGAATATTTGTGCAGGCACCATAACACGAGGCCCCACTTCACATCACGTCGTCACATAAAGCCTTAATACACACACACACACACACACACACACACACACACACACACACACACACACACACACACACACACACACACACACACACACACACACACACACACACACACACACACACACACACACACACACACACACACACACACACACACACACACACACACACACACACACACACAAAGCACGCACACGTACACACACACACACACACACCATAATTTGCACACACACACACATACACGTACACACACACACACACACACACACACACACACACACACACACATACATGCACACACATACACACACATACACACACACACACAATAGGCAAAGTCACGGTGTTCCGTTTGACTTCAATTCCATGTAAGTGAAGGGGAGTCGTCGGTCGGTAAGGCCGGCTCAGCCTCTCGGCATCCTCCCGACTGTGTGAACGTCCAAGCCCGGGTCCGAACACGCTGTCGGAATGTCAACAGAGGT
Source organism: Imbricaverruca yamaguchii (assembly GCA_034440575.1). Lineage (NCBI taxonomy): Eukaryota > Metazoa > Arthropoda > Thecostraca > Neoverrucidae > Imbricaverruca > Imbricaverruca yamaguchii. The sequence continues at coordinate 177,638 of JAOTOL010001514.1, forward strand.
GTGCTCGCGCCACCATTCGGCCCGGATTTTGACGTGGGCGGAGGCAGGCTGCCGCGGGATAACGTCCGCAGTTTTATGGCCAAGTGCTAAGTGGCGCCAAAACGTCCACGGCGTGGCCTCTCTGAGCGGCTTCGGCCGGACGGGCGCGCCACTTCCCCGCAGGCCGCGCCGGCCGGCGTGGACCCGGCTCTCGCGCCGTGCACATCCAAACACCCTAATGCTATGCAAACGGCCCGGCGCCCAACCCGACGAAAACAAATACGAGAGCATTTCTCCAATAAAAATGCAAACGTCTTTATTTGAGAGCGTCGAATAACCCAATAAAATGGTGCGTCTGGCTCGTCTCATGCCTCACAAATGAGGACCGGGCCGACCTGTTGTCCGATCATGACCTGACCTTTATCCGGACCGCTCCCCTGGCAATGTCTCACCGGGAGATTTATGCGCCGTCCCGACAGAGCAGGCCGCCATCACGTGGTCGGCTCGGAAACTCGAGCCTGGCCGCTCAGCTGTGTCACGTGACCGCCGGATTAGTGACCGCCCCGTGATCGACGATTGCCCGGGCAACGTCACCCCGCGTGACATCACGTTCAGCTGCCAACAGGTGGTGCATCGACGCTGGTGTCATTCTTGCTGGGTAGCACGTGGACGCTGAAGTCATCCACGTTGCACAGCACGACATTGACGCTGGTGTCATGATCGCTACGCAGCACGACATCGACGCTGGTGTCATACTCGCTGCGCAGCAGGAAATTGACGCTGGTGTCATGCTCGCTGCGCAGCACGACATCGACGCTGGTGTCATGCTTGCTGCGCAGCACGACATCGGCGAATGCGACGCATCCGCCACAAATTCGGCGCCAATGACGCTACGGACATCGAAGACTCACAGCTGGTCAGCCCGAACCGACTGCAGCTTTGAGCACCACCAGTCGTGATACATTTGGTTCCTGCACCACCTACCGCGATGGCTTCTTGTTCCTACACCACCTGCCGTGATGGCTTCTTGTTCCTGCCCCACCTGCCGTGATGGCTTCTTATTCCTGCACCACCTGTCGTGATGGTTTCTTGTTTCTGCATCACCCGCCGTGATCGCTTCATGTTCCTGCATCACCCGCCGTAACACCTTTTCCTGTTCCGCCGACCGTAATGGCCTCTTGTTCCTGCACCACGTGCCGTTATGGCCTCTTGTTCCTGCTCCACCTGCTGTGATGGCCTGTTGTTCCTGCACCACCCGCCGTGAAGGGTTCTTGTTCCTGTTCCACCTGCTTTGAAGGGTTCTTGTTCCTGCTCCACCTGCCGTGATGGTTTCTTATTCCTGCACCACCTGCCATGATAGCTTCTTGTTCCTGCACCACCTGCCATGATGTTTCTGGTCACTGCCGGTGGGCTCAAAACGATACCCACGACAGAGCTGCTCAGAAGACTGCAGGCATCAGCCAGCCGACCGATACGGATCACGTCGGTCATGACTCCATGCTGTGCAGTCTGTGTGCCCCGGGGACGGACCGCCGCCTGGGCTGGTGTCAGTCTGTGCTGGGTGCCGGGCTGAATGGGTGCACTGGACACCAGCTGAACGCGAATGCTGCGGGACTGCAAGGACCATGACACAGCTTGACACCAACACCGATTCGACAATTCGACATCTGACATTCGCAGGCGATGCTCAGCAGATTAACCTGTGTCTGCAAATTTGCAAGCATTTTGAGCTGAAGCTTATTGCTTTTAGTGCACGTGTCGTAAAATTTGGATGTTATTTGCGCACTCGATCTCCCCTGTGAATATAGCGAGAACGCATCACAAACATGCTTGTAATGTCTCGAATTTTCGCCATATTTTTCTACATATATTTCAATCATTTTGTTTGATATCCTTGCGCTTCACCGGAAATTTAACCAAGTAAAGTATATTTCCTTGTTGTAGGGAGAGTGCGGTTGTGGTCTGTTGTGGTTGTCACAAGTCGTTATAGAGCTGTCGCCGTATGGCTCTGGATGCTGTGCCGGCAGTAGGCAGCCCGCAGTGCGGCTCTTGCCCTCACTCGTCCAGCGCCCTTAATGGCGCCTTATACTGGTAATTTACATGGTATGACATCCATACACTAAGTGCAAAGTGTAGAAAGCGTGAAGTGTTCTATGCTCGCACCCCTTTCACTCATCCACACCCGCCTCCGTGTACCTGTATTTAAACTTATGGTTACCTCCTTCGCCTACGCACATCCTGCCATGAAGCTCATGGGCACATCCTCTTGTTTCCGTATACTCTGTTCGGACACCCATTGGCGCCTCCTCCTGCCGCCGTATACTCTGATCGGACACCTATGGCTGCCTCCTCCTGCCTACATGCACCCCGCTGTGGAGCCATAGTGTCGTGGTCGCTCCGTGCGGCAGTTTTTTTCCCACTCACTGGTTCACAGTACCTCAGTAGAATCCCACTCGTCGGTCTCAGTACCTCAGCAGGATCACATTCGTCGGTCTCAGTACCTCAGCAGGATCACATTCGTCGGTCTCAGTACCTCAGCAGGATCACATTCGTCGGTCTCAGTACCTCAGCAGGATCACATTCGTCGGTCTCAGTACCTCAGCAGGATCACATTCGTCAGTCTCAGTACCTCAGCAGGATCACATTCGTCGGTCTCAGTACCTCAGCAGGATCACATTCGTCGGTCTCAGTACCTCAGCAGGATCGCACTCGTCAGTCTCAGTACCTCAGCAGGATCACATTCGTCGGTCTCAGTACCTCAGCAGGATCACATTCGTCGGTCTCAGTACCTCAGCAGGATCACATTCGTCGGTCTCAGTACCTCAGCAGGATCACATTCGTCGGTCTCAGTACCTCAGCAGGATCACATTCGTCGGTCTCAGTACCTCAGCAGGATCACATTCGTCGGTCTCAGTACCTCAGCAGGATCACACTCGTCAGTCTCAGTACCTCAGCAGGATCACACTCGTCGGTCTCAGTACCTCAGCAGGATCACATTCGTCGGTCTCAGTACCTCAGCAGGATCACACTCGTCAGTCTCAGTACCTCAGTAGGATCACATTCGTCGGTCTCAGTACCTCAGCAGGATCACATTCGTCAGTCTCAGTACCTCAGCAGGATCACATTCGTCGGTCTCAGTACCTCAGCAGGATCACATTCGTCGGTCTCAGTACCTCAGCAGGATCACATTCGTCGGTCTCAGTACCTCAGCAGGATCACATTCGTCGGTTCTCGGTGGCTCAGTAGGGTCGCACTCACTGGCCCCAAAGTACCTGAGGGGGTTGGCTACAAATGTCGGCGGGCGGGTGGGGGGAAGGGCACTATCTAGGGTGCGGACGTACACCGTCGGCGGGGGGAGGGGCACGACCATGGGGTACGGATGGACACCGTCGGTAAGGGGGTACGACCGTGGGGTGCGGATGGACACTGTCGGTAAGGGGGTACGACCGTGGGGTGCGGATGGACAGCGTCGGTAAGGGGGCACGACCATGGGGTACGGATGGACACCGTCGGTAAGGGGGCACGACCATGGGGTACGGATGGACAGCGTCGGTAAGGGGGCACGACCATGGGGTACGGATGGACACCGTCGGTAAGGGGGCACGACCATGGGGTACGGATGGACAGCGTCGGTAAGGGGGCACGACCATGGGGTACGGATGGACACCGTCGGTAAGGGGGCACGACCATGGGGTACGGATGGACAGCGTCGGTAAGGGGGCACGACCATGGGGTACGGATGGACACCGTCGGTAAGGGGGTACGACCATGGGGTACGGATGGACACCGTCGGTAAGGGGGCACGACCATGGGGTACGGATGGACAGCGTCGGTAAGGGGGCACGACCATGGGGTACGGATGGACACCGTCGGTAAGGGGGCACGACCATGGGGTGCGGATGGACACCGTCGGTAAGGGGGCACGACCGTGGGGTACGGATGGACACCGTCGGTAAGGGGGCACGACCATGGGGTACGGATGGACACCGTCGGTAAGGGGGCACGACCATGGGGTGCGGATGGACACCGTCGGCGGGGGAGGGGCACGACCATGGGGTACGGATGGACACCGTCAGCAAGCTGTCAGTTATTTTGCCAGGTTTACACCTCTCAGGTGTACACCTGGTACACCTCTCAGGTGTGTACCTAGTGCATCCCGCAGGTGTACACCTGGTATGTCTCGCAGGTGTCCACCTGATGCATCTAACAGGTGTACACATGGTATGTCTCGCAGGTGTACACCTGGTACACCTCTCATATGTGTACCTGGTACATCCCACAGGTGTCCACCTGGTATGTCTCGCAGGTGTACATCTGATATTGCTCACAGGTGTACACCTTGTATGCCTCGCATGTGTTCACCTGGTATGTCTCGCAGGTGTATACCTGATGTGTATCATAGGAGTACACATGGTATGTTTCGCAGGTGTGTACCTGGTACGTCTCACAGGTGTACACCTGCTATTCCTCACATGTGTACACCTGATATTCATCGCAGATGTACACCTGATACATCTCGCATGTGTACACATGGTATGTCTCGCAAGTGTACATCTGATATGTCTCACAGGTGTACACCTTATATGTCTCGCAGGTGTATGCCTGGTATGTCTCGCAGGTGCACACCTGATACATCTCCCAAGTGTGCACTTGGTATGTCTCACAAGTGTGCACTTGGTATGTCTCGCAGGTGTGTACTTGATACATATCACAGGTGTACACCTGGTATGTTTTGCAGGGGTCCAACTGACATGTCTCGCAGATGTACACCTGACGCACCTCACATGTGTACACCTGGTATGTCTCGCAGGTGTACACCTGATACATATCACAGGTGTACACCTGGTATGTTTTGCAGGGGTCCAACTGACATCTCTCGCAGAAGTACACCTGACGCACCTCACATGTGTACACCTGGTATGTATCGCAGGTGTACACCTGATACATATCACAGGTGTACACCTGGTATGTTTAGCAGGTGTACACCTGTTATGTTTCGCAGGTGTACACCTGGTATGTTTCGCAGGGGTACACCTGATACATCTCACAGGTGTACACCTGATACATCTCACAGGTGTACACCTGGTATCTCTCGCAGGTGTACACCTGATACATCTCACAGGTGTACACCTGGTGGGTTTCGCAGGTGTGTAGGCGGCCGGAGTCGTGCCTCACTGACTATGGCAGCACGCAATCGTCGGTGGGTGTTGTCACCGTTGACAGCTGGGTGGATCGTGATGTGTAATAGCCCGGACGCTGTTCGCACGCTCGTTCAGGCGTCAACCAGCTATCAGAGCCTGACATCGCTGGCCATGTACACAGGCCTTACTTCAAGCGTCCAACCGCGTCTGTCCTCCAAAACTGAGCATGATTACTATCGGCACGACTCATCGTCAGCGGAGTGAGACTAAACGTCTCGCGACGGTCTAGACGAAGCTCACGATTCCTCGCGCCGTGCAGCCGCCAATTGCGGCCACTGCGCGAGACAGCATTGGCTTAAGGTTTCAGACTGGTGTTTCGTTGGCCATTCAGCCTTCACAGATGTTATTTTTCCACGTCATCAAGCTTATTCAAATCTACTAGGGAATTTCAAGTACTACTACTGTTGCCTAAAATTAGACCACCTCTTGTAACCCTAATGTGTAAGGCAAGCAAGATCAGGCCATTGTTAGCAGAGATTATTTGTTCCCATCTTGACAACGTATGGACCAACTTGCTTGGACGAAACACTTGCTCGAAAACTGGCATCGATAACTGTATTCTTCACAAAAAAACGAAATATTTTAGTCGGTCTTACCCGACTCGTTCGTCGTTTCTGGACCCCGTGCGCAAAAACATAATTATCAGTTTCGTGCTTAAATATTAATGATATATATATATATATATATATATATATATATATATATATTATATATATATATATATATATATATATACATATATATATATATATATATATATATATAGAGAGAGAGAGAGAGTGTGTGTGTGTGTACGTGTGTAGATGTGTGCATGCGTGTGTGTATGTAGGTGTGTGTGTAGGAGTGTGTGTGTGTGTGAGTGTGTGTGTGTGTGTGTTTGTGTGTGTGTATGTGTGTGTTTGAAATAGACACATAGCAAATCATAATATTATTTTCATACGTTTTATGTGATGCCTTTTTAGTGTAAAGCTTCACCGAATAATTGCGACCTGACGTGACCTGATATCATATAACCTGACATCTCGTTTGAAATTCGTCATCTTGACATTAAATGAAGAGGCTTCAGAAATTTGTGAGCTGCTTGGTGCCCATTTTAAGCCCACATGATGGTTATTATCGGTTTAGAATCTTACAGTTTTCACGTATTTTCCCATATTCTATTTTTGACGTCGCCTGTAGTGTTGCAAATCACATCACCAATTTGTTCTGATATTCGGATATGAGAAGACCCAGAACTAATCCATTGCCGTCGATGGTAAGGTCATATATGTATGCATAAATGTACACATAAATACATACATGCATGCATGCATACATATATGCAAGTACATATAGTTATGTATACATGTGGGTGTGTATTATGCGTGCGTATGTGTGCATGCATGTACGTGAGAGCGCCCACCGTTTTATTATGTCAGGCGTTTGGACGAAGTCATTTGGATACATTCTGAGGCATATCTGGAAGGCTTGCTTGTTTATTTATAGGCACTAAATACTGGGCACCGGACGAAAGCACGCCAACTCACCCGATTTCGATTCATATGCACATCCAACTGCGCTGAGGAAAAGTCCCAGTGCTCAATATAAGTGTGCTATATGACCCGTAACTACGGTGAACTTGTTGCAATAAGGGCTGGGGTATTGTGCAAAGCACGTTGATGAAATATGGGCTTAATTAACGTATCGTGAAATTTCCAACGTGTTTTAATGGTGCAAACTACAAGGCATCGCATCCCACTGATCAGCCAAGGAATTCAGCCTTGACACAGGTGGGATTCCGTGCCTGCTCTGAACTAACGAGGAGCAAGCACCTACCCCCCACACGCCTTCTATCACAGGACTTTGAAGGTATGGATAGACAATGCGAACGCCGTTAGTTGTTCCAACTGCTTCTACCTTACTTGTGAGGATAATTTGTGACTTGGACGTCGATTTCAAAGACCTATTCCATCTTAAAATACTTGCATTTGATCAGACTAATTACACGTTTATTGTTTCACCTGGACCAATTTGGATCGTCAATGTCCCACAGGTATGACAACCATATGATTACCATACTGAGCTTCCTCCTGCTATCTTAGTAAATTGAGGGAGTAAAGAGCTGATCGAATTTCCGTTGGAATGGGCAAGCGAGCATGCAAAATGGTACTTCCGTTTGTGAAATTCAGATCAAGGGAATAGATGTTGTTCTATTTATTTTGTATTATTCCCTAGCTGGCATTTCTGTTCGGGGGTCAATCGGGCTGACTAGGGTTCTCCCTAAGTACAGAATTTGGGCAGACCCCTACTATTTCTTGGGTTTTGGTTCGTGCATGGAACAGTGACGCCAACCAAAGCTCATACAAAACCCAACTGCGCCCGGCTCGGAAGAATGCGGCCGGACCTCATGCATAGCCACTCAAACCGCTCCTCGGCCCAACATAATGTGGGCTGTGCCCTTCGGGCTTAGTTGGGCTGAGCCCAAATTGTGGCTCTGCTCAACACAGTGTGGGTTGAGCCCTATCGGGCATTACTGCGTTTAGTTGGGCTGAGCTCAAGTTGTGGCCCTGCTCAACCTAATGCGTCTGTGTCCTGTAAGTTTCTCTGATACAGGCGACGAAGTTGGGCTGTCTTTGGCTCTGCCCAGGCTGCGTCGAGCGTGCCCACCCTCAGTATAAGCAGGCTGCTAGCTGGGACTAGGCGACAGGCACATTTACCCCGAAGTCTTCTCTGATGCATAATTTGTACAGGTATATAGGCATTTTGAGGAGGTCTAATCATAAACTATGTGCAACATAATGAACCGTTGTGTATTGCTAATGTTTGCTTGGTGTTAAATTGCGTCACTGCGAATCCATGTGGTGCTGCTTTCCTCACTATTAGTGAGGAAAACATGTCAGCAAATATTTCAAGATCATTGGCCTGAGATAATCATTACTCGAAACTTATAGTTGTGGATGTACTGATGGTTATGTAGTGCAAGGCAAGCAAAAAACGATATATCGATGAAAAGGCGAGAATAGAACGCTTCTAACCAAAGTAAGCGAAACAAATCATTGCAAGGTATGGAAGGCCAGTACCTTATATTGACCTACGATCTAAGACCCATGGCCTACAGTGACCTCAGAATTCCACGTGCAATTCCGAGTAACACTCGATTGAAACCCGTACTAAAGAGATACGTAAAACCACTAAAGCTCTTGAGGCTCGCCTTTTTCACACTTTTTGGTCCGAAATGCGGTGGCTAAAACTACTTAAGTCAGTGATCTAGGACGGCCTTGGCCTCCAAATTCCATAATTTTTACATGATGTGGGAAAAGGTGCTGAAAACTGCAGTGGTCTTTCCCGAGCTGTTCTGCAGAAAAAAAGCCATGTCATGTTGGCAGATATCCAATATGCGTGCGTGCGTGTGGGAAAGGGAATGTTTAGAAACTGATGGGTGAGCAGTGAGTCCTATTATTCGCCACTGGTTAGTCTGACTTCCGGCCGAAATGGCTGGTTCAGCTGGAACTGGCACGATCTCATCCACCTCTCTGATCCACATGATGTGAGTGAAACCAGACGAGCTGGCCGTCACTTGGACAGGTGTAGGCCGTCGAATTAGGTCAACCGGCGGCTGCCAGGTGACAACATGGAAAACCGACTTAATGAAACCAGATTTGGAATGTAATGCTGCGAAGATAGTTCAACGTTCTGGCCGCTGAATCCTAGCTAATAGGATTTGCTGTCTTGCTCGATGTCATAGCAGGCTAAGCAAAAGGCAACCTGGGAAATATTTTGCGTGCTTGTATCTGTAGCACAATGGAACTTATCCTACTTCGCTCACCTGTAATTCTCCGCTAACGACAGCTGAGCGTCTCAGTCCAATACGGTAACGACAGCTGAGCGTCTCAGTCCAATACGGTAACGACAGCTGAGTGACTGAGTCCAATACGGTAACGACAGCTGAGTGACTGAGCCCAATACGGTAACGACAGCTGAGTGACTGAGTCCAATACGGTAACGACAGCTGAGCATCTCAGTCCAATACGGTAACGACAGCTGAGCGTCTCAGTCCAATACGGTAACGACAGCTGAGTGACTGAGCCCAATACGGTAACAACAGCTGAGCGTCTCAGTCCAATACGGTAACGACAGCTGAGTGACTGAGCCCAATACGGTAACGACAGCTGAGCGTCTCAGTCCAATACGGTAACGACAGCTGAGTGACTGAGTCCAATGCGGTAACGACAGCTGAATGTCTCAGTCCAATACGGTAACGACAGCTGAGCGTCTGAGCCCAATACGATGACGGTGCACCACACTGAAGAGTAGCGCTTCCGCTCTCGCAGTTGCAGTGTGCGCCTGTACATGTGCTCGTGTGCATGAGCATCGTAGAATGGTTGCAACATGGTTTACCCATGCTTGACAAAACACGACATATTTTGTTGACAGGACCTGACATATGTCCACGATAATTGGAACAGTTATCGTGCTATGGTGTGTCAGTTATAAGTTATAGTCAAAATAGTGATCAGGGGAACCCAACCCTGACGCACAACCTGGAGAGAATGTTCGCGCCTCAGTGACTCTGGTACTCAGCTTCGGTTTCTTATGCAATTTTTTTCGTTGGATGCGATCTGCTTTGGGAGCAACATGAAGGAGGGAAGAGACATTATCGTCGGCATCGGTGATACCAATACTGGACATTGACTTCGCAGCTCACTCTGGAGTTCACACATAACAAAGAAAATAGAGTCCGCGTTTTGGTTGGCCTACCATGAGAGAAACGTGGTGTCGTGGGAACGATTTTCAGTGTGGTGGGATGATTGGAGTGTGCATAATATTAAACACTACCTGAACACTCATTTTCGCTGGTGGCATTTCGTCGCTCAAGCAAGGTGAATAACCTTGACTGACCTCGAATGGTCTTTATAAAAGTGTCCTGCGCAAAGACAAATGTTATTGAAGTCTCCACTAGGCCAAGGAAACTGACTCGTGATCAATTATTGTGTTAGTTTATATTTTATTCACAAATCTTGCATGTTTTTGCTGCATCTTGCACAGCCTGTTTCTGCAAATCAATGTATACCTGAAGCTCACATTGCGACGAGGTCGTAACGTGGATGTGACCTGTCCTAACTCCAGGACCTTAAGAGACTGGAACTTCATCGTGGGATATGAGGTGCATTCATCGGTTTTCGAAAGGCATGCCAACGTACAACGCGAAATCTTCAACGGTTCAGGGGTTGTCTGAGAAAGCATCAGAAGGGTCAAATTGGTCCTCCCAGAACAGCGATGGTTGAATACCATTGTCATCAGTCACATTTCATTGATTTATATGTGATGCGTTGGATCTGTTATAGAAAAGGATGTTATGAGAAGTTGTATTTTATTAACATTAATCTATAAATGAAAATACTTTGGAAAGCAATCGCATACAAAGAGATTGCCGGCACGTGGTGTACTGACCACTTCACAACAGATTGCGCATGTGATGCATTTTACTTATTCGATGAAGCAATAGACAACCTCAAGTTATGCAACATAAGTCATGTTGTATATATATATATATATATATATATATATATATATATATATTGCAACAACAAACAGGGCAGTGGCAAGCGTGGTGAGTGTGCAGCTGTTACCTGATCTAAAGATAACTAGCAGACGGATGGCACAACCGCTCTAACAGGTCCTTAAGTCATCCGCAGATAATATCGGAGACAAGACGGATGTGCTTTGCACTATATCACTGATTACGGGGAATCTGGAGCCGAAGCTAGGTGCCACCGGCGCAGCTGTCGTGAAGTCAAGTCGACAAATCGCTTATGTAATCCAAACCAAATCTCGGCATCCTCAGCGATCGTCTGGTGAGGCCAGACTGACTCCAAAAAATACGACCGTTTGCAGCTCCGACTCGAGGGCATTGCCGTGCCGGGCCAGTTTTGGCACCAGAAGATCAACACGACTGTGTGCGGGTCAACACGACCGCCGGTATCAGATCCAGTCTGCAGCGGCGGCTGGCCAATGGTGGCATGTCGCCGCCGCCTGGTATCCAGACGACAGGACGACAGATGTCTGCGGCGCGTCTGGCCGGCCCACATCCGGGTGTGAGACGTCTGCAGCACGTCTGATGGCAGATCTCTTCGGCACGTCTGGCCGACTGCCGCCCAGACGGCAGATGTCGGGGCATGTATGGTTGTCTGAAGCCCAGACGGCAGATGTCGGGGCATGTATGGTTGTCTGAAGGCCAGACGGCGGATGTCGGGATATGTATGGTTGTCTGAAGCCCAGACGGCGGATGTCGGGACATGTATGGTTGTCTGAAGCCCAGACGGCAGATGTCGGGGCATGTATGGTTGTCTGAAGGCCAGACGGCAGATGTCGGGACATGTATGGTTGTCTGAAGCCCAGACGGCGGATGTCGGGACATGTATGGTTGTCTGAAGCCCAAACGACAGATGTACACACGTGTGGCCGACCGACGGCAGGACCGCACTCGAGCCAGACAACTGAGACATCTCAGGTGCTGCCCACCCTGACAGGGTTGGTGCAGAGTCGACAGGTCGGGGCCGGTGACTGCCCACCCTGACACGGTTGGTGCAGAGTCGACAGGTCGGGGCCGGTGACTGCCCACCCTGACACGGTTAGTGCAGAGTCGACAGGTGGGGCCGGGGATGACGACACGGTTGGGCAGGCGACAGGTCGGGGCCGGTGACTGCCCACCTGACAGGTTGGCGCAGAGTCGACAGGTCGGGGCCGGTGACTGCCCACCCTGACAGGGTTGGCGCAGAGTCGACAGGTCGGGGCCGGTGACTGCCCACCCTGACAGGGTTGGTGCAGAGTCGACAGGTCGGGGCCGGTGACTGCCCACCCTGAAGGCAGGGTTGGTGCAGAGTCGACAGGTCGGGGCCGGTGACTGCCCACCCTGACAGGGTTGGTGCAGAGTCGACAGGTCGGGGCCGGTGACTGCCCACCCTGACAGGGTTGGTGCAGAGTCGACAGGTCGGGGCCGGTGACTGCCCACCCTGACAGGGTTGGCGCAGAGTCGACAGGTCGGGGCCGGTGACTGCCCACCCTGACAGGGTTGGTGCAGAGTCGACAGGTCGGGGCCGGTGACTGCCCACCCTGACAGGGTTGGTGCAGAGTCGACAGGTCGGCGCTGGCGATTGGTGACCGAACCATAGTCATTAAAGCCATGCGCATGGTGCAAGAGTAACCAGTGTATGCATGCATCTATATGCTGATGCACACCATTACACGATATTGTCGTGTGAATGCCAAGTAGCTTTCTCGTAAGTAAAGCACGTTGTGCGCCAGCAAAATCGGACCTTTGATGATAAACGGCAAGGATGTGGTGGGGTATGCCATGCACTTGTCATGCATTGCAAGAGACACGTCAAACGATTAATCATCGGTTTCAGGGAACAGCTATGCTTCGCATTCCGTCCATTCTGCATTAGGATTTCTGCCGTAAGCCAACGCTTGTCATTCTATAAGATTGGCATTACAATACAAGTCTATACTTAGTGCCAAGCTCACGAGATACAGAGCAGTAAACCCGTCAGATAACTGTACACCGTCTCACCGAAACCACCGGATGCATTTTACAATTACTTAAGCTCGCTCCCACTTTTGATTTATCCTCCACCACGAGTGATGTTCAATATTGGCATCCGCTGGAATAGATAGACCTCTGGAGCTGGCGCATGCCGAACGACAGCATGAATGATAATCTAATTATATCCTTCGGCTCGCGAACACAGCACAGTGGGCACAATTAAAATTTTACACGCGTCCTATCTGGGCGACCTGCTATAGATAATGTGTGAGCCGGGCAGTATATCATGCTGCAATTATCTCCGTTCGGCGGTAGCCATCCGCTTTGACAACACCAACTGATTTCCCCGATATATTGCCGGGTGCAGCAGCAGGAGCGTCAGGCGGTGCAGGGGCGACACGGGTCCTCGCAGAATGTGGCCGGCCGCGACCAGCAGCGCGTCAATGGGGAGCCAGCCACCGCACCATAACGGCGTCAGCACCATCAGGAGCCAGGGCCGCACCTGTACCACAGCGGGCCGGGACTGCACCACAGCGGGCTCGGGACTGCACCACAGCGAACCTGGACTGCAGCACAGCGGGCTGGGAGTGCACCACAGGGGGCCGAGACTGCACCACAGCGGACCGGGACTGCACCACAGCGGACCTGGACTGCACCACAGCGGACCTGGACTGCACCACTGCGGAGCAGAACTGCACCACAGCGGACCGGGACTGCACCACAGCGGACCGAGACTGCACCACAGCGGGCCGAGACTGCACCACAGGGGGCCGAGACTGCACCACAGCGGACCGTGACTGCACCACAGGGGGCCGAGACTGCACCACAGCGGACCGGGACTGCACCACAGGGGGCCGAGACTGCACCACAGCGGACCGGGACTGCACCACAGCGGACCTGGACTGCACCACAGCGGACCTGGACTGCATCCAGCGGACTGGGACTGCACCACAGCGGACCGGGACTGCACCACAGGGGGCCGAGACTGCACCACAGGGGGCCGAGACTGCACCACAGCGGACCTGGACTGCACCACAGCGGACCGGGACTGCACCACAGCGGGCCGAGACTGCACCACAGCGGGCCGGGACTGCACCACAGCGGGCCGAGACTGCACCACAGGGGGCCGAGACTGCACCACAGCGGACCGTGACTGCACCACAGGGGGCCGAGACTGCACCACAGCGGACCGGGACTGCACCTATCGGACCGGAACTGCACCACAGCGGACCAGAACTGCACCACAGGGGGCCGAGACTGCACCACCGCGGAGCAGAACTGCATCCAGCGGACTGGGACTGCACCACAGCGAGCCTGTACTGCACCACAACGGGCCCGTACTGCACCACAGCGGACCGGGACTGCACCACAGCGGACCGGGACTGCACCACAGCGGGCCGGGACTGCACCACAGAGGACCTGTACTGCACCACAGCGAACCTGGACTGCACCACAGCGGACCGGGACTGCACCACAGCGGACCTGGACTGCACCACAGCGGACCGGGACTGCACCACAGCGGACCGGGACTGCACCACAGGGGGCCGAGACTGCACCACCGCGGAGCAGAACTGCATCCAGCGGACTGGGACTGCAACACAGCGAGCCCGTACTGCACCACAACGGGCCCGTACTGCACCACAGCGGACCGGGACTGCACCACAGCGGACCTGGCGCCCAAAAGTGCCGATCACTGCTCGCGGGGCCGTCTTCACACCGCCTCCCTATCACACCACAAAGCGGCCGCGGCCACTACAATGCATAATACGTTACCCTACATGCCCATATTGCTTCTAAATGATTCACAATAGTTGATGAATGGATTCAATGTGCTGTTGCCGACTGGTGGTGCGACGGGGGGTCGGCGGTGACCTTTGACCCGCCGCAGGACAGCAGGATCTTGCCTCGCGCTGCCTCTGATTGGTATTCAGCCGAGCTGCCGCACAGTCGGGCCCGCAGATGCATATTAGGCACCCTAATGCCGGCGAGGTGGGGCCGATTTCGTCGCCGGATTAAAATACCTGTGATGGATTTAGAATGTGACCACCGACAAATCATCGCCGCGACGGACAAGACCGATGTGCGGCGCTCGGGGCACGATGCGACAATTGACGGCTCGCTTTACGGCCGCGTCCGTCCGCGATTTATGTCGTGTAAATAAGTCGGGGTCGACGTAAATCATTCGTTTGGGCGTGGATCGGGATCGTGCGGGACGTGCAGCGACCCGTCGTGGTGCCGACCCGCCGTACTGCCGACCTCTCGTGGTGCTGACCCGCCGTACTGCCGACCTCTCGTGGTGCCGACCCGCCGTACTGCCGACCTCTCGTGGTGCTGACCCGCCGTACTGCCGACCTCTCGTGGTGCTGACCCGTAGTGGTGACCCGCCGTACTGCCGACCTGTCGTGGTGCTGACCCGCCGTACTGCCGACCTCTCGTGGTGCTGACCCGCCGTGCTGCTGACCTCTCGTGGTGCCGACCCGCCGTACTGCCGACCTCTCGTGGTGCCGACCCGCCGTGGTGGTGACCCGCCGTGGTGCTGACCCGTCGTGGTGCTGACCCGCCGTACTGCCGACCTCTCGTGGTGCTGACCCGCCGTACTGCCGACCTCTCGTGGTGCTGACCCGCCGTACTGCCGACCTCTCGTGGTGCCGACCCGCCGTACTGCCGACCTGTCGTGGTGCTTCGACCCGTAGTGGTGACCCGCTGTACTGCCGACCTCTCGTGGTGCTGACCCGCCGTACTGCCGACCTCTCGTGGTGCCGACCCGCCGTACTGCCGACCTCTCGTGGTGCCGACCCGCCGTACTGCCGACCTCTCGTGGTGCTGACCCGCCGTACTGCCGACCTCTCGTGGTGCTGACCCCGTACTCGACCTCTCGTGGTGCCGACCCGCCGTACTGCCGACCTCTCGTGGTGCTGACCCGCCGTACTGCCGACCTCTCGTGGTGCCGACCCCGCGTACTGCCGACCTCTCGTGGTGCTGACCCGCCGTACTGCCGACCTCTCGTGGTGCTGACCCGTAGTGGTGACCCGCCGTACTGCCGACCTCTCGTGGTGCCGACCCGCCGTACTGCCGACCTCTCTGGTGCTGACCTGTCGTGGTGCTGCCGACCTGTCGTGGTGACCCGCCGTACTGCCGACCTCTCGTGGTGCCGACCCGCCGTACTGCCGACCTCTCGTGGTGCTGACCCGCCGTACTGCCGACCTCTCGTGGTGCTGACCCGTAGTGGTGACCCGCTGTACTGCCGACCTGTCGTGGTGCTGACCCGCCGTACTGCCGACCTCTCGTGGTGCTGACCCGCCGTACTGCCGACCTCTCGTGGTGCTGACCCGTACTGCCGACCTCTCGTGGTGCTGCTTGCCGACCTCTCGTGGTGCTGACCCGCCGTACTGCCGACCTCTCGTGGTGCCGACCCGCCGTACTGCCGACCTCTCGTGGTGCTGACCCGTACTGCCGACCTCTCGTGGTGCTGACCCGTAGTGGTGACCCGCTGTACTGCCGACCTGTCGTGGTGCTGACCCGCCGTACTGCCGACCTGTCGTGGTGCTGACCCCGTACTGCCGACCTCTCGTGGTGCTGACCCGCCGTACTGCCGACCTCTCGTGGTGCTGACCCGCTGTACTGCCGACCTCTCGTGGTGCTGACCCGTCGTACTGCCGACCTCTCGTGGTGCTGACCCGCCGTACTGCCGACCTGTCGTGGTGCCGACCCGCCGTACTGCCGACCTGTCGTGGTGCCGACCCGCCGTACTGCCGACCTCTCGTGGTGCTGACCCGTACTGCCGACCTCTCGTGGTGCTGACCCGCTGTACTGCCGACCTCTCGTGGTGCCGACCCGCCGTACTGCCGACCTCTCGTGGTGCTGACCCGTAGTGGTGACCCGCTGTACTGCCGACCTCTCGTGGTGCTGACCCGCCGTACTGCCGACCTCTCGTGGTGCTGACCCGCCGTACTGCCGACCTCTCGTGGTGCTGACCCGCCGTACTGCCGACCTCTCGTGGTGCTGACCCGCCGTACTGCCGACCTCTCGTGGTGCTGACCCGCCGTACTGCCGACCTCTCGTGGTGCTGACCCGCCGTACTGCCGACCTCTCGTGGTGCTGACCCGCCGTACTGCCGACCTCTCGTGGTGCTGACCCGCCGTACTGCCGACCTCTCGTGGTGCTGACCCGCCGTACTGCCGACCTCTCGTGGTGCCGACCCGCCGTACTGCCGACCTCTCGTGGTGCCGACCCGCCGTACTGCCGACCTCTCGTGGTGCTGACCCGTAGTGGTGACCCGCTGTACTGCCGACCTGTCGTGGTGCTGACCCGCCGTACTGCCGACCCTCGTGCTGGACCCTCGTGGTGCCGACCCGCCGTACTGCCGACCTCTCGTGGTGCTGACCCGCCGTACTGCCGACCTCTCGTGGTGCTGACCCGCCGTACTGCCGACCCGTCGTGGTGCCGACCCGTCGTGGTGCCGACCCGTCGTGGTGCCGACCCGCCGTACTGCCGACCTCTCGTGGTGCCGACCCGTCGTGGTGCCGACCCGCCGTACTGCCGACCTCTCGTGGTGCCGACCCGTACTGCCGACCTCTCGTGGTGCTGACCCGCCGTACTGCCGACCTCTCGTGGTCCGTTGCCGACCGTCGTGGTGCTGACCCGCCGTACTGCCGACCTCTCGTGGTGCCGACCCGCCGTACTGCCGACCTCTCGTGGTGCTGACCCGCCGTACTGCCGACCTGTCGTGGTGCCGACCCGCCGTACTGCCGACCTCTCGTGGTGCTGACCCGTAGTGGTGACCCGCTGTACTGCCGACCTGTCGTGGTGCTGACCCGCCGTACTGCCGACCTCTCGTGGTGCCGACCCGCCGTACTGCCGACCTCTCGTGGTGCTGACCCGTAGTGGTGACCCGCTGTACTGCCGACCTGTCGTGGTGCTGACCCGCCGTACTGCCGACCTCTCGTGGTGCTGACCCGTAGTGGTGATCCGCTGTACTGCCGACCTGTCGTGGTGCTGACCCGTAGTGGTGATCCGCTGTACTGCCGACCTGTCGTGGTGCCGATCCGCCGTAGTGGTGACCCGCCGTAGTGGTGACCCACCGTACTGCCGGCCCGCCATGGTGGTGACCCGCCATAATGGTGACCCGCCGTAGTGGCGACCCGCCGTAATGCGAACCCGCCGTAGTGGTGACCCGCCGTAGTGGTGGCCCACCGCAATGCGAACTCGCCGTAGTGGTCGGCACTACGGTGACTCGCTGTCACGGCTTCCCGCCGGCGCGCGCCACAGCCGACCTTGACGCTGATTGTTGGTGGAGGTGGCCGGCCACGTCGGCGGCCGTCGGCCGGCGGCACTTCCTGCTCTCAGCGTCGGCGCGCGTCGGCAGACGAGGCCGCGGCCGGCGAGCGTCTCTGTTGGCTGACGTGACCGAGCAGACGGGCCGGCTCGTGACGCCGACTGCCGGCCAGACCCCATTGAGCACACCATTAACGCGCGCGCACCCAGCTCAATTGGAGGTTTATTGTCGCTGCCCCGCCGACCTTTCCGAAATGTTAACAAACTCATCGCGAGCATGGTCCTCTCATTATTGTGACCTGCCAGTCAATAAACACTCGATTTATGGCAGTTCACGAGCGCGCTAGCCAAACAATGCGAGCTCGCCGTCGGACGGTCCATGTGCCCCATGTCTACTGGTATAGCAGAACAATGGCCACACAAATTGTGCTCGATACGGCCCGATGTGGATCATCCCGGCTGCCACAGCTGACCGACAAGCTGACCGACCGTGACATCCCGGCTCGCGCCTCAGCCAGGTCGGCACAGCACTGGCAGCAGAGGGGTGACGCCGCCGCCGCTGCTGCTGCCGCCGCTGCTGTCCATGCCGACTCCCCTCCGCCCCTGTGTCGCTACGTCGAGCCCGATGTCGCCCAGCACCGACTTCTGCCGTGCACACCGTGGCTTCTGGAGGACGTGCGGTGGTGAGGTGGTGAGGTGGTGATGTGGTGTGATGGTGAGGTGGTAAGGTGGTGAGGTGGTGAGGTGGTGAGGTGGTGAGGTGGTGAGGTGGTGAGGTGGTGAGGTGGTGAGGTGGTGAGGTGGTGAGGTGGTGAGGTGGTGAGGTGGTGAGGTGGTGAGGTGGTGAGGTGGTGAGGTGGTGAGGTGGTGATGTGGTGAGGTAGTGAGGTGGTGAGGTGGTGAGGTGGTGAGGTGGTGAGGTGGTGAGGTGGTGAGGTGGTGAGGTGGTGAGGTGGTGAGGTGGTGAGGTGGTGAGGTGGTGAGGTGGTGAGGTTGTGAGGTTGTGAGGTTGTGAGGTTGTGAGGTTGTGAGGTGGTGAGGTGGTGAGGTGGTGAGGTGGTGAGGTGGTGAGGTGGTGAGGTGGTGAGGTGGTGAGGTGGTGAGGTGGTGAGGTGGTGAGGTGGTGAGGTGGTGAGGTGGTGAGGTGGTGAGGTGGTGAGGTGGTGAGGTGGTGAGGTGGTGAGGTGGTGTCGTCATCTGACCTGGCCTGCTCGGCGCGGCCGTGCCAGTACCGCTCCCTTGCTGTGGCGGCGAGCCGACGGCCGGCTGGGCAGAGACTCCCGACCCTGATGGATGGGTTCGCAGGCTCTGCAGCGACCGACTGCCACCGGCTGCGCCGCCACGCTGCGTGAAATAGTGCCGCCGCTGTACTGGCGCACCTCTGGGCTGGAGCGGTACTGACGCACCTCTGGGCTGCAGCTGTACTGGCGCACCTCTGGGCTGGAGCTGTACTGGCGCACCTCTGGGCTGGAGCTGTACTGGCGCATCTCTGGGCTAGAGCGGTACTGACGCACCTCTGGGCTGGAGCTGTACTGGCGCACCTCTGGGCTGGAGCTGTACTGACGCACCTCTGGGCTGGAGCTGTGCGGCGCACCTCTGGGCTGGAGCTGTGCCGGCGCACCTCTGGGCCGCAGCTGTACTGACGCACCTCTGGGTTAGAGCTGTGCTGGTGCACCTCTGGGCTGGGCTGTGCTGGTGCACCTCTGGGCTGGAGCTGTACTGAGCCGCTGCTGTACAGACGTACCCCAGGGCTGCAGCTGTTCTGACATCCTTATCACTTACCCCTTCTCAATGCCTAATAATACACCTCTCCCAGAGCCCATTAGCTTAATGCGCCTGCAGAAAGTACAATGTAATTCAATGTATAGCGCACACATGCACACAGCACATACAATAAAATATACAGCGTACTCGTGCAGGGAGCAAGTGCAGCTACTTCCGGTCGGATTGACCAGTATCCCTACTATGTCAGCTGTTCTTAAAGACGGGTGTGGCAGTGGTTGTTGGTGTCGCTTTGCGAGCTGATAGTTCGCACGGAGACTCGGCGGTGGTGAGTGGCGTAGGGCGCTTTTATACTGTCTGGACCGCAGTCGCTGTTGGGACTGTCAGATATCATCAATCGACCCTGCGGTAGGCAGTAGGGCCGTCGGACAGTGACGTCATCTCACGTCACTCTCAAATACCATCGACAATCGCCCATTGATGGTTCATTGGGCTGATGAGTGAAATATCCAGCTTGGTGGAGCACCACAGCCGGCCGGGTGTCAAGGGAGGAATGCATTTATCCAGGTGTTGGCGTCAAGCTAACAGTATCGAACCCGGTAGAACACTTATCGAACAAAACATGGCCAACAGCGGGTAAAATCATAGTCCAGCTAGCCAGGCAATGCAACAGTGGCATGTTAGCCAGGCATGTTTGCGAACCAAAACGAGACGCGACCGCATATCTGCACCTATAGTAATCCACGGGTCTGACGTCATTGTCAGAAGCCTGGTGGAACCGGTGGCAGTGACGCGCCCTGATCTTTCAGGGACTTCCCTCGGGCATGTCAGGGACGTGAATCTGTTGTCACGGCTGTCAGAGATGCGACGAGAGATGCAACCATTCCTGCTCCGACGTTACGTGTCAGTATCTTCAGCTGGCCACGGGGCCAGCTGAAGATGCTGACAGATACAGAAAGATACAGTGGAGCTGGCATGGTCACGGGACAGACGTCTTCAGCAGACGATGGCAGTCTGTCCTGAAGTGTTGTCACCATCAGACGTTTTCAGCAGACGATGGCTGTGTGTCCTGAGGTTTCGTCGCCATTAGACATCTTCAGCAGATGATGGCTGCCTGTCCTGAGGTGTTGTCACCAGTCAGACTGACGATGATAGCTGCTGTGACATTCGACGAAATGCCCGCAGTAGCTGCCCCAGTGCTCACCCTGCCAGACTTTCCCACACAAATCAGGTTAGGTCAACAAACCCGGGTCAGCCCTACCCGATCTACTGAAGCATTTGTGGTTTTCATTGTACGCCATGATGCAATATTGCAGCTCTGCTGCACACCAGCACGACATTCAGCAGGAGACTTGGCTGCTCGAAAACAAGTATTAATTAGAGGCGAACGCATTCGGATTTTTTTCTTTGGTAATTGAACACAGACAATATTTAAATCTAGTACTATGCAACGGGTGCCTCAGGGAATGAATGAGCAGAATAATCATTTCGGCAACATCAACACTTGTCAACTTCCATTCTAGCACACAACGTTTCAGGAGTGAACCGAACCCAAACGCGATATTCCAGAATATAAAAAAAATCGTATTAGTACATGAACATCGAATTATTATCCAAAAGCCCACCCAGGATTGCCTTAAGGGAGGCCCAGCCTGTGGCATGACCAATATTTAACTACAAATGAAATTTGACTGTACCCAACCATTCTGTAAATAGACCTACTCGGATTTCGCGCGCTTGATTTCACGTTGGAGGTATCTTTCACGTTGGATGTATCTTTCACGTTGAAGGTATCTTTCACGTTGGAGGTATATTTCAGGTTGAAGGTATATCTAACTGTGCAATTTTCACTCCGAAGAGCAAATTGTTTTTCTTCGCTTAGGGCAGGGGGTCGGACAGGCCTGTGGACCACTTGAGTTCGCCTCTGCCCACACAGCAAATCGCTGATGATATTCCCTGCCATCAATACCAACAACCAAATTTCGTCTAGTCCAGCATGAGCATCGCATATCAGACGTTGTCCCGTCTCCGATCGGTATCCAGTAGCCCAAGCACGCGAAGAAGCGTAGCGAGCAAATGCATGACGCCGAATTGGGTCCAATTTCCATGAAAAGCTGTTCGACAATGGCAATTGTGCCGTCTTTTGGCGTGACCTTGTGCCCTCTAGGTCACCCCGGCTGTATTCGTGTGTTATCATAGGTGGTACCAATTTGAGTCCGATATTAGCATTACAAGCATGTATACGATAAGTGTAATGACACCAAGACGACGAGATCCAGCGAAGGAATGTTGACAAGTGCACAGTTATTCATGTGTCAATCCTGTTTTGCTCTCTTTGGATACTAGCGATTTTTTATTCGGCACTACTTTTCTGACGTTGTATCACCACTCATAATTGGCTCTCTTAGTTGACAGCTGGAGAGAAGCTCTGCTGTACCACACCATCAGTTCGAATGTCTATTGTGAAAATGAAGTCTGGTTTGCTGGTCTCTTCTACCGTCCTCTCTGTGTCCATAATCAATCGAATCTTCAATTCTTGCTGCACTTTATAACTTTGTTAGGCGTCATGTTTTGTCTTCTTCATGCTGACTTCGATCATTTAAGCTAAACCTGGCAATTTATACACGATTGGTTGGCAGTGAATCCCTCAACTTTACGGCTATACTTGTTTATTTACGTAATATCATAGTATGTCTTGTTATAGGTCAACTCACCGTGCGCAATGACTTTAATAATACAATTTCAGAAATGCATTGATTTCATTTGGATGTGCAATTTGAGAACATTTCCAAACAAACCAGTCATTTAAAATAGTAGAGCAAGTTGCAGTCCGATAATATACAATGCCGGCATTCACGAAAATAAACGTGAAATCAAACACCAATTGTGCTCGCACATGAAGAATAGCAAATCTACAGCGCTATAGAGCGGTGGCGCGGTGGACTTCCTCACGAGGTAGCGGCGGTAAAGTTTCTCTCGCCAGTGGCATCCCTCGCACGAATGATCACCCGCTGTGCCTTGTAACGAGACTAGATCACCCCCGATTACACCACCGGGCTGGAATATCGACGATCGCCGCTTCACATAAGTACCGCCTAATCTCCTGGAATTGATGCTGGGGCTCTGCGCTCTAATGAAGACATTTTTCAGGGCTTTACTGGCTGCGTCACCACACTGTTCCAGTAACAGCAATCTCTCATCCAACAGCCGTATGCTGATCACCAACATAAATCCCAGAAGAGATTATCGAGGCCCGAGGCCGCGATGCGCTCCTCCGCTTTGACCGAGCGAGCAAGAAACCAATTAGTTGCCGTAAAAATGTCGTGCCACCCAGCGGTACGTTCTGTGATGACAGCGGCTCGCGGACGGGCCGCGGCCGGACCACACTCGTCCAGCCGTCATTTGTATCCGCTCCTGCTGCCTGTCCGGACCGCCGGCCCCGCGCCGGCCTCACCAGTCTGCGGCTGCCGACCGTGCACCAACCCGCTTTTGCGCGTCTAATCCGGGCGATACCGCGCCTCCAACACGCAGAACCGCCCATCGGTCGCGCGGACGGCGCCTTGCGTGTACGCGGGTCGCGCCGCCCGCATCTGTTTTCACCACCAGGCGCCGGCCTCTCGAGCTGGCACGGCAGAGGGACGAGCGTCGGCCAACTGGCCCCGAGATCGCTCCACCCTGTGCAGACGTCACCACTCGAGGCAGCTGGCCGACAGCCGGCCGCTCCGAGCGCGCACTCAAAGCGTTGTTGCAAGTAAGCTGTGTGGCCGATCGGCCGCATTGAGCGCACGATGACGCAGTCGAGGAGACCCCGGCGCGAAGAGAGCCGCGCGCACGTCCGCGGCGCGCCAGCTCTGTCTCTGCGGCTCTAATGGATACTCCGGCCATGATAGACGAAGTGAATAATAGTCGAGGTGGCGCGCGGTCTGTAGGGCGGGACGGCGGCCGGTATGCGGACGCGCGGCTGGTCTGACGGCGGCGCTGCGATGACTCAGTGCGCCTCTGCCCCGATCGCAGCCGGTCGTCGCAGCTGTTTATACCGCCGGCACTGCGATGCTGGGCTGGCCGGACGGCCCGCGCCGGCGGCCGCCGGTCTGCCGGGAGCCAGCTTTTGATGGCGACCAGGTCTCGATGATCGCCAGCTGTCGGACGGTAGCCAGCTGCCAGGCGGTAGCCAGGTACCGACGTTGGCCAGCTGTCGGACGGTAGCCAGCTGTCTAACAGTAGCCAGGCCTCGACGCTGGTCCGCTGTCGGCTGGCCGACAGCTGCCTGACGATAGCCGTAACCTCGCTGGAGGCTGAAGACTTGAATTGGCTGAAAGCTATGCATATTTGCTGATATATGGGCGTCCGAAAGCTCGGTACTAGTCACAGCTATCATAGAGGCTGCATTCTCCATCAGCCGAACACCCTCCAATATTGCTGTCTCACACCAGCTGGCCGACGCCAGCAGTCACCTCTCCAGTCAGCTGCTCGGCCACAGCTGCCCGCACCAGCTGGCAGCTGCCCGGTCGGCTGATGGATGGACGACCGGCGGTCCGGCGGCTGGGCGGCCGGATGGGAGTTGTTGCCTGAGTTATGGGGGCGGCGTCGTGCATCAGGCCGGCTCTGGCACCAGCTGGTGTCAAGTGTCAATCGGTCCGGATGCACGCGCCGTCTGCGGCTGGGCTCCGGTGTCATGGTGTCAACCGCCGGGCGTGGTGTCTTGGTGTTCGGGCACGTGGTGGCGCCGCTGCCCGCCACTGAGCGTGGTGTCCTGGTGTCCGGGCAGGTGGTGGCGCCGCTGCCCGCACTAGCGTGGTGTCCTGGTGTCCGGGCGTGGTGGTGCCGCTGCCCGCCACTGAGCGTGGTGTCCTGGTGGTCCGTCCGCCAGCGTGGTGTCCTGGTTGCCGCTGCCCGCCACTGAGCGTGGTGTCCTGGTGTTCGGGCACGTGGTGGCGCCGCTGCCCGCCACTGAGCGTGGTGTCCTGGTGTCCGGGCACGTGGTGGCGCCGCTGCCCGCCACTGAGCGTGGTGTCCTGGTGTTCGGGAGCGTGGTGCCCTGGTGTCCTGGGGCACGTGGTGGCGCCGCTGCCCGCCACTGAGCGTGGTGTCCTGGTGTTCGGGCACGTGGTGGCGCCGCTGCCCGCCACTGAGCGTGGTGTCTTGGTGTCCGGGCACGTGGTGGCGCCGCTGCCCGCCACTGAGCGTGGTGTCCTGGTGTTCGGGCACGTGGTGGCGCCGCTGCCCGCCACTGAGCGTGGTGTCTTGGTGTTCGGGCACGTGGTGGCGCCGCTGCCCGCCACTGAGCGTGGTGTCCTGGTGTTCGGGCACGTGGTGGCGCCGCTGCCCGCCACTGAGCGTGGTGTCCTGGTGTTCGGGCACGTGGTGGCGCCGCTGCCCGCCACTGAGCGTGGTGTCCTGGTGTTCGGGCACGTGGTGGCGCCGCTGCCCGCCACTGAGCGTGGTGTCCTGGTGTTCGGGCAGGTGGTGGTGCCGCTGCCCGCCACTGAGCGTGGTGTCCTGGTGTCCGGGCACGTGGTGGCGCCGCTGCCCGCCACTGAGCGTGGTGTCCTGGTGTTCGGGCACGTGGTGGCGCCGCTGCCCGCCACTGAGCGTGGTGTCCTGGTGTCCGGGCAGGTGGTGGCGCCGCTGCCCGCCACTGAGCGTGGTGTCCTGGTGTTCGGGCACTGGTGGCCTGGTGTCCGGGCAGTGGTGGCGCCGCTGCCCGCCACTGAGCGTGGTGTCTTGTTGGTGTCCGGGCACGTGGTGGCGCCGCTGCCCGCCACTGAGCGTGGTGTCCTGGTGTTCGGGCAGGTGGTGGTGCCGCTGCCCGCCACTGAGCGTGGTGTCCTGGTGTTCGGGCACGTGGTGGCGCCGCTGCCCGCCACTGAGCGTGGTGTCTTGGTGTCCGGGCACGTGGTGGCGCCGCTGCCCGCCACTGAGCGTGGTGTCTTGGTGTCCGGGCACGTGGTGGCGCCGCTGCCCGCCACTGAGCGTGGTGTCCTGGTGTTCGGGCAGGTGGAGGCGCCGCTGCAAACTCAGTATTCTTTTCTGAACATGATGACGGGAGGACAGAGCCTCGAACTTCAATCGTGTCTATCCAGGTCTGCTGCCTTAGTTGCATTCCCGTGGTAAAGTGTTTGCAATGTCGATCCACTGTCTTATGCAACGGTCTATCCTATTTGTCTAC
This sequence comes from Imbricaverruca yamaguchii, assembly GCA_034440575.1. NCBI lineage: Eukaryota > Metazoa > Arthropoda > Thecostraca > Neoverrucidae > Imbricaverruca > Imbricaverruca yamaguchii. The sequence goes on from JAOTOL010001514.1 coordinate 203,508, forward strand.
ATGTACCATCAAAGGATCTGCTACCGTGTGGTTTTCTTAGCCATCTGACCATCAGTCCAGACAGAAAACTCAAGGATTCCTCAGCACACAAACACTTAGGTCATTTGTCAGCGTAAGTTAGAGATGCAATGCATGTGTATCCTCGATGTTTTGTTTTGCTTTGTTTGTTTCTTCTTTCGTAGATTAGCCACCGCCAGGTATTGGTAGGATAAGCGACTGTGGGACCACTGCGGTACATGTAGCGAGGTGGAGAAATCCAGGAGCTTCCAGCGCCACATTGTGAAATTGCAACGAAAAGTACGCAACTGAAAACAGATATGCCGATAGTATAGTATATAGTATAGTATAGTAACGCAGCATTTAGCCAACCCTCTCAAATCATGTGAGACAGAACCATCACAGGTAAATCCACCATTTATCGTTAGATGCTCATTGGGATAACATTTACTCGAACAAATATCTACTTCTGACGTTCGGATTGCGTCAAAATCTTCGAAAAATCACCCCGATATGAACGTGCTCTAGGGTCGCCGTGATAAATGAGAGCCTGTCGTGTAGGAACCTGGGGGTGACATCTGATCGCCACATGTCGTGGGATTCCCATGTTATTGTTGTGGTCGGCAAGTGCACTGGATTCCTTCTGCCCCTGAGCCATTTGTGTAATCATCTGACCACCAGTACCCTCTTCACTATGGCTAACAGCATAGTTATATCAAATATCCGCTATGCAGTTCTTCACCAAGCTCCGCAGCAAACGTCGAAAACCAATTATATACATCACATGATAGTGCGTAGTGTACATGCCTACCATGTACGGGCTCGAAAAGGGGTAGATGGGTTTCTGCAGAAGTTCACGGAATTGCTGTCAATGAAGAGCCCCAACATGGACGATTATGAGACTAAGGCACGTTTCAGAGAATTCAAATGATGCATTTTATTCAAGGTCCAGGATGCTTTCCTGGGATATATAGGTTGCCATTTGGCAATCGTCCTCACTTCAAGTAGCTCGTCTTCCTTCATTTGATACCTTCAATGTAACTGATATGTTGTCGGGAAACTGTATGGCAGCTATTGCAAACCTAGTACGTATATATCAAGGTCGGCACCACTTGCTCCAACCCACATGCTATCATACCGCCCGGAGGAGCCCACCCGTGATTGGGCTAGCGTATTCCCGAAATATTTTGCATAGCTAATGGGAATTCCTTCCATAATTCGTGGTCTTTTTCCTCCTTGTTATCTTACGTCACTGTGATACGACGTTGTAAATGCGAATACCTTGTGTATTTTTTCGAATGAATTGCGAATTGCTATCGCTTAGAATGTGCAATTTCCATCCAATTGTTTGTGTGATTTCCTTAGCTATCCATTCTTTGCTGCCCATTCATAACTTGACCTGAGCATTGATTTGGTGTTGGAAATAAATACATCAGACATTAAGTATGGCTTCGCTTAATTTCTTTTAATCGAACATTTCATATAGCCTGGAAGGTTGACCAAGGACGAGGAGGATGCGAAGTTGACATATTTTGCGAGACTTCATCGTATGCAGTAGTCATGGTTTCATTTGCTTAGTTCTCATTAGTTTAGATTGGTACACTTGGGAAAGCAATGGATCACAATAGCCCCAAACTGCCAAAGGTGGCGACGACCATGTAGGACGAAGGGCGAATTGCCACAGGCGGTCCATATTGGTATGCGGCCATGTCCTTAATGCCATTCTTATTCGTGCCATAGTTAAAAGTTGCTTTGGATACAATCATCCTACAATGACTTGATGAAGCAACTCGATACAACAAATATAATTTGATTTTCTTTAGTAGGACACTGATTGAAGCAATTTGTTCTATTTCCTAGCCTCGACGAGGCCAATCATTCGTGTACCCACTGCATCCTACCAACACGCCATTACATTTCGAGCACTCTTTCAGCATTCATTGAGGCACATTTTCTCACACTTGTGGGATAGCATTGCTCGGTCTTGCACTGCTTAGCATAGCTGGAATATAACCATCACTGCAATTGTAAATACGTCTGTTTTGTGCAAGAGACCATCATACAATTTGCATTACGGTTGCACCTAATGGTCTTACGTGTGCAATTTTCCGAGAAGTCTGCGATCCCACCTTCGGCGGGACGTGTTCCGAACTTGTTCACCTACCGCACACAAGCCCGGCACTCTCATGTCTATGCGCAATTGCTTAGCATAAATACAGGCTCGTGAGGGTTTAGTCGCCAGAAATTGTCCAATAGCAGGGCGATTGTGAGATGAGTGATGGATCGATGGGGCGGTCTGTAGATAAGAAGCCGAGCAAACAGTACATCTTGTATGTTCAGCAAAGCTTTATGGCACACCGGAATACCTTGGGCATCGCATGTGGTTAGCGCTGCAGTCACTTTATGGCGGTATTTACAGGTTTTACCGCGTTGAGACTTAATCAGTACCTATATCAGTGCGACCTAAGGTGCAGTAAAAAATAGGGCAGCAGGCAGCAGCAACGGGACGTGGTTCGAAATTGCACATGGAGCATTGCATTCACTTGTACGTATGCACGTACATCACCGTCGAAGACAGTGTACAAGCGGACACATTGGCACACGTTTATGTGAAGCATGTGGCCATAAACGGGACAAAGGTGACACCGTAAAGGTGACCGGGCGTGTACTTTATGTGTGATATTCGCGTCGGACTCGCAGTCATCGGCGGCGCTTGGGCCTGCAATCAACGGCAAATAAAATCATACGGTCGGTCGGGCTGGGCTTTACGGCGTGTTGGGCCGGCTATCTGGGCTGTATCTGAGCCGCAAGTGGAGGCCGCCGGCGGGCCGCGGCCGTCCGACACCAGGGGGCCGGCCGGCGCCGCCAGCCGACCCACAATAAACATATAAACCCGGCGCTGCCTAATGGCGCAAACTGAATTAGTACGTTGGGCAATTAGGCGGGCCGGCCGCGCATGATCCATATTGCACCTGCCGCTTTATCGCGTGTAATGGGTGCGGGCAGGGGGAGGGGAGGGGGACGGGTCACGCCACCTCTGATCCCGCCGGGTCGTGTGCCAATCATTTGGCTAATGCAATCAAGCATCGGTGCCTTTGAAATGGGACTAAAGCACGCGGAATCTGTTTATTATTCTCTGGGAGCACGCGAGCCGTCGGCGGCGGGACGCACGCCGAGGTGGCGGCGGCCTGCTCCGACCGGGCGGCTTCATCTGCAGCAGAGCTGGAGCTGTCCCAGCGGTGAGAGAGTCGCTCATGGACAAGGTGTGTGTGTGTGTGTAGGAGAGAGAGAGAGAGAGCCGGAACATTTCGGACCAGCTGGTCAGAAATGGTCCGAAATGTCCCAGGTCGCTGCTTGGTGCTCGGAGCCGACTCCGTCTTGACAACGCTCGGCGTGACAATGAGACTACTTATAGTCGGACTCGCCGGCCAGTGTTTGCCACTGATAACATTGTCTAGTGTGTGCTTCGCATTCTTTTAACGAGCCTAAGCACGAATCGCTAAGGTAGCACATTTATATTACCATTGCTACTCAGCCATAGCCATGACAACTCCAATGTGGGAAATAGGTTCACTATGTTTGATTGCATGCTCTGTTTTCAATGATACGATGCAACTGCGTTTTATCCGTCCGTCCATTCGATGATTGCGCTACCAAAATATCTGGTATGGACAGCGAAGGTGTCTGAATGCTGAATATGTTGCCGATATAGCGCCGTCCGGTTCGGAGAAGGAATGTTGGCATGTGTGACCCGCGGCGCGTCAGAGCGGTCTATGACGCGCTGATATCGAAGTCATAGTCATAAAATTGCTGGGCACTCGGGCTCAATGTGCCGTCTCAATTAGTGCGGGGAACGCCTCTGTATTGGAGCGGCGTCTTTGTTCCAATGAGGCGGTGGCCAGCCACGTCAAGAGACGGCGCGCTGTTAAATAATTAGCACCATGTGTGGAATGCGGCTGGCCGGCCGAACTTGCTTGCTCGCCCCCACGTCGGGCGAATCCGTCGTGTGCGCGCACCTTCTGTAAACAGTGGCGAGGCGACCAGCGGTAATATTCAGTGCTGGCGTGATGGTGTGCAGGCACGGCCAGATCCATGGTAGCGCTGTACAAGCACGGCCAGGTCCATGGTGACGGTGACAGGCACGGCCAGATCCATGGTGACGGTGTACAGGCACGGCCAGATCCATGGTGACGGTGTAGAAGCACGGCCAGATCCATGGTGACGGTGTAGAAGCACGGCCAGATCCATGGTGACGGTGTATAGGCACGGCCAGATCCATGGTGGCGCTGTACAGGCACGGCCAGATCCATGGTGACGGTCTACAGGCCCGGCCAGATCCATGGTGATGGTGTACAGGCACTACCAGATCCATGGTGACGGTGTACAGGCACGGCCAGATCCATGGTGACGGTGTGCAGGCACGGCCAGATCCATGGTGACGGTGTACAGGCACGGCCAGATCCATGGTGACGGTGTGCAGGCACGGCCAGATCCATGGTAGCGCTGTACAGGCACGACCAGATCCATGGTGACGGTGTACAGGCACGGTCAGATCCATGGTGACGGTGTACAGGCACGGCCAGATCCATAGTGACGGTCTACAGGCCCGGCCAGATCCATGGTGACGGTGTACAGGCACGGTCAGGTCCATGGTGACGGTGTACAGGCACGGCCAGGTCCATGGTGACGGTGTACAGGCACGGCCAGTTCCATGGTGACGGTCTACAGGCCCGGCCAGATCCATGGTGAAGGTGTACAGGCACGGCCAGGTCCATAGTGACGGTGTGCAGGCACGGTCAGGTCCATGGTGACGGTGTACAGGCACGGCCAGATCCATGGTGACGGTGTGCAGGCACGGCCAGATCCATAGCGACGGTGTACAGGCACGGCCAGATCCATGGTGACGGTGTACAGGCACGGCCAGATCCATGGTGACGGTGTAGAAGCACGGCCAGATCCATAGTGACGGTGTACAGGCACGGCCAGATCCATGGTGACGGTGTACAGGCACGGCCAGATCCATGGTGACGGTGTGCAGGCACGGCCAGATCCATGGTGACGGTGTGCAGGCACGGCAAGATCTATGTTGACAGTGCCGTCCACCTCTGCAGAGGTCGGCAAAAAAACTTTTAGTGGTCGCCAACAAATGAAACCGCAGCGGATTTGGCGCCAGCAGGCGGCGGCCGTGTGCCCTTTGTGCCAGTTTATAGCAGGCGTTTATTCTCGTTGCAGCACTCGTTGCACATTGTGTTTGTTTTAGGAGGAAATGCCAGGCTGGTAAGGCCAGCACTGATTGGTGATGTGACTCCCGACTGACGGCATAACGCCCATTTCCGCTGCAGTGGGTGTTGTCGCTGTGGCTGCCACTACAGTGTGTGCTGTTGCCATTGCTGTCGCTGCAGTAGGTACTGCCGCTGTAGTTGCCGCCGCCGTGGCTGCAGTTACTATGGCTGTTGCTGCAGTTTGGTGCTGTCGTTGCGGCTGCCGTTGCTGTTGCTGCCGCTACAGTGATTGCAGTTACTGTGGCTACCGCTGCAGTGACTGCTGTTGCTGTGGCTGCCACTGCCGTGGCTGTAGTTGCTGTGGCTGTCGCTGCTGTTGGTGCCGTCGTTGCTGCTGCCGTTGCTGTGGCTGTCGCTGCAGTGGCTGTCGCTGCAGTTGGTGCAGTCTTTGCGGCTGCAGTTGCTATGGCTGCAGCTGCAGTGGCTTAAGTTACCGCGGCTCCCGCTGCAGTGGCTGCAGTTACTATGGCTGCCGCTGTCGTGGGTGTTGCCGCTGTTGTCCCTCGGCTTGAGCAGTATCAGACACAGAGCAGCACGTGTACGTCACTCGAGGAGGCCGCCGGTTAGAACACAAATAGTATCAATTTATCAAAGTTTTTGTCGTTGGAATGGGGTGTGCCGCTGCGTCGACGGGTTATTCTGCTGCATCATGCCGTAATTGATCTATAATCGTGGTCTTAGCAATTAGAGATTGTCCCCAGGGAAGGACAGATAGCTGCATGGAATGCGGGCTGTCTAATCATCGAATTAGAGCATGATTCAATATTTTGTATTCGTTACTCGCTATTGCATCTGGGCTCCGAGAACTAAGAACGTCATGCTGTTACGACATTGGCTGGTGCTGGAATGCCATGCTGTTGTGGCATTAGTTGGTGCTGGAATGCCATGCTGTTGTGGCATTGGATGGTGCTGGTTTGCTAAGTTCTGAAAATAAATATGACAGTCCATGAGGCTCATGTATCAGCTAAGTACTACCGGCATTAAAGACGCACTTGGACTAATCAACTAGCTTAACTCGGCAGTCATTGGCGTGCTCTTCTGAATACCAGTCACAGGGAGCTATTTATAATCTCCTAACTCCTAAACCAATGAATGGGTCAAAATGAAACAAAGTGCAATATATAGCCTAATAACTTTCATCGGGTCAGATTTAGTTGTAGTGATCACGAGGTCACTGATGACGTAACAGGTCAAGTAGGAAGGGTTTGACTCTTGTGAACCATCGCTCAACCATGAAAATATATGTCAAATGGTTGATGTAATTTAATACTCGTACAGGAGGGCAGAAGCTGTCACTTGTATATCTGACATCCATTTGTTCAACTTAGGGTCAGGCCAAATGAGGTGATCTGAGGGAAACGTTCATTTGCATTGAAATGCGGGACACGATGCATGTTTGGCAGCAAAAAAATACGCCTGGGAAAGGAGAATGAACACTATATAGTGTTCATTCCCCATCCCCACTCAGTGTCTCGAGGATTTAGACGTCTCGTTAGCTCACCGAACATCTGACTTTATGCTATAAAAGCAGCTTATTGAACATCCAGTTCGATTTATGAGACTGTCCGAGGTTCTTTCTCCTTGACGAGTGTGGTTTTTCAAGAGTTGTTGGTGATGCTAGCTTCCAGCTCGGCTGCAATACCTTTCATATTGCCTACGCCGATAGACGCAGTAGTTACGGTTATGAATTTTTATAGGTGCTAAGATTGTTATGGGCACCTAGGCACACACAAGTGGATATATAGCAAACGCTAACTCTTACCTTGAATATACCTTTCGTCTTCCTTATAACAGCACTTACATCTCGCAGTCACGCTCATACCTATTCGTGTTGTGGATACTGCGGCATTTCTTTTGCTGCCGCAATCAACTCTCGATATCCTAGAAATGCTTGTCTTATCATCATGCTGAGCATACACGAAGGAAAGGTTGAAGCGGACGCTGAGTGTCCGTGCCTATAAATCAATATTAAAACTCGGTCTGAACTGTGCGATCAATCGGCTGATGCTTCACACATTATGATTGATTAGCACCAGTATCGGTCGGGCAGATCTCAGTCATTCAGAGCATTTTCCAACCGAAGCTCCGCTGCTGCTCGGATCGAAGCCCTCTCGGACCGTTCCAACCTGCACAGTTACACCGGTCAATTATCACTTCAACCGGAGCTCCACCGGTCATTATCACTTCAACCGGAGCTCCACCGGTCATTATCACTTCAACCGGAGCTTCACCGGTCATTATCACTTCAACCGAGGCTCCACCGGTCATTATCACTTCAACCGGAGCTCCACCGGTCATTATCACTTCAACCGGAGCTCCACCGGTCGGAGTTTCCGTTGACCGGACATTCCATTCTTCGGCGCTGCCTTCGGTAGAACATTCCATCAGTCAGTGCTGCAGTCGGTCAGACGTTCCGTCAGGCAGTGCTGCAGTCGGCCGGACGTTCCGTCAGGCAGTGCTGCAATCGGCCGGACGTTCCGTCAGGCAGTACTGCAGTCGGCCGGACGTTCCGTCAGGCAGTATTGCAGTCGGCCGGACGTTCCGTCAGGCAGTGTTGCAGTCGGTTGGACGTTCCGTGAGGCAATGCTGCAGTCGGCCGGACGTTCCATCAGTCGGTGATGCTGTCGACCACCGGTGCTGACACGGTTCAAGTAGCTGTATCTGGGGGGCGCGGCGGCGCGACAGGTACGGCCAGTGCAGGTGTCTGGAGGTCGCCGGCCACCGGTCGCCGGTCGCCGGCCGCCGGTCGCCGGTCGCCGGTCGCCGGTCGCCGGTCACCGGTCGCCGGTCGCCGGTCACCGGTCGCCGGTCGCCGGTCGCCGGTCGCCGGTCGCCGGTCGCCGGTCGCCGGTCGCCGGTCGCCGGTCGCCGGTCGCCGGTCGCCGGTCGCCAGTCCGCGGCGGGTGGCTGTCCGGGGCACGCTGTGTCGTCCGATTTATTTCCGACCGGCGAGCAGCACCGGCTGTCCAGATACAATCGGCGCCAGCACCGTAAATTGGGTCCGGGCACGGGACACCGGCTCACTTATTGAATAACACCTTGTTGCAGAGCTGCCGGCCGCTGGCGGCCGACCGGACCTGCGGAGGGAGAGGGATGAAGATAGGGAGAGAGGGAGAGAGGAGAGAAAAGAGAGACGGAGACGGAGAGAGAGGAGAGATGTAGACGGAGACGGAGAGAGAGAAATGATTGAGGGAGAATGAAACAGGGAGAGAGGAGGAAAGGAGAAACGGAGACGGAGAGAGAGATAATTAGAAAGGGAGAGAGGGGGAAATAGATAGAGAGAGGAAGGAGGAAGGCAGACATCGCCGGTGTCCAGACAATCCGCAAATAATACTCAACCATCTCTGTTATCATCATGAATTCGCCTGAATAACTGCTGAAGCTTACGGCACCATGCGTAATACAGACTTAGTCCATTTCAAGGAATCACTTAGCACAATTATGGATAATTTAATGAAGCACACGTTTACAACTACATGTCGTCCGAGTTCTGGGACAAATGTACTAATAAAGGCATGAAAATGTTGTGCAGATATCATCGAAATTTCGGATGTCATGGCACAGATCAGCTCAGCTTGGTATGTGTATGGATCATTCCACAACGGTGACATCAGGTGCAATTAAATTGCAATTAATTTGCACTGCAACAGCAAATGCAACGGAGCGCAAAGCAATCCGCACTATTTGACAAAACAACAAGCTGTTTTACTCAAAATCAGTCCCATAAACACATCAAAAGTCCCTTACTAGTTTGGTCATATCGGGCCATCAAGTAAACACTAGCACCTCGCCCGAGACAAAATGGCAGCCAGGAGCAGGTGGCTCCAGGACAGAGCCGCATGGCAGCCAGGGGCAGGTGGCTCCAGGACAGAGCCGCATGGCAGCCAGGAGCAGGTGGCTCCAGGACAGAGCCGCATGGCAGCCAGGGGCAGGTGGCTCCAGGACAGAACCGCATGGCAGCCAGGGGCAGGTGGCTCCAGGACAGAGCCGCATGGCAGCCAGGGGCAGGTGGCTCCAGGACAGAGTCGCACGGCAGCCAGGGGCAGGTGGCTCCAGGACAGAACCGCTCTGTACGAGAACGCGCTGCAAAAAGAGAACGGACAGGAGAAGCTTGGAAGGTCCAGAATTCCCGGTGCCAACGCTTGCGTCTCGCACGCCGGATCGCCGGCACAGTAGGTGCGAAGGATCGCCGGCACAGTAGGCGAAGGTTCGCCGGCACAGTAGGTGCGAAGTGCATGGATTTGCCCAGGAGCTTGCGAGTCAGTCAATGCACGAAAGGTGTCGATGTGATATACTAAGCCCATATCGTCCAGAGGCGGGCTGGTGTGATCACTACAGCTAGACCTCAGGGCGATCCCGACCATGGACATCGATCACACCCTGCACTCGGCTCATTTGACAATCAGCAGCTCCACCCCAAGGCAGAGACTACCGTCTGTAGAGGATGTGATGGATGGCATAAGCCTGAATAAGTAGCTTGCGGACATCTGATGTTAGGTGTTGACGGATTGCATGCAATAAAATAAGATTAAAGTTGTTCCTTTTGCGAACATCTAAAGTGCGCTCCTACCATGTTAGATAGCAGTCGAAGATGAAGTCCAGCATCTTCACGAACGGTGAAGAAAGTAAAGTGTAGTCATCTACTTCAAGGGGAAAGGGTGTGGTCTTTTTAGAATGTTGAATTGCGACAAGTGGAAGGGTGATCTAAGAAATTGGTCATATTCAAGGAGGTTAATGTGAACCATAAATAATTGGATGATACTGATGCTTCCCCTTAGGATAAATATGATTGAAAATAATTCGTGATGATGCTGAGTAAAGCTGGACCGACCAAGAATACATGTGAAACATCAGGGTGGAGGAAGAGCCGAAGGAACCCACCCCTCAACATCTACCTGCGAGCGCCAAGATAGCTTTTTAAAACCAATCAGACTCGATCCCGTGGCAGCAAAGTTTGGTCAGCTGGTTAACTGTCGAACACCTTATTGAGATAGATGGATGTCACTGGAGCGATATGGCCACGAGCGACACCTCTGATGATCCACCCAACAACGTCAACTATATAACCCTCAGTTGAACGACTCTGCCGACAGGCATATACATTGGTGTAGCGAAAATACCATGGTTGCTAAGTTCAAACGATAGTTGTGGGCAGACCAGCTTCTTGGGCATCGTAAACAGAACTGGCAGGATTTGAATTGGTCTGAGCTGCGAATTTGTGCGATTCAAATTTACGAATAGAAAGAACGGAAGTCGTTTTCGAACAGAATATAAAAAAGGCAACGGACGTTCATCATGTTTGAGGCATTCATGACGTATGATGCATGTGACGTTTCTTTGATTGTTTATTGGGGTTCAGGGGCGCATCGGCTGCAGTAGGCATGTAGCGCCCAGGTGCATGCGACGAGAACAGAACACAAATGCGTGCATAACGTGAAGATAAATGTATGTCATGGAGTCTGACTGTCCTGGAAGCACGCAGTTGCTGAATTACTGATGACAGCTCTGGGACAGTCACGATACGAAACGTCAAACTGGAACAGGTGACGCATGGAGGTCTATGCGAAGAGGAGTACCGTACAATTTCCTGCCGTTTGCGAAGAGGGGGCTATAATTTGCTACCGTAGGCGAAGAGAGCGACCAATTCGCTGGCACAGGCGACTAGGGGAACTATGCAATTTGTTTTCATGGGCGAAGAGGGGAACCATACAATTTGCTGTCAGCTAAGTCAGCGGCAATAAGAGGACCGGCGCAGCCGAAATGGTGGCTTCAATCGCTGGCTAAGTCGGCACTCAGCCTCCCGGTACCCTCCCGGTACCATTTTCCTCTGGTGCCCTTTTTTCCGCCCACGAAACAAAACGCAAAGTTCCGAATGTCTTGCCCGAAGCACTATCCGTGAGCATGTCACAACATGAAAAGAGTGACGTTTGCTTGCAAAAAACACTTCCCTTCACATGGCTTCGGAATCGCCGGCGGGTCTGCAGACACAAGCCGACTTTGAAGCACGCCGAGGTCGACACACGCGTGGCCACGGTCTCGCCTGAGCTGTTGCAGGCTCTGGCTGTGTTGGAGCCGTGTGCAGGGCGGGCAACGAGGCTGCGTCGGCTCGGGAGAACAGCGCAAGTCCACAGCGCACAGCCACACCCACATGAACTGGTAGAGTTTGGAGAGGATGCCGGCAACCTCACGTATTGGTGCCCAGTCTGGCTGCAGTAGGTGCAGACATGTCACGTGACCGCCATCACACTACCATCTGTGCCCAGTCTGGCTGCAGCGGGTCCAGACATGTCACGTGACCGCCATCACATGGCGTGACGTCGTGTCACACACTGTGAGTGAAGTGCAGTACGTAGAAAGAGGGTGCACTGACGCGTCGCAAACGCTGATCTGCCGATGCAATATCCGAACCACATACTACTACCATGGCCGGCTGCCATTGCATAATCAGCTGAAATGTGCCCAACGAAAGTCATAATAGGTTATGTGTGTTTAATATAACCTCAAAGGGAGCTACGAACTGCGGGGTTTCCAGCGACATTAATGCTGGTAACACCAGTCGGAGTCAAGACTTTGCCCTGTATTTGTCCCCTCCACGGTAGTGAAGACGACTTCTCTGCTGTTGAGTGTCTTCCCTCAGAGCTATGTGCTGCACTCCCGCTGAGTGACTTTTGCCGAGGTGAGCGATTATGCGAGCGACGCGGTAGGAGTGCTGTTTTGCTCTGCTTCCTCACCGTTAGCCGGGTCTCATGGCGCAAAAAGTCGACGATTGGCACAAAACAAGGCGCGTGGTCGTTGCCACCCGTCCCATGACTACCAATTCATATCTGGGTGCCCTCTGCGATGCCCTCCCCATACGGGGTGACTGTGCATCAGCCTGTCGGGCAGGAGGTGATGTGTTTGAATACTGCCAGTCTGTGTCGGCAATATGTCGCCCGAGCAGGGCACGTCGTCTATGTCGCCAGAGCAGGGCACGCCGTCTATGTCGCCCGAGCAGGGCACGCCGTCTGTGTCGCCTGAGCAGGGCACGCCGTCTATTTCGCCAGAGCAGGGCACGTCGTCTATGTCGCCAGAGCAGGGCACGTCGTCTATGTCGCCAGAGCAGGGCACGCCGTCTATGTCGCCTGAGCAGGGCACGTCGTCTATGTCGCCAGAGCAGGGCACGCCGTCTGTGTCGCCAGAGCAGGGCACGTCGTCTATGTCGCCTGAGCAGGGCACGTCGTCTGTGTCGCCAGAGCAGGGCACGCCGTCTATTCGCCAGAGCAGCCCCATGTCGCCGAGCAGGGCACGCGTCTGTGTCGCCAGAGCAGGGCACGTCGTCTATGTCGCCTGAGCAGGGCACGTCGTCTGTGTCGCCAGAGCAGGGCACGTCGTCTGTGTCGCCTGAGCAGGGCACGTCGTCTATGTCGCCTGAGCAGGGCACGTCGTCTATGGATGAATGTGCGTCTGTCTTCGGTTCCCTGGGCAGGATACACCGTATTCGCATGCTATCATCCTGCGTCTGTTTGTCATCGGCCTCCCGCACAGTGCCTCATAATGCTCAGGAGACAGCGTCTTGAGATGCTGCTGGTCATGTCTGTCGTCGGTCTCCCGGGCAGGAGATGGCGTCTTGAGATGCTGCTGGTCATGTCTGTCGTCGGTCTCCCGGGCAGGAGATGGCGTCTTGAGATGCTGCTGGTCATGTCTGTCGTCAGTCTCCCGAGCAGGAGATGGCGTCTTGAGATGCTGCTGGTCATGTCTGTCGTCGGTCTCCCGGGCAGGAGATGGCGTCTTGAGATGCTGCTGGTCATGTCTGTCGTCGGTCTCCCGAGCAGGAGATGGCGTCTTGAGATGCTGCTGGTCATGTCTGTCGTCGGTCTCCCGAGCAGGAGATGGCGTCTTGAGATGCTGCTGGTCATGTCTGTCGTCGGTCTCCCGGGCAGGAGATAGCAGCTCGGGATGCTGCTGGTTTGTGTTTGTCATCAGTCTCTCTGGTAGTAGACTGTCAGTCTGTTTCTACCTGATCGTCTATGTATGTGTGTCTGTCTGTTTGTCTATCAGTCAGTCTATCTACCTGTATGCATGCATTTACGTGTATGTGTTTGTGTGCGCATCTATTTGTGTTTCTGTTTGTTTGTGACTGCATGTCTAACTTTGTCTGTCTGTCCATCTGTCTACCTGTTTGTGTACATGTGTATGTTCGTTTATATCTATCTAGCTGCATGTATGTGTCTGTATGTATGGATCTGCCTGTCTGTCGGTGTCTGTATGTATGGCTGGCTGTCTGCATGTATCTGTTTTGTCTGCGTCTACCTCTCGGCATGCATTTGTCTGTATATGCATGCATTTGTCTGTCTGTCTTCGTCTGTATATACCTATCTCTCCGCCGGTGTCTGAATGTACCTACCTGTCTGCCTGTGTCTGTATATACCTACATGTCCGCCTGTGTCTGCATATACCTACCTGTCCGACTTTATCTGCATATACCTACCTGTCCGCCTGTGTCTGTATGCACCTACCTGTCCGACTGTGTCTGTATACACCTACCTGTCCGCCTGTGTATCCATGTTTGGCTGGATGCGTTTATCTGTCCGCCTGTGTCCGCCTGTGCTTATTGTCTTTCTAATCCCATCAGTCATCAGTAGACGCCTGCTTTGGCTGTGTCTGTCTGTCTGTATATGACCGTTTTGTCTACGTTTGCTTCTCAATATGTGTCTGCTTTGTCTGCGTCTGCCTGTCGGTACTCGTTTGCCTGATTGTCTGTGCGATGCCGTTCCACCACCAAACCAGGCGTTTCAAGTGTTTTGTGTCCAGAGGAATGCTGTGCTAATAAATAAGGTGTTAGCAGCGAGATTATATGGGTGGTTAAGGTGTTGATACGCTATGAGGGGTTTTTAAGGATGGTAAAGGTGCTGATTAGGAGATGTTGCAAGACAAATTAAGGGACGAGGGTGGACGTGATGAATCCAGGCAACTTCCCGATGATCCAGGAGCATTTCGAAAGTTTTGTTCTAACGCATTTGGCGTGGCCGTGACGTAAAACGCATTGAAACCTATATATTATTGAAACGGAACTACTCATTCTATGATTTTCATCTATTTTTGCATCCCCCATATCACCCATCACCTGTTAGCCGAATCGAAAGACGAAAACTGGCAAGGGCTTTGATTCGTGGGTTATTTCGGTTTAGGAGAGCATCGACTCCTTTAGCCATATTAAGCAAGGTCTTTGAATATACGGTGTACCATGGGATTCATCTAGCACTCATATTTTCTCCAGTTTGGCTACTTAGTGATATGCATATGAACAGTTGACCGAACATTGATGATTGATTTATCGTCTAATGAGTCTGGAATACTAACATGTACACGACCACCAACTTCGGCCGGGTCTGGTTCCGATCGGTGCAGCGGCGTTGCTTGATGATTGCCGGACCTCGACAGACATAGAGCTTTGCAGGTTACTGCGGTTTGGTCGGGAATCACTATAGGACGCACGATTAGGAAAGACCCTCGAATACAATGAGCATTGCTTTTTTAGACAAGTACAGTGCATGTTTGAATATGCAAAGGCAAAAATGGCGCAGTGAAGTACTATCGACAGGCATAGTGATATATTGGATGGAAATGGGAACGTACGATGCGTAGTTTCTCATCTGCCGACCGCGAAATGGCCGCCCAGTCGCAAAAATATGGTCGGCCCCGATTGCTTGCGACGGCATTGTAGTGCGCCGCTGCGAGGGCCCCAACTGTGCCCCATTGATTCCGATCAGCGGCAGCATTGCGAAATTCATAAAAAGCTAATGAAGCCATGCGGCGCGCTGGTAGTGCGCCGTTTTCGTGCCGTTTCTTTGCGGCGACCGCGCCAAACGTCGACAGGCCGCTGCGGGATGAACTCATTAATCTCGAGTCACGGGGTCGGTCTGGGTCAACCGGAACAGTTGGCTGGCGGCGCGCCCCGCCCGGCTGGTCGTTCCGGCCGCTGGTGCCACTCGAGCCGCCGCTGCAGCGGCGGAGATGCCACCAGTTGTCCCACGTCCGGGGCATCGCCGCTGCAGCGGAGATGTCACCAGCTGTCCCACGTCCGGGGCATCGCCGCTGCAGCCGAGATGTCACCAGCTGTCCCACGTCCGGCCGTACCGCCGCTGCAGCGGAGATGTCACCAGCTGTCCCACGTCCGGGGCATCGCCGCTGCAGCGGAGATGTCACCAGCTGTCCCACGTCCGGGACATCGCCGCCGCAGCGGAGATGCCACCAGCTGTCCCACGTCCGGCCGTACCGCCGCTGCAGCGGAGATGTTACCAGCTGTCCCACGTCCGGGACATCGCCGCTGCAGCCGAGATGTCACCAACTGTCCCACGTCCGGCATAGACCTCGCGATACAGGATGCCTGCTCGATGACGTTGCGCAAATGTCGATAATGGTCGTCAGGTATTTCGATTCCCGGCATTATCTCACCAAGTCATGCCGGCATAGAAAGCGGTCCCGAATGTCACCGACGATTTCCTCTCCCCAAGGCCAGAGCAAATCATGCTTCGAGAGACCCCGGGCACCTCTGGAGCAGGCGCGCGGCAATTTTCCACAGATGACGCTTCAAAAACAATCTCTTCTCTTCAAAATTAAATGTAATAGTAGATCAGTGTGCCGGTAATGATCCGTACAATTGATGACGTCCCATCGAAATAATGTCCTTTGTTAGGGCAAACATATACTTACCGAAACAAATTAATGACCGATGGCAGCGACAGTTTGTATGTACCTGCTTGAAATTCGGACGTGTCGGTGAGAAATGATGGCCAGAGCAGGCGCGCCGACTGACGGCTGGCAGGTCGGCCACGAACAATACAGATCGCGCTGCTGACGACTGGCAGGTCGGCCACGAACAATACAGATCGCGCTGCTCAGGGCCCACAGGTCTCCCACGCACAAAACAGATCGCGCTGTCCATGACCCGCAGGCCGGCAACGCACAATTCAGATCGCGCTGCTGACTGCTAGCAGGTCGACCGCGCACAATACAGATCGCGCTGCCCACGACCCGCAAGTCGGCCAAGCACAATACAGATCGCGCTACCCTCAGCTAGCAGGTCGGCCGGGCACAATACAGATCGCGTTGCTGACGACCCACAGGTCTCCCACGCACAACACAGATCGCGCTGCCGCCGGCTGGCAGGTCGGCCGCGCGCAATACAAATCGCGCTGCTGACGACCCGCAGGTCTCCCACGCACAATACAGATCGCGCCGGACAAGTTCGTGTCGCGACCCTGGCTGACGAAACGATGTGCTCATCAGACAGGGCAGGACAGCGTGCAGCCGCAGGACATAACAGGACAGAGCAGGACAAAGTCAGCCACGGAGCGTCGTCGGCTAGTGAGTGACAGGCATGATTGTTAACACCTGCACAGGAGCCGGTCCGAGTACACGTCGCCGCCTCGGTACACACGAGTACACGGTGCCTCGGTACACATGAGTACACGGCGCCTCGGTACACATGAGTACACGGCGCCTCGGTACACATGAGTACACGGCGCCTCGGTACACATGAGTACACGGCGCCTCGGTACACATGAGTACACGGCGCCTCGGTACACATGAGTACACGGCGCCTCGGTACACATGATTACTCGGCGCATCGGTACACATGAGTACTGGCGCATCGGTACACATGAGTACACGTCGCCTCGGTACACATGAGTACACGGCGCCTCGGTACACATGAGCATTCGGTGAGCACACGTGTGCACGCTTCTTGCGTTGACATATTTTGGCCCATCCACCTGTACTATGTATATAGAGACACAGGTGGGACCGGCGTTCATGAGGACATCCGGTCAGTACGCACACCCCGTAGCTGATGCCGGTGGCCGCCGTTGTCGTCGCTGGCCACTACTGGTGCTGGGGGCCAGCACCGTAGCCAGCTGTTGTGCAGCGGAGTCATCCCAGCTCTGCCGATCAGCAGAGACACTAATCCATCAATTTCGATACAGGGTCATAGCACACCGAGGGACACAGTGACAGCATACTATGGAGGGTGCATGGACTGCCTCTCAAACCTCCAGGGCGAAGAAAATTCTGCACACCGGGGCTCTCTTGAGGATAAAAAAGGCAAATTGCTGTTAAAATTCCAAGGGACACCAATCTGAGCTTTCCTATTATTGCGAGATTGTCTGCATGACATAGCTAAATCGTGCAATCTCATGACAAGGATGTTGGTGCTCACTACTGATCTCCTCTCAGTGATGAGGTGTTGGTGCTCACTACTGATCTCCCCTCAGTGATGAGGCGTTGGTGCACACTTCTGATCCCTCTCAGTGATGAGGTGTTGGTGCTCACTACTGATCTCCCCTCAGTGATGAGGTGTTGGTGCTCACTACTGATCTCCCCTCAGTGATGAGGTGTTGGTGCTCACTACTGATCTCCCTCAGTGATGAGGTGTTGGTGCACTGATCTACATTGGTGCTCACTTCTCCCTCATGATGAGGTGTTGGTGCTCACTACTGATCTCCCCTCAGTGATGAGGTGTTGGTGCCACTACTGTCTCCTCAGTGATGAGGTGTTGGTGCCACTACTGTCTCTCAGTGATGAGGTGTTGGTGCACACTACTGATCTCCTCAATGATGAGGTGTTGGTGCTCACTACTGATCTCCCCTATTAGTGAGGTGTTGGGCACACTACTGGTCTCCCCTCAGCGATGAGGTGTTGGTGCACACTACTGGTCTCCCCTCAGTGATGAGGTGTTGGTGCACACTACTGATCTCCCCTCAGTGATGAGGTGTTGGCGCACACTACTGGTCTCCCCTCAGTGATGAGGTGTTGGCGCACACTACTGGTCTCCCCTCAGTGATGAGGTGTTGGTGCACACTACTGGTCTCCCCTCAGTGATGAGGTGTTGGTGCACACTACTGGTCTCCCCTCAGTGGTGAGGTGTTGGTGCACACTACTGGTCTCCCTCAGTGATGAGGTGTTGGTTCTATCCCCTCAGTGATGAGGTGTTGGCGCACACTACTGGTCTCCTCAGTGATGAGGTGTTGGTGCCACTACTGGTCTCCCTCAGTGATGAGGTGTTGGTGCACACTACTGGTCTCCCTCAGTGATGAGGTGTTGGTGCACACTACTGGTCTCCCTCAGTGATGAGGTGTTGGCGCACACTACTGGTCTCCCCTCAGTGATGAGGTGTTGGTGCTCACTACTGATCTCCCTCAGTGATGAGGTGTTGGCGCACACTACTGGTCTCCCCTCAGTGATGAGGTGTTGGTGCACACTACTGGTCTCCCCTCAGTGATGAGGTGTTGGCGCACACTACTGGTCTCCCCTCAGTGATGAGGTGTTGGCGCACACTACTGATCTCCCCTCAGTGATGAGGTGTTGGCGCACACTACTGGTCCCT
The DNA here is from genome assembly GCA_034440575.1 of Imbricaverruca yamaguchii. NCBI lineage: Eukaryota > Metazoa > Arthropoda > Thecostraca > Neoverrucidae > Imbricaverruca > Imbricaverruca yamaguchii. The sequence continues at coordinate 222,150 of JAOTOL010001514.1, forward strand.
CAGTGATGAGGTGTTGGCGCACACTACTGGTTCCCTCAGTGGTGAGGTGTTGGCGCACACTACTGGGTCCCTCAGTGATGAGGTGTTGGCGCACACTACTGTTCCCCTCAGGGTTGAGGTGTTGGGCCACACTGGTCCCCTCAGTGATGAGGTGTTGGCGCCACTACTTTGTGGGCACACTACTGGTCTCCCCTCAGTGATGAGGCGTTGGTGCACACTACTGATCTCCCCTCAGCGGTGAGGTATTGGTGTGCACTACCGATCTCCCTACAATGATGAGGTATTGGTGCGCACTACTGATCTCCTTACAATCATGAGCTGTTGGTGCCCACCACTGATCTCCCCTCAGTGATGAGGTGTTGGTGCTCATTACTGATCTCCTTACAATGATGAGGTGTTGGTGCTCACTACTGATCTCCCTACAATGATGAGGTGTTGGTGCACACTACTGGTCTCCCCTCAGTGATGAGGTGTTGGTGCACACTACTGATCTTACAATAATGAGGTATTGGTGTGCACCACCGATCTCCCTATAATGATGAGGTGTTGGTCCGCATTACTGATCTCCCTACAGCTATGCACCACTGACCTCTGTAACCATTCTCGCAAGTGATAACCCTTCTCATTGTGATAACATCTCAAGGTGTAACTGACAATTATTCCGATGTTATGAAGTTGCATTCTGATGTTATTCCATTGCATTACCTCCAAGCATTCGTTCTTACGCATGCATTCTGATATTATAGTTATATATTTATGTGATGGAATATATGTACTGAGGAGCATACCCAGTACAATATGACATGTTCATTACCAATTCCGGCAGCCTTCGATAGCAGTACATTTGTGCCTATGGAAATATGAATTGAATGATAATCTTTGCAGCGCAAAATGAACATGAGAGGAGATGGGATTTAATGTTTTTATAATCATCAATTTCGAGTCACCTTTAATAACAATTAAGCTAAACATGCCAATGACCTACAAATATAAAATTTATATGTAAATATAAATATAAATATAACTAATGGCGATATTTTGTTCTCAACTGCTGTCCATATTGAGCGAAAAGATTGAGGGATAGTGTGCTGGTAATTGGGTCTTTTCTGTTTGTCAGAAGGTATATAGTGGCCTTCTGCACAACTATTTTAACATGTATCCCAGAGCTAGGCAGCGTGACATCATCTGGTAGTGTCAGGCGGTGGCATCATCTGGCAGTGCCAACCGATGGCATCATCTGGTGTTGTCAAGTGGTGACATCATCTGTTGTGTCAGTTGGTGGCATCATCTGGTAGTGTCAGATGGTGGCATCATCTGGTGGTGTCAAGTGGTGACATCATCTGGTGTGCCAGTTGGTGGCATCATCTGGCAGTATCAGGCGGTGACATCATCTGGTGGTGTCAGGCGGTGGCATCATCTGGTTGTGTCAAGTGGTGTCATAATCTAGTGGTGTCAGGCGGTGACATCATCTGGCAGTATCAGGCGGTGGCATCATCTGGCAGTGTCAGGCGGTGACATCATCTGGTGTGTCGGTTGTTGGCATCATCTGGTAGTGTCAGGTGGTGGCATAATCTGGTGGTGTCAGGCGGCAGGTAGTTCTGATGAGAGTTGGTGCAGCAGGTAATGCGGCGCAAACGTCTGCATATTTCTATATCTCCACATATCTACACCTCTGCAGCTATGCATCAACACATCTGTGCATCTCCACATTTATCTATATATATATATATATATATATATATATATATATATATATATATATATATATATATATATATATCCATATCTCCATATCCCTACATTTTCTCATCTCTATAAATATGCACCTGCGCATCGCTGCATGTCTACATCTGTGCGCGTCTGCACTCCCACACATGTGTACCTCTACATCTCTGATGTAACTCGTAGAAAACCAGACATCCGCCCAAGCTGCTTTGAAGCTAGTATGGAGCTGGATGAGATGGTATGAGCATTAGAGCAATAAATTCGCATTTCCGAGCAACAGCTGATTCGTTCCTGGAGGATCTTAGTGCCCATCAATGGTGTCTCCAAGGCTCCAAAGTTCCGAAATGTGCTCCTATGTAAGGTAATTAACAGCAACACGGCAGGTCAAGTGAGGTCTGATGAGTCCACAAGAAGTCAAACAATTATGCAGCGTGACCTCTGAAGGCACACTGTTTATTATGGACTAGAATGGCTTTACTACCAGAATTAGGAGCCCTCAGGCGCACTGAACGGTGTATGGGATGCAGGAGGCGGACTCTGGAATATCCGCAGCAAGCACAGAATTGGGCACCATGCCTCCATGGGAAACTTGTGAGCCGACTAGAACTGCATTCACGTGGCACCTCATTAGGATGCGAATCCTTCTGCGTCAAATTATCGCGAAGGTGTGGGAATTTTATCAATACGGAAAATACATGGCATCAACTTCGCACAGTGCATTCAGATATCGGGTGTATATTATGTATAAGGCAAAGGAGCTAGGGCTGCGACACTATGGTCCCGGTTTGCGAAAATATGCATTGAAAAGCGATCCACTTCGGCTGACTTTCCCAAATCGGGCTCAACTACCGAATATGGCGTACGCCAAGCATAGATGCACGACGACACCTAATTGTCGAATTGGCACATATACCACAGTGTGTCGCAGCTATTATAATATCCAAACCTTCCGCTCAGCGTGTGCTGCATACAGTCGTTCAGCGCGGCACCCTCCAACGGACTGACCATGACCAAGCAGTCATGCGGCCCCGACGCACGTAGGTCACGTGTCATGATGACCTAATCACGTGGCCGACACATACCTGGCTGGTGCTTAGTCGGCGTCGGCTGGACCGACTTCGGCTAATCTTTGCATACAATATTTCCTTCAAGCAAGCATAATCGAGTACATCTAAGAAAATCTAACAAAATGATTTCGCTACCCCATGCATCGTGTCATCATCGATCGTCTTTATATTAGCTGTACCTTGGAATCCTTCTGGCGGGGTGGATATGTTATTTGTAAATATTTCAGATGCAAGCGTAATTGATGTGATGATGATTGATTGCGTGACTGAAGCGTGATTGATGTGATGATGAAGCGTGATGATAATTTTTAACTTTACTTAAATGAAGCGAACTGATGACGGTCCAAAGTTGGGAATGAAACCGGTTTTCCTCAAAGCCATCTGTGACTATGCACTTCAAATATCCGTGATCCTACTTCTATAGGGGCGTGATCACAGGCAGTGACATGAAAACACATTTCCTTCTTGATTAAGGTTGACTTTCGGCGTCCACGCGTCCCATTCCTTGTGCCATGACCTTTGTGACCTTATCTGACCAGCTTTTGAGGACAATATGGCAGGGCAACCACTCAATGTTTACCCAATAGTTTGTTTCGGCTTTCTGTGTTCAGGGACCTGGAAACTATCGGTGAAACGTCTAGGGGTTGTGTCACCCCCAGAACGTGGGACGTCAACCCGTGCCCTGTTGAGGATAGGCAGAATACATGCTCCGGTGAATTTTCACGCTATCTAAGACACAAAATGTTGGGAGCTATTCACACAGGATGTCATAATGTTTCACTGCATCATTTCTGGACAGCTTGGCCTAGGGACAAATTGCATTACCACAACGGCAAGCGGAAATGGTACCTCGGTAATGTCACTCTGCATGAATATCTGACTTCTTAAGATCAGTTCATCCTTACCTACTTGTCAATGCCACAGTAAACCAGAAAAACAACTTTGGACATAAAATTAACACTGTAATTTTACTGTATATATGAATCGCTTTGCTTCAACCAATACGCATTGTGTCGGCATGCTGTGATCATCTAAATATAATGATCTCTGAGAATATATTTGAAACCTGTGGCGTACAGGCAGATCAGGTCGGACAAGCAGACAAGGTTTCGACAAGAAGATAAGTGTCTGACTGACATATAAAGGGACGGACATTCAGATAAGCCGAGTTATCAATCGCACTTCAACTCACGAGAATGGTCATTTGATGACAATCAGTAGGATAAATTGAGGATAATTCGGCATTTTAGTGGAAAATAAATGCCGGGGATGTTCCCACCCGTGACGACAGAGGTCGGTGTCTTGACAAAGCATCTTTAATAGTTGATTCCATGAAGTAGGCAAAGAAGCCAAGTTATGCCAAAGTAGCATTTGCTGTATCAAGCGCCGGTGCACCATCGCGCGCCGTTTTTCCGTGGTTTTAGGAAAACCCTGGGGGATGCGTCAAACTGTTGCCTACGCGAATGCTAAAACACCTTCCCGCAATTATCCTGATCTCGGATATTCGTTCGGAAACGTGTGCGCCCTTCCGACCGTCAGCCAGTGGGGGTGTGGTGTATGCCTGCTGTCGCCTATGATGTGAAAAAAACAGCTGGCTGACAGCGCCTACCGTGGAACAGAGGAATGCATTTTTTGCGGGAGCTGTCGCGCACTTCAGCTTCACAGCCTGTGAGAAAGAAACAAGCTGCGGCTGGGAATATGGGAAGTGATTCGGGGTCGTGAACTTCTCTCTGATTGTTGTTCTTGAAAAATAGGTCAGTATTCATTGTTATCGTGTTCATTTCCTCCCGCCATGACCGATTTGTGGGACCTGCCCGGCCTGCTGTCAAAAATGGCGGCAAACTTTCCGTGTTCTCACGAGATCAAGTGAGCCCATGCTCTAATTTTCCGTATCCGCTCGGCTTGGCATTCGGAACATAATCGTTCGTATGGCCATTTCCTCGGCCTGCTGATCCCTGCAGCGCCACTCCAGTTCGGAAGTGGGTTCGGTTCCACGGTTTACAGAGCTAATCGTGGACACTGCTGCTTCGCTATTTTCCTCGTTGGCAGGCGTGCGGTGGCAGTGACGCCAGAGCTTAGATTTTTGATGAATTGTCAGAGTCCACACTCAACTGGAGAGTTCTTGTCCTTTGTTGCGGCGTTTCTGTTCTCCGCCACCTGTCTAATTCCCAGCCGTGTTTGGATGTTTCCATACAAAGCGATGCCACTGAAATTCTGTATAGCTCTCGGCAATTAAGAGGACAGGTATCATACTTCCAGGAATGGCTATACTCAATTCCAGGAAGTGACTTGCTATGGATTTACAACCACTGAAGTACGATGGATCAGTTATTAGTCCGAAATATGAGGATCTGATGGGTGCATTGAATACTATTCATTGGTCGAAAATGTAGTAGGACAAAATGGAGATAGTGGGCACAGTCAGGAAGGGTCATGAAAAGCTAAGGTTTTCCAGAGAGCGGGGGGAAGGAAACTGTCAGCGTCCGATCCAAAATATGGGTATCCGGATAATTTTGCACACTGGTTCATCCTCTGTGTTGCATATATCTGTTGCAAAGCCTGTATCCTGTCCGTTCTACCTTCTCGCTGGCAAATTTGTATGCTGACTTGCTTAGCATCGTCTGAGACAGACACCATAATCATGTAAATAGCATATTTCGTATCTCAGCTGAGATGCAGTTGCTTTGTATTGGTTCGGATATTGTGTGATGACGGTGTTAGAGAAGTGTGCGTGCGTGTGAATGAACACTTTGATGTTCGTGAAGCCACTCGTCGTAAACTCTGGGTAAGGGCTATCACCAGCATACACAGCATACATCACCAGCATACATGTCATCAAATCGGATGGGCATTCCTGTCTTGAGGAAGCCTTGGACAAGCATGTCCCTTATGACACTTTGTTATTTCGTACGATACCACATTTATTAAGGCCTAGCCCAGATAATAAAAAAGGATGATAATTTACACAACATTATTCTAACAGTGGCATGCCGAAGCCTAATGGAAACCAAGACAGTATTCATAGTCAAATAAATTGTGGACTTTAGTGTACAGGTTTATTAGAGCAGAATGCATGCTTGCTTGCGTGTTCTGTGCGACGTCATATGCCTGCCCAAAATACTTCTTTAAAACATACAACTTTTGTATGTGTCCTCCCAGACCATAGAAGGGCATAAGTCTATGCAGCATTCACATAATTCATGATCCTCCCCAGACGTGTGAGGGAAGAGCAATGTCCCGAATCTCTCGCACGGTAATTCATCGAATCCACATTCCTACTTCTCCAGCCAGTTCCGCCAGCCCCTCGCCAAGCTGCTTCTGCAACGCTGCTCCGGGCCCTGCTATACACTCAACAAAACCGGTTCTTCCGTTAGCTCTTCTCCCACATGCTGTTCACCACTTTCATTCCCGGTTCTTCAACACCTGCGCCACTAGTTAACCCACCAGCTCATCTATCTGCTCTTATTCCGACCCTGCACCGACTCCCAGATAAGTTCCTTGGCCAAAGCTTCTGCAGTGCTCACGCAAGCCTGAGTTCTCATCGCTGTCCAGCACGTGCACTGGATAAAGGAACCCGGAAACGGGCCACCGCTAAATCGTTCTTATCCTAGCACTTTTCACGGTTCAGCTCCGCTACCGCAAGCTTCCGCGTCTGTTAGGCTAACAAATGACCGATCTATAGTTGAAATCTTGAGGGTCGTAAACATGCAGCAGCAATTATCGGATATCTGGGCACACTGCCATCCGAACAGCGGGGACGACCACTCACGTGTCTCCAGGCGATCCGTCAGACGATCCGCCAGACGATCCGCCAGACGATCCGCCAGACGATCCGCCAGACGATCCGCCAGACGATCCGCCAGACGATCCGCCAGACGATCCGCCAGACGATCCACCAGACGATCCGCCAGACGATCCGCCAGACGATCCGCCAGACGATCCGCCAGACGATCCGCCAGACGATCCGCCAGACGATCCGCCAGACGATCCGCCAGACGATCCGCCAGACGATCCGCCAGACGATCCGCCAGACGATCCGCCAGACCTGATGAACTGGTTGGCGAGTGGACAGCTCTTGTTTGCTCTACCTTGAACATACTGAATACGTAAGACACTCAAAGAATTGCATCACGAACCATTATTCACCCATTCCGTGAGCATCTTCTTACATGTCCTTCCATGTGATTAAAATTCATATAGGAAAGTTAGCCAAATGACTATTTTATTTGATCGCATTTGACGCTGACTGGACCGAACTCATTGCCTGCGACTTGCTGTGTTGAAGCGGTCACCCGTCAGCTGAATGAACTCGCACCATTGTTTAGGGCAGCAAGCAAACAAAGGTGCAGACACCGCAGAAAGGGGTAGTCACCACCGGCAGGTAGTGTAGGCGCTTTTCTGACCGCAGCCAGTGAGTGTGCTAACTGCCTTTAGAGTATTCACGTCTCTGGCGTTCACAGTGTCAAACCACATTACTGGGCCAGACCGGGTGCTCCTGCCGGGTGAAACGTCGCTCTGTACACCAGTCATATGGGCTGGAGCCGGGGCAGATAACCATCAGCTGGCTCACAGCCCATGGCTGGCTAATCCTGTGGATGTGTCGGCTTACCGTGTTCGTCTCCAGCAGCTGGTCTGCTGGCAAGCCAATCAAGGCCCATCGCGGCAACGGCGAACGTCGCCGATCGGCGGGAGGTCGGGCGAGCGGCCGCGGCCGACCCGTTCCTGACCGACGGCGCGTGGTGTGGCCGACGGTCGACGGCCGCTCCTCCGCACCTAGTCGACGCCGACAGACGCACACGCACGGAGCGGTTAGCGGTGTGGGCACCGCCAGCGGCGGGAGCTGGGCCTGGGCGGCTCCCGCGCGTCCGCTGGGCGGCGGCCGTGCGGCCGGTCCGATTTCGCAGTACGGCCGCACGGTGGTAGGCCGGGGCGGCAGGGCGTCAGGGCGGCAGGGCGGCGGGGCGGCGGGTCGACACGTTCTCGGAACGTGCCGCCGGCGGGTGGTCGTCCCGAGGTGCCGCCGACGGTGACGTCACGGCCGACCAGAGAACGCGAGCGTGTGAATCAGCGGGGATTGCGGATCTGCCGTGCTCGATCGGCCGCTCGAATTCCGCGCGGCTGAGTGTGCCGCCCTGCAGCCGGCCGGCCATGGCCGCTCCACACGCGCCCCCGCCGCTGCCCGGCCACACTTACACACCCGACTGGGACTAATGTACGGCGAGTCCAGCCGACAGCATGAGAGAATGCCACCGTTAAGCCTCATGATCATTAATTGCGATCATTAATTGCGTGCTTAACCGGTGTTACGAATCAGATTCGGAGCCCCACACCGTACTCAACCGCATACGGCAATCAAGGGTAGTTTTCCGAACAATCGTGCATAAGCGGTTTCTGTCAGCAGATTACGAAGTGAGTTTGCTCCTGTGGAAATACCAGCTATCGAGACAGGTAGCCGCGAATACTTTGGGCGGGAGGCACAAACCAAGGACGGGCTTTAAATAGTTGTTTGGGGTGGGATGTAGTGCTCGAAAAAATATAGACACAAATGAAGTACTTTGATAGTTTTGCTGATATTTTCACTGTACATTAAGACATTTTTCAATCACTTGGGATGGGGAAATTTTTTTCTCCCGTTTCCATTTCACTCGAGTCGTTGGAACAAAGTGTCCCATATAGTTTTCGTTTGTGTCTGCTGCACGTTTGCTGTGATGATCTTGTAGCCTATTGTTTTAAAAGTATTTTTGTAACAGAGGGTACCAAGTTGTATGTCCCTACTCTGGGCAGTGGCGGATCAAACAGTGAGTTTTGGTAGGCATGTTTGTACCAGTTCCCCAGGCTTTTCGCATTGCAACGTTCAGACGTTTGCCTTTGACATCTCCGAATACACCTGGCCGTTCATCGCCAGCCCTCGCAACCAGAGTTAAAAAGCCTTCGCATACTTCAAGTGGTAGTTTATAGTTCATATGGTTACTGGTCACATGTTCATGGTAGGCATGGAAAAGGATAGAAGGCCCACTGCAGAAGCTGATATAATTAGTGGCATTGTGCAACCATAGTGCGACATGAACAATTGCGGGCGACTTTGAAAGAATTACATAATTTGTAAGTACCTCTACGCTACTGAAGTGCGGCACCGGACGACGTTTTATCGTCGTCCGGGGCTTTTAATGTTTTTGGCTTACAAATGACCTGATGTGTATTCACTTAGCTTCCTTCGTAAGACCCTTGAATTTATTTCAGATTTTGCAGTAGAATTTCGCAGAAACCGTACGGATGTAACGGTAACGCTACTGCATAAAGTATCTGAGAGCTTTAAAAAGAAGTATGCGCTTCCGAGGGGCGCAGGTGGAGTGGGTGAGCTGCGGGCTGCGTATGATTTTGCACGTAAGCATAGTCATTGATATTACAGTTCTTTACTCGTGCATGGCAATAGGATCGTTATTTGGCAGACCCCTGGAAGTTCAGAAATCAAATCTTGGTTGATGATGGTCCCAGTGGTTTGCCAAACTGTACCCATTGACTGACTTCAATTGCTGATGTAAGCCTTCATACTAATCTTCATCTTCGTATTAATCACAAGGGCGATTCCAAACACAGCTTACTGTGTTAATCAGTAGATTTCCAAGCTTCTTATATTCAAGCTTAAATATTGAGGTACTTATCCGCCACCTGAGGATTTCAGCGGAAGCGTAAACATCTTTGAAAGTGTACAATCTTTGTCTTCATTTTACCAAAAGTGTGAACAGTTATATATTCAAGTGTTTTCCATTACTTCAGCTATTTGGAGGTCATCGGCTCTAAAATGCAAGAAATGGAACTTGTTGAGGGGTGGCGAATGGTGTCTCAAAGTTTCAGTTTTCTGTAGTTTAGGTTATTCCGCATATCGAAAACTAATCAAGATAATCATGTCAACATGAATATTTGTGTAACCGTCTCGACGAGTGAAGTTGCTTCAAGTTCAAATTAAATAACGTGCATCCTGTAGCTTCAACGTTCTGTTCTTTCTAAAACTAGCTATTTCACTTTTCGTCGCCATAGTCGGTAAGCCCATCAGCCAACCAACCAACCAACCAAGCGACCAACCAACCAACCAACCTACCAACAAACCAACCAACCAACCAACCAACCAACCAACCAACCAACCAACCAACCAACCAACCAACCAACCAACCAACCAACCAACCAACCTCTTACCAACCTCTTACCAACCTGTTCTACGCATTTTACCATGCCCGTAACACAACCTTTTCCTTGTTTCTTTGCAGATTCATGACAGACAATCCTGTAAAGAATTCGAAGTGATTTGAGAGATTAGATGTCACAGAGAGATCTCTAGTTACTAAGTCAACCAAAAATTAAGACAAGACAGATAACTGCACTGAGTGGTAGAAGATTAGCAAATGCAACTTGTACCCTAAACGTTAAACGTTACTCGAAAAAAAAACTTAATATGTTGTCAAATAAATGGTGGATAGGTAAATGAAGAGATATACTGCTGTAGTTAACTTGACTCTCTGATCTTGATGGACATATGCAACTATGTAGGTGTAGATCTACGCTCATATGTTATCATATTATACATGCAATCCGTAAAATGGCAATGCTGGCCGAAAACCGTGCTTAACTTTCCTTAGTTCTGAAGCTTCGAAACACTGCTGTGACATTCATGTTGCATGTCTCTTTGTCATCTTTTGGGATTATCATAACTCCGGCTGACCGTACGGTCTATGTAAGCATAACTTTTCATGCACGCTTCTTTTTTAACTTGTTAAAGGATCATAAAGTACACCAATGCTCATAAGCTGAGCATGGCCAATATGCGTGGTTTTAAAATGAACATATAATTTATGCAGGCATCATATCTCACTGGAACTTTATTGACAGCGGCTTTTCCCGTCGAAACAATTCATGAGAAGTACAGGTTAATTACCTTTATTAGCTCTCGATATGCCGAAATAACCCGAACTATGCGAACTGCAATTTGCATGCTTCGTGTTCAACTCCTATAAAATTTAAAACTTCAAATGTTGGTGTTACTGGAATCTTAATAGCTGACAATTGGGTAAACCTATTCAAGCTAAAGCATTTCACACTTCTGGTGACATGGATATATCCAGTGTGCAGTGTGCATCGTATATAGATTGACCCCATATAAATATTCTTGGGAGGAGCGCTATGCTTCAGTTTTGAATGTTTATCTTTGATTGGCTGGACTACTTTAGTGCGCATTGATATGAACTGTGGCGATGACCTTGTCCTGATGAATGGCGATTTTTGTCAATGAAAAAGGTAATCTTCTCGAATAGTTATAAATTAAGCGTGGCTGAAGGCGTAACCAAACGCGCCACGATATGAATTATTTGTCTCCATTATGTACGTACATTTTCCTCCATTTTTTATTCACTGATGCCGCCATTACGAGGGTGTGCAGTTTCACTTCACCTACCTCGACGATCATCTTTCAAAACAGCACACTTTGTAACACAAGAGGCAGTGAGTAACACAAGAGGCAGTGTAGGCGACAAAAACGTCGTGGAATGATCAACCAATTTATGTACCCTATATTTATCTATGATTTCGAATATCAATGTGTTCTTACTTGGGACGAAGACTTCAGCATTGCGAAAGACTTGACCATTGGATTCAGCATTGCGTTAGATTTCACAAAGTGGAATGCGAAGAATAATAGTCGGTTCTCGAAAGTTATCGGTTTTGCTTTTTGCCTCGTGTATCGCGCTTAAGCCGCTAATATTTGCAGAATTTTAGTTCACAAAAATGTAGATCATACGCTAAAGAAATATAACTCAGTTTGTTTTACGAGAAACTCCGCCGGCTAGTTTTCCAGATCTCAAGTCTCGAGAACTCCTCCTCTCGACTAGTCCGCTGGCCAGCGGGACTCTCCAGCAACAGGGCTAATCGATGCTGTTCTGCGAGGCCAAGCGTTGCTCGGATCTAGTCGCGCCAAGTATGGGGACCTTCCGACCCAGACACTGACACGGCGCGCCTATGGATGACGAAACTCGGCTGGAGCCGTCGTCGGTGCTCAGCCGCTGTCCAGGCGCGCCGGCACCTGCGCCGCGCCACCTCCGCCTCCGCCTCCGCCTCCGCCTGCGCCTTCGCCTCCGCCTCCGCCTACGCCTCCGCCTCCGCCGCGCCGGCACCTGCGCCGCACCGCCTCCGCCTCCGCCTCCGCCTCCGCCCGCCTCCGCCTCCACCGCGCCGCCTCCGCCGCGCCGCCTCCGCCGCGCCACCTCCGCCTCCGCCTCCGCCGCGCCACCTCCGCTGCGCCGCCGCCGCCTTCGCACGCCGCCGTGCATGCCTCGGCGTCGATACAGTTCATTGCCGACAAAATGGGCCGAATTAGAGAACAAAAGGGTGCCTCGGCGGGCGGTGGGGCCCGCCTCGCCATCGCCCAACGCCGGCCCGTTTGTATGGAGATTTGCGCGGCGCCAAACACCGACGCTGCTGGTGGTTGTCGACAATTTATTATGCAATAGCACCAAACGGCACTGGCGGCACGCTAGCGGTAATCTACATAAAATCTGGAATAAAACACAACTGCATAAACATTCGAATCACAATGCATGTCAACACGATTGCGGTCAAACACTGCTATAAGCTTAAATACAACTAGAATGGACTCAGCGGCACCACAGGGGCTGACCAACGGAGTGGCGGCACCACAGAGGTTGACCAACACAGCGGCGGCACCACAGAGGCTTGCCAGTAGAGCGACGTTGTGCGATGACTGAGGAAAATGAGAAGCCGACGCCACACATCCACAGGCCAGGCCTGCATCACAGAGTAGTCGAGGAAGGGGTGCTGAGCACCAGACCGCCGCGGACATTCAGAGGCCAGCCGGACGACCATTCCAGAGGTCACATAGCTCATCCGAACGCCAATCCAAGACACCTCGAGTGGACCTGCAGGTGACCTGGGCGCCCAGAGGTGACCGTGCATGTCACCATGTAGGGCAACGCCAGGTTGACCTGAACCTAACAGGGTCACCTGCAGGTAGCCTCGGGCGCCCAGACATGGGGGCGAATGTCACCATGTAGGGCAGCGCCAGGCTGACCCTGACCCTGACCCTGACAGGGTCGCGCCACTCGGCGAGGCGCACAAGAAGCGCCGGCTGACGGCATGCTGTTTGACCGGACGCCAGACCGGCCGGCCCCTGACCCGACCCGGTTGCGGCGCTGTTTCATTTGCACACAATGCTGGCGGCCGGTGAGTGCCGCCGGTGGCCACCGTCGGTGCCGTTCGCTCCCATGGCCGTCACACGCCCCACACGGCCGAACGGAAATCGGCTGTGGCGGAGGCGCACGTCTGTGGCGGCGCGGCGCACCGACCGAGTCGGACCAGCTGACAATGCTCTCGGACTTCCCGGCCACCTCGGTCGCCTGGATCTCCCCAGCCACCTCAGATTATTCGGCCGCCTCGGCCGCTGCAGCCGCGTCAGCCTCGTCAGCCACCGCAGCAGCCACACCCCTGGTATGCTCCCAGTGAGCACAAACCGTGAACTCTCCGGATGCAGGCAGAAGCGCGGCCGACCGTCGCTGATTACAACGCCCATGGGGTGTTGATCGCTGGCGTATTTGTCTCATGGCGTGGCGCTACCAGTGCCGGCTGAGGAGTCTGAACGGAGGAAGCATCGGTTTGATGGACGATCGCGGCTCCTGTGTGCATATCTACTGTGGCGGCCGAAAGGCCGCTGCGGCAGCATCGACGGCAGCTGCGGGTAAGCTCTCTACGCTCTCCGGTGCGGATAGCTTAATACGGTTTCTATTGCACTGGCTACTCGTACACAGTCGGCAGCGGCGATCAGGCAACTCGCATGAACTACAGGCAACGCAGATGGACAGTAGGTGACAACATGACATCACGCTAACATACTGGAGCACCTGCGCGCACATGGCAGGTTTGTACTCGGTGCGGACGACCGGTGCTAATACTGGTCTGGCGCCGTGCCTCCGTATGGCACAGGCGCGTGGCCGGCTGGGCGCCAGTGAGGCACGGGCGAGCGAGAGAGCGCGCGGCCGCGCCTCACGTCCTGGCCGTCAGGTCGAGCGGCGTCTCGGCCAGCGGCCGCGCGCCGGCGCCCTCCGCGTCAGCGCCGACGCACGCCGACGCGGCGCTGCTGGCCGCGCTGCGGCCCGACTCTGACTCGGCGTCCGAGTCGGCGGCGGCGGCGCGACTCTCGTCGGCGCGCGTCGACAGGTCGATCGGCGAGTCCTGCTCGGGCGCGTCCGGCGCCGCGGTCGGGCTGGGCGTGAGCGTCCGGGGCCGCGCCGCCAGCGCCGCCTTCTTCTGGTACAGCTCGCTCAGCTGCGCCGGCAGGTAGCTCGGGGGGAAGATCAGCTTCTGCGGGTACGCCGCCGGGAACAGCGGGTACGGCGTCTGTAGCGACGCGAACGGCGAGAACGGCAGCGCGCCGGCCAGCGGCGACAGGAACGACTTGTCGTAGAAGAGGTGCGGCGGCAGCGCGCCGCCGTACGGGTGGAAGCGGCCGCCCGGCGTGGGCTTGCCGTCCGACGTGTCCGACGACGGACTCTTGGCCGGGTTGGACGTCTCCGACGACGGCGTGGAGCACTTGACGGCCCCCGGCTGCTTCTCGCCGCCGGCGTCAGTCGCCTCGGCCGGCTTGATCGGACTCAGCCCCGACGAGAAGCCGTTGAAGCCGTTGATGCCATTGTGCAAGCCCGACATGCTGGAGGTGTCTATGACCTGGTGTGCCTGTTCCTGCATGAGGCAGTGGATCTTGAACCAGTTGGAGCGGCGGCCGTAGCGTGAACCAGACTTGGACATCCCCACTATCAGACACTTGCGCAGCCGGCACGCCTTGCACGATGTTCGGTTCTTCTTGTTGATAATGCAACGGCCGTTGTTCTTGCACTCGTTCAGAGACGACAAGTTGTTGTAAGTCCTCCCGAAGAATGACTGAAAATGAAGGTGGTCTGTCAGTGGTTAATTCACATCCATACACTTAGCATGATGTTAACTTGAACGCATAGAACAACATTCCACAGCGTCACATTTACATTGTCCACGCCGTCTTCTAATGACGCCATTGTTTAGGCGAATATCGCCAAACAAAACTTACCAAAGAGCATGTTAGCAATATTCAGGTTGAAGAAAGAGTGCTTATGCTTTGATCGTATGTTTCATGATTGGAATTGCTTTCCCTTTGCATCTGGGAAAGTCTGCACCGTCATACCTCTCCCTTTCTGTCACTTGTGCAGGATGAAACCTGTTAGACAATGTCGGCGCATTGATTTCAGTGCGGGGAATGAACACATCCATGGGATGGCAAGTTTATGGCCAATCGTTTCTGTTCCACCGATTTGTTAATTGGCAGCTCTTCGGTCGTTGCCGTACAGGCTCAGGTAAGGCACCAGCATTAATTAATGTCACGCTTCAAGGCGCACAGGGCCCTCGTGATCGTTGATATCTCATATAATGGAAATATGGCGGTGCTAAAGGCATTGTTTCCACGACGTTGTCGGTACACGCGGTGGTTGGGTGGCATGGATTGGTTGTTTTAGGCTTGTTCTGTACCGTAAAAGCCGCGATGATAAGGGCCATGTTTCAGCGTGTCGCCGATAATGGCCCTGATAAATAGCAAACACAAAGTCCTAACAATCGAAGCCGCAGCTCTTATTTCAACAACGCTAATACACACCACTAGCATGTCTGTCGTAAGTTTTTTTTCATGAAAATTAAGCTATCATCGACGGCTGGGAGCGTGGGGCTGTGAGCTCTCGCCTTTCACAGATGGGGCAGCGGCAATCATTTACACCGCCGCAACGAGTCTTTTTGTTCCGGTCACCAGCGTGCCCACGGGAATGTCGGCGCCGTACCGAACGTCTGCACAGGCTGGTGAAACGGTGCGAGCTTCGCAGAGTAGTGCACGTCAAGCAGCTTCGCCGCGTCGGCGCGCCCGCTAGCGACCGTTGGCGCAACGCTCACAGAGTCGGGCCCCACGCGCTGACTCGCAACCGGTCCCGACTGGCTGGCTCGAATCGTGCCAGCGCCAGCGAAACGACTACACGGAGCTGGGTTCCTGTTTGCATGTGAGCACAGGCCGGCACATTTTGGGAATAAATAAACTTGGTTTTATTTCGTGAAAGTGGTCGCGGGATCAAGATGGCAGGAGGAGGCCAGCGCCAGACACGACGACACTAAACCTCGCCAACAAAAACGGCATTTAGTCCGCGGCAAAAACTGCCGACGGCCATCAAACTATTACTTAATTGCTGAGGTTACCTGTTTTTACAGCTGCTGTGTGTAGCCCAGAGCATTGTTGGCTAAATGCTAAACTGTGTTTGTGATTTATGTCGCTGGAAGCATGTGGGTTAGACGTGCGCCGAAAAAGCGACCACTCGGAGAGGACGCGACCAGGTCGGCCCGGCGCCCACCGGCGACCGCCTGGAATCCAATAGCGCACGGTTTATTGCGCTGTTTATCGCTTTATGTTGGTGGTGGCTGCGACTGCCGGGCTTCACGTGTACCACCCAAGCATTTTACCGGCCGGACGCGGTTGCAACAGAGCTCTGGTGTGGAGGTGACACCGCCGACGGGAGCCTATCGGGCACGGCTGGTCTGATGGTGATGGTGATGGTGGTGGTGGTGGTGATGGTGATGGTGATGATGGTGGTGATGGTGATGGTGATGGTGATGGTGGTGGTGTTGGTGGTGGTGATGGTGGTGGTGGTGGTGATGGTGATGGTGATGATGGTGGTGATGGTGATGGTGATGGTGATGGTGGTGGTGTTGGTGGTGGTGATGGTGGTGGTGATGGTTATGGTGATGATGGTGATTGTGGTGGTGGTGGTAGTGATAGTGTGGTTGTGATGTTGATGGTGATGGTGATGATGATGGTGATGGTGATGGTGGTGGTGGCGGTGATCGTGGTGGTGATGGTGGTTGTAATGGTGGTGGTGATGGTGATGGTGATGGTGATGGTGATGGTGATGGTGATGGTGATGGTGATGGTGATGGTGATGGTGATGGTGATGGTGATGGTGATGGTGATGGTGATGGTGATGGTGATGGTGATGGTGATGGTGATGGTGATGGTGATGGTGATGGTGATGGTGATGGTGATGGTGATGGTGATGGTGATGGTGATGGTGATGGTGATGGTGATGGTGATGGTGATGGTGATGGTGATGGTGATGGTGATGGTGATGGTGATGGTGATGGTGATGGTGATGGTGATGGTGATGGTGACGGTGATGGTGATGGTGATGGTGGTTGCAATGGTGGTGGTGGTGACACCACGTGTTTTGTCACAATTACATGCGAAGGGAAGCTGACATGGCATTATCAAGTGCCTGATTGAATTGTACAAGAATGCGTTAATTGAATATAATGCATAATGCAATGATACGCAATGTGCAAAAACGATGCAAGAACTTGAATGAAGATAGAGCAGACTCTGTTCAGATGAGTGCAATATTGATTTCCGTTCAATATGAGTTTGCAAATGCAAACCCTACTCCAGTGGTTCCAGCCATAAATACTGATCGAATAGTGTAACATTAATTTTGCTTTAAAAACTAGTTCAGAATATATATGCATAGGTCCTTCCTAAGCATGCGATAACATGCGATAAGCAGGCGAGCTACAGAACAGCAATGGATCCTGGTCCTAATACAATAACGTGAATGTCCGACATCAATGTTCAATCTTTGTGTTATGTGTATGGTAGCCATTACTGCAATTCATTTGCTACTTGTGTGGGGGCTACTCAGGGCAGGAAGACTTTTAGCCAAGTGATGAAAAATAGTTTTCCACTTGTACAGTAACTAGTTGTGGTATGTATATGATGATTATAATATTGTAGCCACAATACTGTTCTACTGTTATGTAAAAAACATAGGTCCTGCTAGGAGTGAGGAGCTGCTGCAGGACTATATGACCTTTCTGGCCACCCTGAAGCGTAACAATAGCAGAGTCATTGTGACTGCTATTCTGCGTAGGGCTGGAGTCTCCCCTGAGTGGAGCTCTAGGGCACTGACAGCTAATGCCAGAGCTGGAGTCTCCCCTGAGTGGAACTCTAGGGCACTGACAGCCAATGCCAGGGCTGGAGTCTCCCCTGAGTGGAACTCTAGGGCACCGGCAGCCAATGCCAGGGCTGGAGTCTCCCCCGAGTGGAGGTCTAGGGCACAGGCAGCCAATGCCAGGGATGATAGGCTCTGCCATGAGTTAGGTTAGACCTTTGTTGACAAGTGGTGCAAGTTTTATGGCTC
Source organism: Imbricaverruca yamaguchii (assembly GCA_034440575.1). NCBI lineage: Eukaryota > Metazoa > Arthropoda > Thecostraca > Neoverrucidae > Imbricaverruca > Imbricaverruca yamaguchii. The sequence continues at coordinate 240,193 of JAOTOL010001514.1, forward strand.
ATGGGACCTCTATCAGAGAGATCGCCTGCACTTCTCCGAAAAGGGTTTGTATGTGCTAAGCAAAGTATATGAGCATGTCCTTCGGAGGAACTAGCTTTTACAAGCTGAGTAAAGTCTCTAGCACAATTGGTCCACTGGAAGTAAATGGGATTGTATTGAGTGAGGATGGTGAGATAGTTCAGGAGCTGAGTAAGCAGTTTAAATATGGCGCTGACTCGCATCGGCCCCGACTCGCTGACCCGTACCGGCCCCGACCAAGTTGACTCGCCGACTCGTCCTGCGAGGCAGACTGCCCGACGCAGCATTGTGTACCAGACTGCGCCGGCACAATATTGTGCACCAGACTGCGCCGGCGCAGCATTGTGTACCAGACTGCGCCGGTGCAGTATTGTGTACCAGACTGCGCCGGCGCAGTATTGTGTACCAGACTGCGCCGGCGCAGTATTGTGTACCAGACTGCCCGACGCAGCATTGTGTACCAGACTGCGCCGGCACAATATTGTGCACCAGACTGCGCCGGCGCAGTATTGTGTACCAGACTGCGCCGGCGCAGTATTGTGTACCGGACTCCGCCGGCGCAGTATTGTGTACCAGCACGGTGCAGACTACGCTGGTGCAGCATTGTGTAGCAGCGCGGTGCAGACTGCGGCGCAGCGCCAACACGGTCGTCGTGCCGGCGGCGCACACATGAGCTGACTCGGTGCCGATCGGCACGGCGATCTGGCCGGCCCCAGTGGTGTCGGCACCTGCACCAGCAGACCGACACCACGACCGCACTAGGCTATCGCGCCGCCGACGCGCCACGCACCGCAGCCGGCCGGCCCGCCTCAAAGGCCGCAGCGTCGCCCGACAGGGCAGCCTACCTTGCAGCCCTCGCACGTGAACGCGCCGAAGTGGAATCCGGCCGCTGGCTCTCCGCATACTTTGCATAACTGGTTCATCTGGAAAAGAGGTGAACTACAGGTTAGTGAGAAGAATCGTTGGGCATTTGGTGGATCATTTTTTGATTGGTCACGTGACATAGCACTTCGCTACAGTTTGTACCTTAAGCACGACACGAATTATCACATGCATCGCACTGGCTGAGTAGCGCTGACCAGCGGCCTGTGATCAGCACTCTCACTATGCATACAGCCGAATGTTTTCTGAATATGAGAACAGATGTTTGCCTCTGCGCTCCAGAGACAGGCACGCCTTCGAGAAGTGGCTTCTCGTGCTGAATTTGACGTTATTCCATGTCCCTCGATTGGCGTCAGTCGGCGCTACAGGTGTGAAGTGTGACAGGTGTGGAGTGTGACAGGTGTGGAGTGTGACTGGTGTGGAGTGTGACAGGTGTGAAGTGTGACAGGTGTGGAGTGACCAGGGTTGGTCCGTGCCCTGTACCGTTATCGATTACATGACACAAGCCAGGACAGTGGTCTGTTGGGCGGAACTGTATCGCAGTTGAGCCTGGACTACGGGGCCAATGGGCAATTTGATTGGAATTTAGGGGCACGTCGACTGCGTCGGTCATACGCATACGCGTCGGCCATACGCGTGCGTCGGCATACGCGTCGGTCAGTAGTTCGCGGCAGTGGTAGCAGCGCTGCGCCGGAGTAATCCGCCGGACGGGCCGCGATGTCGGCAGCCGCTCGCCGACCCCAGCCGGTGGGCGCGTGTACGACGGGCCGTTTTTACGCCGACCACGACTGGGCCGCGGAACACGGCTCACAAATCGGCATGTGACACGGCGCCGTTTTTCGACGCGCTCCCCTCGATCGGCCGGCTGCCGCTGTCGCGCTCGTGTTGCTGCCAGATGAGCGATCGGGGCCCGCGCCGCCGACGGGTCTTCTCCGGCTCGCCGACGTGGCTGGCCGCTGTCGGCCGACCAGATGTGGTCGGAAAGGTTCGCGGTCCGCACCCCGTCGCTGTCCGCACGCCCACACCGAGTCCGCTCAGAGGATCCGGAGCTTTGATGGCTCGTGGCCAATGCGAATTGTTTATGGCCCGTGTATTCGGAGCGTGTTAGACTCGCCGGTGAAGTTCACACGCGCCATTCATCGTCTTGTCGTGGCAGCCGACCGTTGGAGCGGCCTACGTGCCCTCAGATTGCGACTCAGCTGTTGGCCGGTGGTCGTGTCCTGGCGGGTGACCGTTGGAGCAGCCTACGTGCCCTCAGAGTGTGACTCAGTTGTTGGCCGGTGGTCGTGTCGTGGCAGCCGACCGTTGGAGCAGCCTACGTGCCCTCAGAGTGTGACTCAGTTGTTGGCCGGTGGTCGTGTCGCGGCAGCTGACCGTTGGAGCAGCCTACGTGCCCTCAGAGTGTGACTCAGTTGTTGGCCGTGAGTCGTGTTCGTGACTCAGTTGTTGGCCGGTGGCGCGTGGCAGCCGACCGTTGGAGCGGCCTACGTGCCCTCAGAGTGTGACTCAGTTGTTGGCCGGTGGTCGTGTCGTGGCAGCCGACCGTTGGAGCGCCTACGTGCCCTCAGGGTGGTCGTGTCTGGCGGGTGCCGTTGGGGTTGCCCTCAGAGTGTGACTCATTGTTGGCCGGTGGTCGTGTCGTGGCGGTGACCGTTGGGGGGCCTACGTGCCCTCAGAGTGTGACTCAGCTGTTGGCCGGTGGTCGTGTCGCGGCGGGTGACCGTTGGAGCGGCCTACGTGCCCTCAGAGTGTGACTCAGTTGTTGGCCGGTGGTCGTGTCCTGGCGGGTGACCGTTGGAGCAGCCTACGTGCCCTCAGAGTGTGACTCAGTTGTTGGCCGGTGGTCGTGTCCTGGCCGTGGCGGCTGACCGTTGGTGCCCTCAGAGTGTGACTCAGTTGTTGGCCGGTGGTCGTGTCGTGGCAGCCGACCGTTGGAGCAGCCTACGTGCCCTCAGAGTGTGACTCAGTTGTTGGCCGGTGGTCGTGTCCTGGCGGGTGACCGTTGGAGCGGCCTACGTGCCCTCAGAGTGTGACTCAGTTGTTGGCCGGAGTCGTGTCGCGGCGGGTGACCGTTGGAGCAGCCTACGTGCCCTCAGAGTGTGACTCAGTTGTTGGCCGGTGGTCGTGTCGTGGCAGCCAACCGTTGGAGCAGCCTACGTGCCCTCAGAGTGTGACTCAGCTGTTGGCCGGAGTCGTGTCGTGGCAGCCGACCGTTGGAGCAGCCTACGTGCCCTCAGAGTGTGACTCAGTTGTTGGCCGGTGGTCGTGTGTGGGGTTGGAGCGCCTACGTGCCCTCAGATGTGTGACCGTTGGAGCAGCCTACGTGCCCTCAGAGTGTGACTCAGCTGTTGGCCGGTGGTCGTGTCGCGGCGGGTGACCGTTGGAGCGGCCTACGTGCCCTCAGATTTCTCAGTTGTTGGCCGGTGCGTGTCCTGGTGAGTGACCGTTTGAGCAGCCTACGTGCCCTCAGAGTGTGACTCAGCTGTTGGCCGGTGGTCGTGTCGCGGCGGGTGACCGTTGGAGCGGCCTATGTGCCCTCAGAGTGTGACTCAGCTGTTGGCCGGTGGTCGTGGGTGACGTTGGGCGCTCCGGTGTCGTGGCTGGCGGGTGACCGTTGGAGCAGCCTATGTGCCCTCAGATTGCGACCCAGCTGTTGGCCGGTGGTCGTGTCTGGCGGGTGACCGTTGGAGCAGCCTACGTGCCCTCAGATTGCGACTCAGCTGTTGGCCGGTGGTCGTGTCGCGGCGGGTGACCGCTTGAGCAGCCTACGTGCCCTCAGAGTGTGACTCAGTTGTTGGCCGGTGGTCGTGTCCTGGTGAGTGACCGCTTGAGCAGCCTATGTGCCCTCAGAGTGTGACTCAGCTGTTGGCCGGTGGTCGTGTCGCGGCGGGTGACCGTTGGAGCAGCCTACGTGCCCTCAGAGTGTGCGACTCAGCTGTTGGCCGGTGGTCGTGTCCTGGCGGGTGACCGCTTGGAGCAGCCTATGTGCCCTCAGATTGCGACCCAGCTGTTGGCCGGTGGTCGTGTCGAAGGAAAAAGTGCATCGCCGCTAATGTGCGGCTCAATTTCGTTTCGTTCAGGTTATCCTAGTTTTGAAGCTCGTGCGATGTGCAGCACCTCCTCGGCCAAATGAATCAAATGCGATATTAATGGCACGGATCGTGATCGCGTCATATTTCCAAGGTGAAACCATAGAGCTGCTATCAATTATAAATTATCTCTTCAGCGATTTTCAATCATTCGTTTTCCTTCGGTATAAATAATTGCCCTCGTCCAATACTTATTCATAGCTGCACATTATCTTGACACACATAAATGATCGTAATGGATATTTAATAAACTGTTCTTGTCCCAATCCATTTCTTGCCTAACAGCCCAATTTCATCAGGCATGATGTAGGAGGCTGACAAGGCATTGTTTTGCGGAGATCAGGTGGCGTGCCAGCATCTTGTGGAACAGAAAACATTGCCACAAATTGATGGGGTCACGGCCGCCAGGACACTGCCGATGGGCAGGGCTGTCCCGGCCGACAGACAGCCGGCAGAGAGTTTGTTTGCAGACCGTCAGGCCAGCATGTTGCTATATCTCAGCACAAACTAGTGACCTAACTCGCGACGTGACGCACCAGACAGCAAGCCCACTGCCGGAGGAGTGTCCCAATCTGGCCACCCAATTACTGTTCCAACCAATCAGATGCTGTACCAATTGATGGTGGTAAGTGGCAACTTCTCACTGCCAGCAGATGGTGCTAAATTGCCGGTTCTCATAACAAATGGATGGTGGTAAGTGGCCAGTTCTCACAACCAATTGCTGGTGGTAAGTTGCCGGTTCTCACTGCCAATGGATGGTGGTAGGGTGCCGGTTCTCACTGTCAAACAAGTCGAGAGCTTCATGCAACGGTGGCCGTACCCCGGGAGGCACGAGTACGTGCGTCACGTGACCGTAGGTCATCCGGTGACGCTGAATGACCAGTTGGTGGGCAGTCGTCGGCCGTGTCGACAACACGGACGTTCCATGTTGCCCCTGCTCGGCTGATGAAGAACAGTTCCGCAGACTGATCACTTCACCAAGACAGACGGTGTGCTCGTCCCAGTCACGAGGTAGTCCCAGTCACGAGACAGTCCCAGTCACGAGACAGTCCCAGTCACGAGACAGCCCAGTCACGAGACAGCCGCAGTCACGAGACAGCCGCAGTCAGAGACAGTCCCAGTCACGAGACAGTCCCAGTCACGGGACAGCCCCAGTCACGAGACAGCCCCAGTCACGAGACAGCCCCAGTAACGGGACAGCCCCAGTCATGGGACAGTCCGTAGTCACGAGACAGTCCAAGTCACGAGACAGCCGCGGTCACGGGGCAGTCCCAGTCACGGGACAGCCCCAGTCACGGGACAGCCCCAGTCAGTCACGGGACAGCCCCAGTCACGGGACAGTCCCAGTCACGGGACAGTCCCAGTCACGGGACAGTCCTAGTCACGAGACAGCCCAGTCACGAGACAGCCGCAGTCACGAGACAGCCGCAGTCAGAGACAGTCCCAGTCACGAGACAGTCCCAGTCACGGGACAGCCCCAGTCACGGGACAGTCCCAGTCACGGGACAGTCCCAGTCACGAGACAGTCCCAGTCACGGGACAGCCGCAGTCACGGACAGCCCCAGTCACGGGACAGTCCCAGTCACGGGGCAGTCCCAGTCACGGGACAGTCGTAGTCACGGGACAGTCCCAGTCACGAGGTAGCCCCAGTCACGAGACAGTCCCAGTCACGTGACAGCCCCAGTCACGGGACAGTCCCAGTCACGATGCAGGCCGGCTGACTGGTGTAGTCGTACACTGATGTGGAGACGGCGATGTGGTGCCAGTCCTGCCGTGCCTCGGATGGCCGTCGGCGCACAGCCAGCCTGCAGCGCTCTCGACCGATTAGCAAGTGTTCCACGATGCTTATCTGCGCTGTTAACGGCGGTTATATAATTTAATCTGCATCCAGTCAGGATGGTTTATGAGATTTCTTGGCGGGCTCACGTCCGGTACCTAGTCGTTTCGTCGATCGAACGACCGGAATGCAAGTCACGGTCTGTCGGGATGCTCCTCACCTGGTGCAGTGAGATGAGACTGCAACTGGCATTGCTGGGTCCTGGCTGTTTCTGAGGGTACTGTCTGTCGGCACTAGGCCCGGACTGTCGGCACTGGGCACCAACTGTTGGCATTCGGCCCTGGCTTGTATTCCAGACAGCAGCCGACCCAGATTGCCCGATTTGTCGCAGTCAGGGTGGCCTTCTGGCTGGCCAACGTGACTGCATTCAGCCTGCTGGCGGAGAGAGGGGATTGGAGCAGACTATCTCCAGCCGTGCGCACCTGGCTTCCATGCAATGCCTTCGATTCCGGAGTCAGCAAATTTGCATATCGGCGGGCTGCTTTAAGTCCTTGTGTGAAATAGCCTCGTAGAGTCAATCATGACCGCACGACTGTGCGGAGGTCATTATACCTCGAAGGACGTGAACGACGATAGCACAGGGCCGTGCGCGCGGTGGCGAGAAGATGCCAGGGCCAGAGGTTGGCGCCGGCAGTCGGCGGTGTGGCCGTGCGCGCGGTGGCGAGAAGATGCCAGGGCCAGAGGTTGGCGCCGGCAGTCGGCGGTGTGGCCGCGCGCCGATGGACGACGCCAGGGGGGGGGACATGGCCGCCCACTGGTGGCTGCACGGCCGCGCTCTGCCGCCCAGTGAAAGTATGAGGTCGGGCCCGGCCGATTGGTATTCAGAGTCGATCTGTGTCGCACCCGTCGCCGGCCCTGGGCATCTGCCGCCCGAGGCGGAGCCACCGCTGCAGCGGCCGTGCCGCGCAGGCCGCCACACCGGCTGTCGCAGTGGGGGCAGACACGGCGGCCAGTGCAGCCACCAGGCGGGCTGTCGCAGTGGGGGCAGACTCGGCGGCCAGTCTGGCCATGGGGGCAGACCGGCCCCCACACGGCTGTCCAGTGGGGGCAACTCGGCGGCCAGTCGCCACCAGGCGGGCTGTCGCAGTGGGGGCAGACTCGGCGCCTACGCCAGTGGGGGCAGACTCGGCGGCCAGTCTGGCCACCAGGCGGGCTGTCGCAGTGGGGGCAGACTCAGGCGGCCAGTCCTGGTCGGCCCCGCCAGGCGGGCTGTCGCAGTGGGGGGCAGACTCGGCGGCCAGTCTGGCCACCAGGCGGGCTGTCGCAGTGGGGGCCAGTCTGCCACTGCGGCCAGTCCGGCCACCAGGCGGGCTGTCGCAGTGGGGGCAGACTCGGCGGACAGTCTGGCCCCAGGCAGCTCGGCGGCTGTCGCGGGCTGTCGCAGTGGGGGCAGACTCGGCGGCCAGTCTGGCCGCCACACCGGCTGTCGCAGTGGGGGCAGACTCGGCGGCCAGTCTGGCCACCAGGCGGGCTGTCGCAGTGGGGGCAGACTCGGCGGCCAGTCTGGCCACCAGGCGGGCTGTCGCAGTGGGGGCAGACTCGGCGGCCAGTGCAGCCACCAGGCGGGCTGTCGCAGTGGGGGCAGACTCGGCGGCCAGTCTGGCCACCAGGCGGGCTGTCGCAGTGGGGGCAGACTCGGCGGCCAGTCTGGCCGCCACACCGGCTGTCGCAGTGGGGGCAGACTCGGCGGCCAGTCCGGCCACCAGGCGGGCTGTCGCGGTGGGGGCAGACTCGGCGGCCAGTCTGGCCACCAGGCAGGCTGTCGCAGTGGGGACAGACTCGGCGGCCAGTCTGGCCACCAGGCGGGCTGTCGCAGTGGGGGCAGACTCGGCGGCCAGTCTGGCCACCAGGCGGGCTGTCGCAGTGGGGGCAGACTCGGCGGCCAGTCTGGCCACCAGGCGGGCTGTCGCAGTGGGGACAGACTCGGCGGCCAGTCCGGCCACCAGGCGGGCTGTCGCAGTGGGGGCAGACTCGGCGGCCAGTCCGGCCACCAGGCGGGCTGTCGCAGTGGGGGCAGACTCGGCGGCCAGTCTGACCGCCACACCGGCTGTCGCAGTGGGGGCAGACTCGGCGGTCAGTCTGGCCACCAGGCAGGCTGTCGCGGGCTGTCGCAGTGGGGGCAGACTCGGCGGCCAGTCTGGCCACCAGGCGGGCTGTCGCAGTGGGGGCAGACTCGGCGGCCAGTCTGGCCGCCAGGCCGGCTGTCGCAGTGGGGGCAGACTCGGCGGCCAGTCCGGCCACCAGGCCACCAGACCGGCCGGGTTGTCCGGCAGAGGACCGGAGCAGCTCCGGTTAGAGAGAGTCCGCCAGACAGCCAGGTGGGAGCGCGTCGCAGATGTCCCGATGGAATGTCGACTGAACGTGTCGGGCACGGATCTCTGCGCGATTTTGCGACATGACCGATGAGTTTGCGTGCTAGCAGAGCGTGGCAGCCACTGTGGGACTGGACGGATGGTGGGACCGGCCGGATGGTGGGACTTGACGGATGGTGGGACTGGACGGATGGTGGGACCGGCCGGATGGTGGGACTTGACGGATGGTGGGACTGGACGGATGGTGGGACTGGCCGGATGGTGGGAATGGCCAGATGGTGGGACCGGCCGGATGGTGGGACTGGCCGGATGGTGGGACTGGCCGGATGGTGGGACTGGCCGGATGGTGGGACTGGCCGGATGGTGGGACTGGCCGGATGGTGGGACTGGCCGGATGGTGGGACTGGCCGGATGGTGGGACTGGCCGGATGGTCGGGAACGGCCGCAGGAGCCGTGTCTGCGGATCGGAGGAACCGAACGTTTTCTGCAGGAGTGAGGGAATTGAGCCGTGTCTGCACCAGTGGCGGAGTCGGCTTCACGGAGGTGAACGGCCGGTCTGACGGCTCCACTGGGCAGCGTGGGTATGCTCGTCATCGTCGCACGTACTGAAGAGTATTTCACGCGCTGCCGCGCCATCCTTCAGAAGCGACTTCCAAGTTACCCAGCCGGCTCGCCATACCAATTCAAATACACCCAAACTCCACTTCTTGTGTTCCGCCATCTCGCGTAAGCACCAAGCACTTTCACGACTACGTTTTTAGCTGATTATCGGCGGGAACAGCGCTCCTCCATTAGCAGTGCGTTGCAGGAAATGGCTGTTCGGCGGAGTGTCAGGTCACCAGTCGACCAGAGAGGAACAGTGGGCGAGTGCAGGCCACCAGCTGATCAACCCTGCTGTGGGCTGGCTGGGCAGTCAGCCGGACAATCCTCTGACCTGACGAAAGGACCAATCGGCAAGCAATACAGGCACGCAGGGGACCCAGCGGTAAGACTGGCAGCTCCGTGATGGAGGCCCCGGTGGTGGGCTAGGTATTCCCGAGGTGAGAGACCCGGTGGTGGATTGGGCAGCTTCGAGGTGGGAGACCTGGTGGTGAATTGGCATATCCGAGATGGGAGATTTGGTGGTGAATTGGCCTCCTCGGTGTGGGATATCCGGTTGTCGATTAGGCAGCCCCGATATTGGAGATCCGGTGGTAGATTAGGCAGTCCGAGGTGGGAAACCCGGTGGTAGATTAGACAATCCGAGGTGGGAAACCCGGCGGTAGATTAGGCAGCCCGAGCTGGGAAGCCCGGTGGTGGGTTAGGCGGTCGGCGACGTTGGGACGGGTCGGCTTTCTAGCAGGTGCCGCTCTGTTCTCGTATGCCGCTGCAGCGACCCAGCGGGACGGGGGCTTAGCTGCAAAACTATTGGCCGCATCCATATTCAAAACGGCGCGGCGGGCGCCATTAGGGGCACCCATAAAGCAGACGGGCGAATTAAGCGTCCATATTTTTGGGTGAAAGTGACAGAGCTTTGTAAGAAGTAGCGGTGGGCTGGCGAGGCCCGTGACGAGACAGGTCGGTGGTGATGCTCACCGGACGACAGATCCCATCACCAAACAGGTCGCCGAGTCAAGCTGGCCGTGGACACTCCACACCGATCCGCATGGTGACACTATCACTCGTGACCGACGCGAGTGGCATCGGATGGGGAGCTTGCGAGAGGGATGAGTGAGTCAGGTGTCGGAGGTGAATCAAGCATGGCGGGTGCACAGCAGGCGAAAGCAGATGCTCTTCCTGAATGAGGGGATGCAGAATGAGCTCTATTCCGGTTACATCTAAACTCGCTCACTGCCAACGACGATAAAGACATTTATGCCGCTCACCGTTGTTTTCGGCGGAGTTATGACGCCCATAAACCGTATACTGTGCGAGAGATGTTCACGTCCCGTTTCGTGCGCGGCGAAATATGTAGCACTGAAAATGTCAAGAGAAACTAATAAAACTACACGTGGTAAATGAATCTTGACAGGGCGTTCAACGTCTGTATTTGTGCCTTGCCCGTGCGCCTGCACTAGATTACATGTGTTGTCTCCAGCCGAGAGGAGTTTAATGTGACAGCGACTCCACGGGGTTGTTATTGAGGAGTGGTCTGCAAGCCCAGGGGTTGTTATTGAGGAGTGGTCTGCCGGCGTCCGCTCTCAATAGTTGGCGGCGCATCTCATTAACGTGCCTGCGACACCCCACACAAAGCCGTCCCACAATGTGGAACGTTCGCATTCGCCGTCTTCGCGCGCGGTGAAATAGCCGAGTGCCGGGGCGGATGGGCGCAGTTGCCACCCTGCAGTCACCGGACGCGCGCGAACCGAGGCACTCGCGGCTAGATCGCCCGCGCAATCGCGCTGATGAGCCTGCTTTACAATGGATGGTTAGCTGGCGTTTGTCGGGTTGGCCGACGGCGACGGGGCAGTACCATATTTAGCAATGTGTGCCAGGTCGGGCGCCACAACCTTCATCATGTATCGGGGCTCGCCGCGCCGGTACAAAGGTCAAACGGGTGGCGTTTTATTGGGGAGAGTTTTTGCCCGCTGGGACCCCGACTGGCGCGGAAAAACGTCTCCGCGCTGCCTCCGATTCACCTTGCCGAGGGCTGCACTTCGGCAGCGCTGCTCGGGCTGCACGTACCTCCAGTCGGACGGTCGTACAGTTGCAACGGACCAGACCACGGATACTACTGATATTCCAGCATTCAGTATACATACATACACATACACAAACATTTATATATTTATATATAGAGAGAGAGATATAAATATTACAGCTCACGCACTGCAAGGTTGAATGGAAAGCTAAGGCATTCCGTCCAGTTACTGGGACACATTTGTATGTTGTACAGCTATAGGGGCATGCGGCGGAGGCGGATAAAGTATTAAAATTAGAGCTTACTACATTCAGATTACTAGATTGATTAGCTATTCATACGACACATCCCGGTTTCAGTTTCCTTCCACCAAGCCACAGCTACGTCAGCTGCTATTAATCACGGCCCAGTGGTGATGGTAAGTTGGCAGAAGCTCTTCGAACTGGGTCACGACCTTCAGCTTTGAAATGGGTGCAGCTTTAATGTCTTTGTCCTGTCCTTGATTTTCTATTCCATGCCGGGACTTGAGGCCCAGATGATCGCACGGTACACGACGTTTTCTCTTGTCTGAATAACTAATGAGAGTACGCCTGGCTCACAGGTAACTGTTTTCATGAGGCCATCTCGCACCTCTGAGCAGCTCGCCTCGTCTGTCACGGTCGGCGCCACTTGTCGACTGCTCCCTGGTGATGTGGCGGGCAGCGGCCTGGCGCGGGCTGCCACGGCGCGGTCAGTGTGCGGGGCAGGAACGCTCCACTGCGGCCCGCTACGGCCGCCAGCTGACCGGCGCTAATCGTGGTGTCGGAGCAGGGACCTCGGCGGCGGCGCCTGCCACGCCGCTCGGCCAAGCCGATATTTTTTCCGGGCCAGTTATGAATTATTTCCGCCGATTGGACGGCGGGCGCCTCTTCTCCGTGGCCGGCGTGGGAGCGGCGCCGCTAACGACGCGGTCATCTCGCGCGCCGCTTGTTCTCGACGCAGCCGGGCCGAACGAGCCGCGGCCGGGAAGTCCGAATCTGGCGTCGGTGCCGACCCGATAGGCACGAAATGCCCAGCGGCGCGGTAACAGTGATGCGGCCGACTCCGTGAATTACACAGGAGTGGCGGCCAGGCAGTGGGCGGGCCGGCCGACTGGAGCCGTGTGTGGGACAGTGGGCGGGCCGGCCGGCTGGAGCCGTGTGTGGGACAGCGGACCGGACGGCCGGCTGGACCCGTGTGTGGGACAGTGGGCGGGCCGGCCGGCTGGACCCGTGTGTGGGACAGTGGACCGGACGGCCGGCTGGACCCGTGTGTGGGACAGTGGACCGGACGGCCGGCTGGACCCATGTGTGGGACATCGGACCGAATGGCCGGCTGGACCCGTGTGTGGGACAGTGGACCGGACGGCCGGCTAGACCACTGTGCAGGACAGCGGACCAGACGGCCGGCTGGACCCGTGTGTGGGACAGCGGACCCGATGGCCGGCTGGACCCGTGTGCGGGACAGTGGGCCGGCCGGCCGGCTGGACCCGTGTGTGGGACAGTGGACCGGATGGCCGGCTGGACCCGTGTGTGGGACAGCGGCCCGGCCGGCCGGCTGGACCCCTGTGCAGGACAGCGGACCGGACGGCCGGCTGGACCCGTGTGCGAGACACGGCCTGACGCCGGCCCACACCGACAGAGTCGCCGTGGGAGTGGTTCCGTGCGGACGACTTTTATTGAACGGTGCAAGTGAGCGTATCGGCTGTGAGTCCACATCGCCGCGCCCCATTGTGAGCGACGGCGCGCTGCGACAGAGTGCACCACGTGCGGAACGCCTGCAGCCCTGCGCATCAGAGTGGTGAACCTGCGGAACAGCTTCGCTTCTCCCCCGCCCAGCGGGAGCATTTCGCTATCTTCTCGGACAGTGTGGCTGCCATTTCGCTCGAAATTGAGCGAAGACCGACGCATTGCTTCATGCAAAGTATCTTTAATGACACTTAATATGACCTCGTGAGGTCAACCGTGCCTCTATGTCAGGCTAACACAAGGATATCCAGGTATTTTCGGCTGAAAACACACCATATAACGTATGGAAAATCGCCCAACAGGCTAAAACAATCGGTGTACGCTTCTAGACATGGACATAACCTATGTGTTGGCCATGGCCATGGACATAGCCATGGACATAGCCATGGACATAGCCTATGCCTATGTGCCTATGGACATAGCCTATGCTGTGACCCCTCGGTAGGCGAGCGTTAGGGCAACACGAGATGTCACACTGCTGCCGTGACCCCCTCGGTAGGCGAGCGTTAGGGCAACACGAGATGCCACACAGCTGCCGTGACCCCTCGGTAGGAGAGGGTTTTGGCAACACGAGACGTCACGCAGCGTCTGTGTCCCCTCTGCGGGAGAGGGTTAGGGTAGTACGAGATGTCACGCAGCGACCGTTTCCCCTCGGTAGGAGAGGGTTATGGCAACACGAGATGTCACGCAGCGTCTGTGTCCCCTCGGCGGGAGAGGGTTAGGGTAGTACGAGATGTCACCCAGCGGCCGTTTCCCCTCGGTAGCCGAGGGTTAGGGCAGCACGAGATGACATGCAGCGGCGTGGTGTCGGTCGCTTTTGGATGCTATGAAAACAACAAACGATATATGCAAATAGAGGGTGCCATGTAAATCTGGCACGTACATGCATGAGCCTTCTCAGCGCTGCAAGATCACTTTTATGGTGTGTGGCTGCTGTTGGGCGCTGGAGAGACAAGCGATGCTCCCACTGACCAATGCCATATACATGCAAATCTAACGGGAAATTAATTTCATGCTCGACTGAAAAACAAAAGGTTGCCAGTGTAATTCAGATTTGTACTGGAGGAACCCATCGTATGTGGCCTATGCAGGTAGCTTCCATACTCTGTGAATGGTCAGTCTAATTTTGATTTTGCACCTTCATGGGTTCTACTATTTCTCAACCTGTCCTGAGCATTCGGAGCGATGAAGAAGATCATATATATTCTTCAGAGCGATTTAATCACACCACACTTGTAGGATATTCCTGGCTCGCATGGAGAAGACCAGCGAATATGAGTTGCAGTTTAAACTGGCAGCCTATTTGCATGTCCTTTCAGAGCTAAATGGTCGGCCCAACACCGCTAGGCTGCTAGGCATGACGCGATGGATAGTCAGTCGACGAATATGTGTGCGAAGCGTGTCTAATGAGACCGTTAACTTTTCGTGTTAACTGTGCTGCGGCGCGCCGCTAAATGGTTCTCACGTTGCCTCGTGGCATTCTGAAACGATTCGATATTTCGCAACTTTTACGACAACGGCAAAAGTAGCGCCACCACAGCCAATTAGTCGGAACATCGTGAGCCATCCGAGCAGGTGCAGCTGGTGGCCTCACAGCCAGACGTGACACTGGCAACTGGTGACGGTCACCCGCCGGCGTCATCGGTCCACCGGCGTCATCGGTCCACCGGCGTCATCGGTCACCAGACTCTGAGGCGCGCCACCATTGCGCACAATTCTAGGACCGCAGGAATTGCTGATGTGCGAAGCTTACCAGGGCTAGACGCACGCAGGAACATTTACATAATTTACGGCTAGTCGTTACACGTGGTAGATTGTGCGCCTGCACTTTGCCGTATACTGGACTATGAATTTCTCACAGTTATTGTGCGTTGCCTCGCAGTCTGATGACAACGCAAAAAAATGAAACAAGAAGACAATGCAATCGCACCACCGTCAGTAGCTTTGGAAGCGTAGAGGTGCTGAATCTGTTGCCCATCATTCATACACCATTATGCATGCTTGGAATCTTAGCATGTTATCAATGTTAAGCATCTTGCACGTGCGAGCACCTCATCACCTCAATGGTCCATTTCTTCTGATGAATGCATATTCGTCATATTTTCGTATTTTTCCTGGACAGTGACATATGGCTGTGTATAGTATGTTGGCACGTGCGTGTGACCGAATTCGTGCGGCTGAGTGCGTGTGGCTGAGTGTGTGTGGCTTAGTGCGTGTGGCTTAGTGCGTGTGGCTGAGCGCGTGTGGCTGAGTGCGTGTGGCTGAGTGCGTGTGGCTGAGTGCGTGTGGCTGAGTGCGTGTGGCTGAGCGCGTGTGGCTGAGTGCGTATGATGTCCAGTGACAGGGTGCTGTACACCCTGTCACTGGATCGTGACTCAGCTAATGCAAATATACCGTGAAGACACCAACAGCCTCACTCAGACCCATAATTTCGCTCGTTTACGCAGTGCAATTGCTGGGCATTGGTCAGATATCGAGTAATAAAGGCATATGTAATATACATACAATTAACATGTAGCATGGACGAAATACTACTTTGACCATACGAAGCCCAAAAGACAACCTCAATCGCACCTGAATTCCTTTCTACGTGGAGCTTCGACCATAAGTTCATGACAGCATAGACATCCTTCGTGCCCGTCGATTTCTAATAAAAGACTTTAAAGTCGCGGAAAACAATGCAATCTACATGTAATTAATGCAGATGCAATCCGCAGTGCAATCCCTGAATGCATAACATAAAAGTAATGTTTTTGCCAGATTATCCACCGCAGTGCAGGCAGGGGATGCTGTGTGATATACCAAGATCGCGCATTTCTCTGAGGGAGCTCATGGAACGCTCGCGTTATCGCTTTGAAATTTGGCGTACCTTCCTTTGTGTATGTTGCGCACAAACATACATATTGTGTTCTTGGCCTTTAAGATACCTGGGAGCTTGATTCGGTCGAATTCAAGTCACGACCTACACACATTACGTTTTTTTTATATATATCGAAGCATTTTCACGAGAAAATCATGCAAGATAAGGGAGACAGTGATGCATTAGCAAATTGGAAAAAGCAGAACACAAAGTGTGACATCATATAATATCCCAAGGACAAAGAGAGGTTTTGGCTAGAAAATTGTTTACTGACAAATAATTGTGTTGCCCATAAATACTGTTTAGCTCAAAGTATATACGGTGTCAAATTATGCCCAATAAAAGCCTACAACTATTCAAGTTATTATCAGGTCAGGTCACTGAAATAGGAACTGAAACGTTAGGAGGGTGCAGGTATTGAAGGCATTCTAGATATTAAAATGCGACTGTTGCCAAGTAAACATGGTAAAGCCATGGTCCACGCTGAATTTCTGGCGTGTAGCCGACGGACCAACACCAGACCGATGTCCGGCCTGTGGCCGACGGACCAACACCGGACCAATGTTCGGACTGTGGACGACGGACCAACACCGGACCAATGGCCGCAAGGGACCACAGCCGGGCGGACTGGCCGCGGCGGAACGATGTGGCCCGTAATTAGTCGGCGGGCGACCGCCGTGACATCTCGAGCGCTCTGTGTTCCCACCTCAGGCGGCCGGCCGCTTCCGGTGAGTTCCGTGCACAGCCATGTGGAGCGGAACTGGCCGTGGGACCGGACGCCCGGCCGGCCCCCAGGAAACTGCGCCGGCCAGGCGACGTCGTAGTTGTAGCGAGTATATCCGAAGGGTATGGTAGTTGAGACATGAGCGAGAGGATAGGTACCCTGACATGTCCCCTCAGCGTTTCCCCTCCCCCTGCCCCCGGTCGCTGCATAGGATAGCATGCTGGGCCAGTGCGAGATTTTGAACCGGTCTGACTCAGACAGAGGACAGACACGCCCGGTGTCGACATATCGAGATGGGCAGCCGCTCTCAGCTTCACGTCACCGCCGCGACATGGTGTCCGCGGACAGCTGGCTCTGCAGGCACCCCTGCCGGCCGGTACACATGCAAACTAGACGCGCACGCCGCTGTCCCAGCACGGCCGTGGCTTGTGCAATTTCCAGATCGATGTAAACAGTGGGCTTTACATATCGTTACAGCTCGACCATGTGGGTACGCGCGAGCGCGGCGCAGTAGCGGAGTGCTCACCAGGCAGGCACTATAAGGACGGCTTCACAAATCGAAATCCCAGCGCATCGTTCTTGTCCGGTGGTTTTTCAGCTGGCACCGCCGCACGTTGGGAAACTGGCAACGACAGCTGGCAGCGAGACTGGACACTACGGCTGGACTGCGCTGTTTTGCAGCCTGAGAACGGTCGTGACACGACCGCGCGTCTCGGGACTGCATTGCCGCACAGCAACACAGCCAGAAAACTGCAATGCTGCAGAGCAGCGGAGCTTGAAGACTGCGATACCACACAGCAGCACAACCTGCGGGACTGCAATGCTGCACAGCAGCGCAACCTGAAGACTGCAATGCTACACATCAGCACAACCTGTGGTACTACAATGCTGTACACCACCACCAGCAAACCGTGAGGACTGCAATGCTGCACAGCAGCTGGACCTGAGGGGTGCATTATCGCGTGGCGGTGTCGTATGGTTGCGCATTCGGGCTTGCCGGGGCTGCCGAACATAAACTTAGCTCCTTAGTCGGAAAGCGCAATGCGCCACAGCCATCGAGAGCTTGTGTTGTAGGGTCGCGCGCTCCCCTTTCGTCACGAATGAATCCCACGCTCATAGTGATTTGCGGTCGATAGCTGGATCTTGATGCACGGTGCCATTTTCTCATGATCTTGATGAGTGCAGTGGGATGGAGCTGAAGCAGGCCGAGAGTCCAATGCTAGCCATTCGCCAAGATACGACGGCTTGAAAATGAAACTCCCTGGTGAGGTGAAATGCGCTTAAATCGAAATCCATGATAATGCTTCGCTGGCATTGCGCACATGCTACGTGTATTTAAGTTAGAATATTCTCTTCCGATGAAAATGTCAGTGGAACACAATTGAGAAGATACATCCCATGCGCTCACAAAATAAAACACTCCTCATACCAGTACACCTAGAAATAAGCGGCATAACGCTTTGCTGAGATGGTTTAGTAATGGTAACAGGACCGTGCACATAACACACTTAGGCAAGAATAGGCGCTCTGACGTATTCCTCAGAACAGTGAAAATTTTCATCCTCGGCAACCGATGTTACGAAAGTCGATAAAGCCGTCCGGACCATGAATTGCAGCAAATGACTGAAGTGTCGTCCAGCGGTGGCAGATTGTGCTCGGCTCCTGGGGGTCAGCTAGCTGGGTTTACGGGAGCGGTGACAGGTCCGTCACATCCCATTGCATTGTCCGTCGAAGTGGAGTGATGGGACACTAAGCCGACTTGGCGTACCCGCGTGCCGCCGTTGGCGGTGGAAGGGGGGACGCCGGCCGATCCGGTCACCTTGAAGTCGCACCGCCAAGAAGCCGAGCGCTATCTAACCTAAACATCCTGACTGCTCGTGCCGCCGGGCCGCGCGTCGCGTCGCCGCCGCCGCCGATCACCCGAGCACACACACACACCTCTGTCAAGTTCACTCACACGCCGGCGCAAATGCACCACATCCGTGCATACTGGAGCGCGGCTGTGGGGCTGGAGCCACTCTGTGGCCGGCGGTGGGGCTGCCTGTGTCCCGCGAGGGAGGCGGTGGCGCGTACACGGGCTGCGACATTAACTGTATCACATGGTAGGACGGCGGGCAGCGAGCGTGTCGTCTGCTCGTGGGAGCCGCCACACACGAGCGGACAGGTCTCACGACGAGCGTTGCCGTCGACGCGGCCGCGCTACCAACCTGCAATTAGCTTATGACACACACCAACTTTGACTGAACGGGCATCAGCAGCTCCCGCCAGCATAGGGGAAAGCCAACTTTCGGGATTGAGGTGGGGATGCACCTCGAGTGGAAATCGCTTTAGAAATTCGACTAGGTCACAACCAGAAGGGACAATAACTGCAGTGAGGAGCGATTGTCCCGGCCAGGTGGGAGAACACGAAATGTGCACCAGCACACGCTAACGCATCGTCATGTGATATTGAAAAAATCAAATCGCCTAAGCCCCTGGTCGATGCGCCCTAAAGCCCAAAAAACTAACTAACAATCGCCTAAGCGTGAGAAAAGCACGATTTGCCAGTGTATATAGGCTCGGACGGCAATGTGCTGGCAGAATAGGACGAACTCAGAAGTACGGAGAGTTCTCTATGGTAAGTCCGAACTGCACATCCGCTGCTGATTACGCCCATTCGGGCACCAGTCTGACGGTGAGTCGCCAGCTGGTGCCCCAGACCAAGCGACACGGTCTGTGTCTGCTGAGCAGAAGCCAGTTGAGGAGCTCAGCCGGGAGCTGATCCCTATACCTGGCCGCTCGAGCGACGCTCATCCCTGTATCTCGCACTCCAAGGATGATCACCCATAATAGGATGGCAAGTGAGATGGCCTAGAGGGATAACGATATGAATCGCGGTGGATTATGTGTCGTTACCCATATATCACGCACACACAAGCACATACGCATAAGTACGCGCGCGCACACGCACATATCCACCCAGACATACACACATGCACATATGCACACAGGTCCTGTTGCTATGAGAGGTTAATGATTTCTAGCTGCGCTACTATGGATCCATGCAGATATGAGGCTGCTCTGCTGTGGGAAAATGCAGTCTTCAAGGTGCGTTTGCCGTGTTGTGGCTTTCATCAGGCTGTACTGCTATACACTTATGTCAGGCAGAGTTGACACATTGATGAGGCATCCTTGCTTTCAGTCTGCAGTGAATTCTCTTGAATGCTATCGTGACGTCATTATCTACCGAATTCACGATAATGTATACATCTCAGAAGGCACATGGCATGGTGCACATAAGTTCGCCGTAAAATGTCGGCTTTCATCGGCTTTAATCACCTGCACTGCACACCACATTCACAAGTAAGTCACAATTGAGTTTGGTGCTTTCGTTGATTGCCCAATGGCACACGCGTTTCATTATTCTAGGTAACATTAAGTTATTACACCAAGTGATGTAATTTGCGTACGAATGAGAATTTGCGACAAGGGCCATAACTTGCTGTTATATCAGCAATATGTTTGCATCCTTTTGGAATACTTCAAACCAGTCTGGTCACATTTCTAGCAGTACATTTGGTTATAGTCAGGCATGGTATGTTATTCCCTCAGACATTTCCACCCGCACGGTGAACACGGCTACGCTATGAACAGGTAACAAATGGTTTGGTGATTCCAATTGCATGAATGTATGCTTCCATCAGGTGAATGAGTCGTCTTTCGATTCCAGCTGGGCAAAGGTGTACCCTGAAACTCGCATGGCAAGCCTGGGCGGCTTGCCATGCATGTTGCGTACGAATAAAAAAGCACTTAGTGGAACCAGTGCAGCTTCAACGGAGCTGCTTTTAACTGCTGCTCTGAGCCGTGGCGTCTACTTTGTTTTCGTCTTAATAGCGCCATGAATGTGTCACCATGGGCGCGCGGAGTGGCCTTAAAGCACTCTTTGTGGTGCGGTGTCCATCTGCCGTCGCCCAAGTTCCCGGGAAGGTCGTGTTTATGCCTGTGCTGGGTCACCAGCGCACCCTTGAGGTGTTCAGTTTCATAATTATGACGGTTTCTCGGAGACGGTATCGCGGGCAGCAGGCAGTTATCGCGGCCATCTGGCACCAGCTGGTGCCGCACTGTCTCGCCGCCGACGGCAGCCGGCCCAGCCCCACCCGGCGCCACAATACACGGTGCCGCCCATTCGACCCGCCTGCAAGCAGCGGCCGCGGCATTGCGTTCCCACCGTGCGCCCCACCACCCCGTGTTTCCAGCTGGCCGAGTCTTGCGCGCCTGCCCCCGCCCCCGCCCCCGCCCCCGCCCCCGCCACCACCCCCGCCGCCGCAGCCGAGCGCTCCCGGCAGGGCCACACCGCGGCCGTTTGGTCCATTAGGAGGGAATTATCCGTATCATTATGTGGGTTTTGCTGTTGAGCGAATCATCACGAGCCACATTAGGGCCACGACCGATGGTTCGGCACGACTTCGCAGCAGCGGCGGCCGTTTGGGATGTGATTGCAGTGCCGCCGACTATGCCGCCGTGGGTCTCCAGAGAGACCAATTGCGGAGCAGTTTAGATCGGTCGGGCCTCCAGAGAGACCGACCTTAGAGCAGGGCAGATCGGGCAGGCCTCCAGAGAGACCGACCTCAGAGCAGGGCAGATCGGGGAAGAGGGGAGGGTGGGTGTTGTGATTTGGCGCAGGTTCTGTTGTCTCAGGTTCCTCAAGCCAGGCCTCCCGCACAAGGCCTCCGGCTCCGTTGTCTCAGCAGCCTCGGACCTGTCCCTCCTACATGCGACCTCCGGCTCTGTTGTCTCATCATCGGACTTGTCTCTCCCTTACGCGGCCTCTGTCGTCGCGTAGGTGACTTTCTACTAACACAGAACACTGCGCCGCGGCCGGTGCTCTCGACGCCGAGTCAACAAAATCTGTAGCAGCGTCAGCGTTTGCTTGGCGTCATCTGGGTCAGGTGAGCTGGCCTGGTGACATTGGCGACTGCCAGACGGTTATCAGGCGGCTGAATCTGATGGACCCCACGTCCCCCAGACGTTTGACGGCCGCCACACCAGGTACCCGACTCTACTAAGCACTGTCAGGCGCGCTCGTCAGCAAGGCAAGCAGGACCAGGCAGACCCCCCGGCCTCCCGGCGCCCGCGAAGGACGACGGCCGTCAGCAGTCCGACGGAAGCCGATGGTGGCCGCCGGGACCGCAGGAATGTCAGTCGAGTGGCAGCGGGGTCGGCCAGCCCCCAGTACGGCCGTGTTTTTGCGGGGCGCGGCAGGAGTCGCGATGTGTGCCGCGACACGTCGCCGGCGCGGCTGCTCCCGACCCGAGGAGCTAAGCCAGATGGGGACACGGCGGTCGAGATTGGCCGGCAGATTGCGCGGCAATCGGCTCTGCGCGCTCGTGTCCACTTCAAGCAATGCCAGGCACTCGGTGGCACCGCTCGGCTGGACGGCACCCGGCTGACATCACCAGATCATCACGGCCACGGCCATGTCTCGGCCGTACCGTCACGGCCGCCGGCCGGCCAGCTAAGGCTCGGCGGCCAGCGCGAGCAGGACACCGACCGGCCGGCCCGCTCCCGTTCGGCGGTAGGTCAGCGCGAGTCTGAAGCCGACCAACAGGCCCGCTCTGATTCGGCGGCAGGTCAGCACGAGCCTGGCGCCGACCGGCGAGCATGTGCTCGCGTCGAGCAGTGCTGGTTGGTGAAGCGCACCCACACATTGGGTGTTTGTCGCTGGTGCCAGCGGCTCGCCGTCAACGGCACCCCAGTCCGGCTAAACGCCCCAAGTGTATTCATCGGTCTGCACGGTTATAGCCCATCACGACTCATCCCGACGCTCTAATGAATAGGGCTGCTCTAACGCGTTTGTAAAGTGGTGTTTTGGAGGGGCTGGCATCTATAGATCATTTCCAACACGCGCGCTGAATGGAAGCGCACACAGTTCCGGGCGCGACTCACAAACAGCTCGCCGGTGCAGCTCTTCACAACACCGGAGGCCGGCCACGCCGGACGGCTCGGCCAGCATGCCAACCAGCCGCCGTCCGTTTGTCGGAGGAAGCATTGCCGAGCCGCGGTCACCGCCGTGCACGTACGCCGCCCCAGACGACGGCCCCGACACAAGTCACCCCGGATAACGGCCCCAACACACGTCACTCTGGACAACGGCCCCGACACAAGTCGCCCCGGACAACGGCCCCGACACAAGTCGCCCCAGATGATGGCCCCGACACAAGTCACCCCGGACAACGGCCCCGACACAAGTCGCCCCAGACGATGGCCCCGACACAAGTCGCCCCAGACGATGGCCCCGACACAAGTCGCGACGGACACTGGCCCCAACACAAGTCGCGACGGACACCGGCCCCGACACACGAGATGCACAAGAGATCGGCCACTGGGTGCCCGTTCGAGCACGCTACCGAGAAAAGAAACCACGCGGCGTGGTGTAGGTGTCGCACACGGCGTGCTCAGCGCATTGAGAGATTAAGATGACGAGATAGCCGTGCTTGATGTGACATAAAAGCAATTGCATTGACCGTCCGTTGCGATTGTGTCAGCGCCGTAGACGTAAATGCCGTCGCTAGTGGTCTACTTCTTATTGAAACGATGCTAAGCGGGTTTTTTATGTCGCACGAGCTGGTTCTCGTTTAGCGACATGTACGCGCCACCAACAGTGCTGCCATTAATCGTAAGGCCAACCAATTATGGAACATTATAGGGTATGCTTCTGTAGCGTTGCATCAGCTCATCATTTAGAAAAAGGTCATGATGTAAATGAAGCAACCATTCATATTATCAATAAACCGTGCGATCTTGTATTAGCTACGCCTCTGGTCATGCAGAGATAACGATATACAGAACGCATCTGATGCCTAAGTGAGAGCGTTCACTGTCCATTTAGCTCAGTAGTCGCGCTTGTTTTCTGCCTCGTTATCAACTACGTTGATAGCACACTGTATAACAACAATATTTACAAGATAGTCAATTCTTACAAAATAGCTGCTCCAGTTTTAGGCCCAAACGTAAGCATGACGTGACACAGAAAGCTGAATTTGGAGCAGGCGGTTGTGCTGCAGACCTGACCAGCTTGATTTGCTATCTTCAGTTTAATGTAGAATGTGTGCTGATGCGTTTTTCAATACATCAAACCAGCTAATCTTGAATTCAAATCAAATTGTCTTCGTGACATGCAGTTGGACTTCGAAGGATCATTGGGAATGACGGAAGATCACGGGGATCATCTATCGAATGTAAAGTATGCATCAAACTGGTCAAACATCTATCAAACTGGTGCGGATGCACCAACACCAGCTCGACTATTTGCACCACATATATCGCATGCTTCGGAAAACAATTAGCATTTTTAATACGAACAGAGGCGCAGAGCTTCAATATTTGTCATACATCTATGGACACTGCAATACGTCGCTAGCAGTGTCGCATATCTATTCGAGAATACATATGACTGAATTACAATCGGCTAAGTCGACAATTCGATGAAAGGAGACATAACGCTAACTGACATAATTTCAGTTCGGAATAGAATGCATAGAAAGTCAAACGAGCTAAGTGCGTGGACCTAGACATAAGGAGCATAGAGCCATGTGTTGGGCATCTATTGGAAGCACGCATGGACCGGCCCGGGATCTGAGCTACAAATATAAAGTACGGCAGATGAGGTGCGTGTGTGTGTGCGTGTGAGTTTTGCCAGCCTGCCACCGTGTGGTGATATCGGCTGGTTGATGAGGTGCCAATTTGAAACAGGAACGCCAACTGGATGGTTGCGTTCATCTACCAATCGGTATGACGTCTATGTAGGTCCTCATAGCGTGGGTAAAATATCTTGAACTTTCGTTGTTGCCAATGCACTGTAAATGTCTCCCAAAGGGCGTCCCTAAGTCAGCGATAGTCAATAAGGTACACAAGTTGTAGCTCAGTGTATCAGCACCAGTAATCCCGTGGATATGTTCTCTTGATCCATTAGCTTCTTCATGGCACAGTAATCGGGCATGTTTAACTGAAAGTAGATAATTGCAATGGTTCCCCCGGCCATTGATTGGAGACTACGTCTGGTATTGCTTTTGTGGTATGCCAGCTGTGAGTAGTATGTGCATAGCTTGCTGAAACACTTTTCTCTGAAGGCATCGATGATGAGCGTATGCGCTTTGTATTGGGGGCAATTTCCCTGATGTTAAGCATGACTGTCATGTGATATTCAGATTTATGCCTGACCGTTGCTTGAATCGTCGGAATAATTTATCCTCGATCCCTGATAAGCACTCTGCATAACCAGCCAGAGGATTCGCGCACGGTGGCGCGGGTTCTGCAGCCTGAACAACCCGACCAGCGCGTCCGCTCACGTGGAGCTCACAACGCACGCTCCTGCCGGTGAGGCACGTACCTCGAAGTTGAAGTTGGATGCGGCGCCGGCCGACGGCAGGTTCACGTTCATCGGCGGAACAGCGTCGTCCGACGAAACCGACCGGCCAACGCTCCACCTGGCCAGCGCGAGCCCGACCGGGTGCGGCGGGTCGACAGAGTGCTGCAGCACACACGTCCCTGCAACACGACTGCAGCTGCACTGGCGGCCGGCCGCCACATCTGTCGCGCCGCTCGGCCGCGCCGGGATGCCGCCGCGCGCTCCCATTGGTCGCATCTTCGTCTTGGGGGCAGTGGCTGACAGTAGAGCACGCTGCGCCAACCAGATTGGCGCGGCGCGCGGCACAGGGTGGCCGCGCGCTCTGAGCCGGCTGCGGCCGGCCGGCGGCGGGGCGGCCACCCTGTGCCGCGCCGGCCCGAGTCGGACAGGCTGTGGCCGCACTTCTGCATGTGCAGGACGGCGGAGGGGGAGGCAGGTTGGGCCCGCTGGTGGGTCGCCACTTAGCTACTGCGACGGCAAGCGCTCCGAAGGGTCGCACGGAGAATCGACCACGTGAACATAATATTAGCCTGGAAGAGAACTGCAAGAACATGAAGCCACCTATCAGTGTGATTTTGGTGGTTGGAAGCTGAAACTCATACAATGAACTGCAATTAAGCACCGCCTGTTTTTGCCATCTTCCCTAGCGCTCACGGGTGTTGTGATCCCGTCCACTGCCGTTTCGAAACAAGGACCTGAGATGAGACCAGGGGTGATCTAAATACATTATACATTAGTCTGCAGTGATCAACGATTCATTCGGATCCGTATGTGAATCAGCAAGCATGTCGCGGCTTAGCTACTGACCGGAGCAGGAATGTTAATTTCTAAATATCGAAGCAGAAGATATGGTCTACTTGATGACGACATAACAGGTGGCCTAAGGGACCTCTAAGATAGTTGCATAGCATGCGATGCAGAATTGACGGTGGGAGGGATACTGAAGGTCTGAAGGCGTTCAGATGTTTAATTGTCGAGTTTGCTGAAAGCAGTCAGTGAAAGTTGAGCGCGTCCTCCATCCAGAACTGAGTAAGCCAGATATGAAGCT
The DNA here is from genome assembly GCA_034440575.1 of Imbricaverruca yamaguchii. Classification (NCBI taxonomy): domain Eukaryota; kingdom Metazoa; phylum Arthropoda; class Thecostraca; family Neoverrucidae; genus Imbricaverruca; species Imbricaverruca yamaguchii. Next base: position 265,735 of record JAOTOL010001514.1, read on the forward strand.
TATTAACCCACTTTTAACTATACTACCGAGTTAATAGGGAGGGGAAGGTTCAGCGAAATGGACTCTGGTCGACCATGTAACCGAACATATCAAAGGAATAACGAAGCATGACAGCCTTGCAATGTCTGTCGTTACAATGCTCTCACTAAATTAGGTCAGTTGGTAAGTAGGAAGATATGGAAATGCTAAAAGTACAGCTCACAAATTACTCGCGGCGATTGTAAAAGACGCCGATTATGCAGGAACTAAGACCCGCAAAAGATTAAAGAGCACCGGACAGGTCTACGCCACACGACGTCAAATGTGGCGTTTCACACCGACATGGCGAGCCACGTGCCTGCCAAACTGGCCAGAGATAGCCACCGTTCACAGCAATTACTTTAACCCGTCCCGTCTCGGGGGTTCTTCAACCCCCCCCCCCCTCAGGTTGTTCGCGGATAGCGGAAGAACGGCGCGCGGCAGCGAGCCCAAATTTAGCATACCTTTTCCCACATCAGTTTGACATGCTGATTCAAAAATTTTAGGTCAGGTCATCTAGGGTCAACGAGTTAGTCAAGGTCAAGTGAGGTCACCTCCAAATTAGTTCAACCAGTCGTCACGCTTTAACGGATACATATATTTTTATGAAACTTTCAGCGTTTGCTTATCTTCAGGGATGCAACAAAACGTATCAGTTGAATTTTTCATTTTTTTTCGTTTTTGACTACATATAAATTTTGCGTATTTGCCAAATTGCAGTTCAAATAGAGGATTCTGGCTAAAGTAAGCATTTTTTATTAGGGCAAGTTGACTTCCAACAACGTTTCTCGGTCTGTTCTACCCATCGGAAAAGGAAAATTAAAGAAAACTTGAAAACTCAAAATTCTGGAATTTCCCCCCCCAAAAAAAAATTGTATTCTAGGGGTGCAAACAAAATTGTAGCCATGGTAGATTTCGCTGTCATTTTCTCATTCCAAATACATTTTTTTTTTTCATATATCCCCCAAAATATACTCCCCAGAGTCAAAAACATAATGTAAGTCGTGAAAAGTCGTGAAAATCTAGCCCCCCTGGTGACGTCACTTTTGGGGGAAATTGTTTTGGAGGGTGGACCCGGACCCTACTCGTCGAGCGCTTTCCGATGACACCGCTTTCGTTTTCGTGCGATGCTTAGTTTGGATTTTAGAGGTTGTCTTCAACTGCCCCCCCCCCGAGACGGGGTGGGAGGATTTGACCGGAAAGATGGCGGGGGTTAAACCTAAGCGGCGAGAAGCGAATGCGATTTTCGTTGCCACTGCGAATATTACAAACACGTGCAGGATTTGAAAGCCTCCATCTCTACAGCTGAACTGATGAGGAAACGGTAGTGTAAATTAGATATGTAGGCTTGTTCACACTTGTACTTTAACCTGGTAAGGTTGATTAACTCTCTGGATGTCAGGCTGTGCATCTAATATCAAAAGTTGTATTATTCGAAGACTGCTTGTAGACAAAGCACAAGAAGTTAATTCGGTCACGATTTCGAGAAAGATATGGGCAAAAATGTTTTAAGAAATAAATGTATAGGCCCTTAACACGCGCCCTGGAGGGGGGCGAAATCCACCCACCCTCCGGTTTTTCGTACTTGACTCCAGATTTTACCTCTCAATATACGCCATTTCTTGTGTGCCAGCTTAGAAATGACCAGCGCGTTGCTAAAAGCGGGACAAATGAAAATCGGCCTGGCATTTTCGAGTTAGAGGCTGCCAAATAAAAAAAAATTGCAGCACCGGACCACAAAGATCGGTATTGATGCGCTTCCCGTATATTGGCAAAAGGGAAGTGTTCTTAGCAACACTAGCGATTTGATTGCCTTTTGTTGCTATGCTATATAGTTTCAAAGTCATGTTAGGTCACCAAGGTCAAGTGAGATCAAGTTCATGACAGGTTAATGGAAACAAACTTGGTCAACTGAAATGTTGTTATACGTGCAAATGACTGTCATGCGATTAATGTCACTCCGCATGTTACTCCCTAAACATCCTGAAAACTACTTTCTGTCATTGTGTACCTAAGCCTTTCCGTACTATATTCATGTACTTCACTCCTTTCCTTGCGAAGCCGATTGCGCCGAGCTGTCCAACGGAACAGTCGGGCGGGCGGTTTCGGCAACTGGAACAGGTAACTGACCTGGCAAAGTGATGTTGTATAGGTGACGTAAGGTCAAATGCCGGGTCTAGCATCTGGATTGCATCACTAGTAATGCCCAAAATATCATTGGTGCCCGCTTTGGAGTAGTTATACGCAATCACAGCAGCCCATAACAATGACGAGCCAAGCCACGCAAATCCGGAAAAATTTGATATTTTGACCTCATTTGGCCTGGAAGATATTGGCCCAAAAATCATGAAATTTGCACACAATCGAGTTTACCACCGTACGTATAAACCCTGTACATTTCGTTGTTGTCGCTTTAATAGGAGCCGAGGTCTTAGGGGGCCGAATCCGCCCCCTCCAGTGCGCGTAATTTTTAGAGGCCCTCCAGGGCGCACGTTAATATCCGTTTTCAAATTCATTGTGTCACTCTTTTAATCCGTTTGCCTACGTAAAGATGCAATCATGCTTTCCAGAGTTACATTTGAGTCTCCGGGCTGACAACTTATTACAATCCACGAACCACCATAATTTTTAACTACCTGACTCCCTATGCACGCGTTATTTTACGTTCCTTGTTAATTTGTTCCTTGGATAATCAGTGTAACTGTACACTGAATTAGCTAGATTCCTTGAACTATAAATATGATCGATAGTGAAAGAATCAAGACAGAAAATCGTAACGGACAGATAAACGGAATCCACATACCTTAATTTGGGTGGCAGGTTCCCGTAAAAGTAATGAGAACTCGTTGTCACACCCAGAGGATTTGCAAGGGCCAGTTTTGGATTAACAGTCGTAAAATCTCGTGCGATATTAGAGCACAAAAAATGACTGGCTTTCTCTGGCCACATCACAGAAGATCAAAGCAGAAGTCAAGCGGTTTATCATGAGTTTATTGCACATGGCTGAGCTGCTGTGGTAATTAGATTGCGGTGGGACAACTGTGATGGATGCAGCTAAGACGTTAACTGCATGGTTGTGCTGGATAATTACTGGTATGTGTATGGTATCTGTGGTCACGGTATCTGAGTGATTTCACCCAGGCACTCCTTTGCATCCCGGATTGAATAGTATGCCTTGTGCGTCAGTTCACATGTTGAATAATTGTGCGGAACTAATTGTTCAAATTTTTGACTATTTAACCAAAGATTTGTTCCGAGGTTTGGAAAACCCACCTTTCTCTTGAATCAGGAAGGCTAAAAAACACTGTCAGCATAGCCTTAATACTCTTAGTACCTCAACGGTTGCACTGAGCATGTGTGATGACAGAACCGTCACCACACATAACATTTATTCACTCTTGCTTCCGCATGGCTTAACCTTAAACTTTCACTTACTTAACTTAACTTAGTGTAACCTGTCAAACTAAATGCTCATGCGGACTGAGATGAATTCCTGTGGCATTCCACAGGAATTTATCTCATAGGAGTCGTCCCATGTGTCCATGGACCTCTACGTATTCTAGCATAACCATGATTTCACAAAGAACTGCATCGCATCAATTGTGGTTGCTTAGAGTACCACAAACCACAGTTATATGGACGCCGTTATCGTCCCGGATTATTGTTTGCTCTTTATCAAATTGGAGCAGCCGGAATCGTTCTGAGATACCTATAGAGTAAGGGTGTGTGTGTGTCCTCTTCCTATGTGGAAGGGATAATATATCGATGCCCGGGGTGAAGCAAATACGATTTAAAGAGGAATAGCATTACTGTCTTCAGACAAGTCAGATTTTGCACCACAAATGATGTCAGATTTGTCGGACACAACGAAGGGTGCGGTACAGCCATCAAAATCATGTCGCAGAGTCTCCGGGATACTCCCATTGTTCTAGGCTTAACGTCGTGGTTTTACTGAAGGGCATGTTTTTGTATTCAAAATGTTGTCTGGAACAGCCATCGCGTCAAGCCAGTCGCAAATTTTCCGACCGAATTGTACATGAAAGCCATGGCAGCTACTTAGCTTGCATAGCAGCATCTGACCTTCTGGCTCCTTCCATCCATTAGGGTAGGTCGAGGTAAGTTGAACCAATTTTGAGTTGTTCTTTTCTCAGTTTTTGGTTTTTTGTTAAGTTGTTTATTTTGAGTTGTTGTGACGTATCGATCTTGTATCAACTTATCCCAGGTGTAGGGTACGTTCATCTTTGTGGTGTGATAAGGTGTTTGCAAGCTTTATTGATGTAAACAAATGATGCGACGATTAACGAGGATTTTTATCTTGGTGTTGCAGGCTTATGGTCACTACTTGTCACCCACATGTTCTGGTGCAAGAACATGAAAGTATCAGACAAAAAAGTATACGTCCAGTACTTCGAGGTAGATTTCCACAGTCCTTGTATTTAGTTTTGTCACACCATAACTCATAGCATAACAATCTACTCAATGCCATTAGGATGAACGACGATTTTTGGTTCATTCATGTCATGTTTCATAATAAAAATATCATAAGCATGTAACGCATTAATAGCCCACGGCTCACCCACGGTTCATCTTGCCCGTCCTGATTCCATAACTAGCCCCAAATCGATCTAACTTCAAGTAAAATATGGCTGCCTATATTCTCATCATCCTATGCTAAAATGGCTTGGGTGGAATTTATGAGAAAATATATGATTACTGATCGTATGCATGATTGCACTTGTGTGCTTTGATTTGAACCCTATCTGTTGAGAAATCTGTTGCGGATGAGGAAGGAGGGAAAACGACACATCGGGCATACAGACAAAGCCCAACTTGAATCTCACGCACACATGTGGATGGTATCCTCGTTCATTCAGGTAATGCCGTCATTGAGTAATTTGTTCTGGAACCAAGAGCTGCATAGAAATGAAACAAACAAAAAATTCGAGCAAAACCTCAGCAGATCAGCCCTCAAATCAGTTAATTGTTCCGCCGACGGCCGACTGGCGAAGTGGCCACGACGACCTGGCAGTGTGGCCAGGAGGGTCCGACATTGTGGCCAGGAGGGTCCGACATTGTGGCCACGACGACCTGGCAGTGAGGCCAGGAGGGTCAGACATTCTGGCCACGACGACCTGGCAGTGTGGTCAGGAGGATCCGACATTGTGGCCAGGAGTTCCGACATTTTTGGCGACGACAACACGGTAGTGTGGCCAGGAGGGTCCGACATTGTGGCCAGGAGGATCCGACATTATGGCCATGACGACTTGGCAGTGTGACCAGGAGGGTCCAACATTGTAACCAGGAGGGTCCGACATTGTGGCCAGGAGGGTCCGACATTGTGGCCACGATGACCTGGCAGTGTGATCAGAAGGGTCCGGTAGTGTGATCAGAAGGGTCAGACAGTGTGATCAGAAGGGTCCGACAGTGTGATCAGAAGGGTCCGACAGTGTGATCAGAAGGGTCCGACAGTGTGACCAGTTAGGGGAAGCTAAGTGAAGAAAACAGTTTAGTAGTGCTATCAGTGTAAACACCCAACCACTGGTTTCTCACATATTCCACCCAGCAACAAGCCCATGCTTAGCTGGATGGAGATGTGGGAGGATCCAAAGTAAAAAAATAATTACAAATCAGTAGTGCTCACCACCATCCGGCCACAAACCAGCAGCTAACATTATAATTTAGACCCTAATTTCTTGTTGGGGTGGATCCAGGGTCAGTCATTTGCCTTCTTTGGGTATGACTACTAACATCATTCTTTATTATTAGTTTTACTGCTCTAATACCCGATGCTTTGTATGCTTGTTTATTTGTTTTCCATCTCTTAGCTGGGAGTGCCGCGACTTTACTGTTTATTTTATAGTGTTAATGTAAGGTGCTTGCAGTCGTTGGGTAGGGGGAGGGGGCGCTCTTGGTCACCTGATCTTGGGTGGCGGACATTAAAAAAACAAAGCAAAAAAAAAAAACAAAGTGTTTTCTTCCGGCTCTTTCGTTCTGTTTAATCAGAATATTTATGGTTAATAGCATACAATGTTCATCTAATGAAAATCGCATTGTTTTTCAACATGCACAAAACAACTCAGCCCACCAAAAGGTATACACAGTGGATAGCCTGGTATATTTTCATCAGATATACGCTCTGCGCATGCGCGAGCCCAATTTGTTCCGCCCACAGTCCTCGGATCACACACATATCATATTTGAGGCTGGCCCATCGACACATTGTTGGTCTGAATGTCCACCGTACGGAGCGAGAATTGTTCCAAAGTTGATGGCGTAAACTTGGCGCATCTCCGCTTCTCGCACTTTCCAGGCCCTTCACCCGTTTCCTCAAGTCTTCAGTTCTCTCTTTCCCTTTCTCTGTCTCTCTTTCTCTAAGTATGTACATATATGCATATATATATATATATATATATATATATATATATATATATATATATATATATATATATATATATCATATCATATTATATACATATATATGTACATATAGGTACACATGTGCATATATATATATATATATATATATATATATATATATATGTATGTGTGTGTGCATTAGTAAAGTCATAGCAAATCCCTAGCAAATCCATCCCATTTTCACACCATCCTCTTGAATCTTTGCAACCTATTGCATACCTCCAGGTAGCTCGAGTACAGTCTCCTTTCCCTTGAATTTGTTAAGTAAGGTGTCTCTCAAGGTAGAGCAAATGCCCTCTCCAGACACATTCAAGTATACAAAATTCTTGACATTTTCTGAATCAAGCAGACGAGTACCGTCCACCACTCACCATGAAAATGTTTGGACCTACACCTGAATCTAGTATCACATGGGGTAGCGCCCTTTCCACAATTTGCTTGTTTCAAGACGTTGAATTCTAGCAGCACCAACTTTCTACCCAAGTTGGGTTGATTTGGTTAAACGCCTTTTACACTGAACAGCAAAATTGATTGGTCAGTTCTCTCATTGGATGAGGTAAGCTTTGCCTGGAAATGTCCTCTGTTTCTGGATGGCTTGATCCGCCATACCACCCATTGAATTGGGCTACGTTCGCCCCGAGTGTTTCTGGAAATGAGCAGTGTTTAATCATGCGAAAATAATGCAATTATACAATACTGTACCTGCGATTTCTAGAATTCTGGCAATGGCGTCACCCCAGGAGATTCCCGTTCCGATGTTATCTCCTCTGCAAATTCGACGACACATAGCGGGCGTGCCAGTTCATTAGGAATACGTCAATTCAGATAAGCGATACGATCTGTGGATGTTCCAGGCCGACATTTCTGGTTGTTATATTTGCTTTGTCAATATATCACACTGGACAATCGACTACACCGCACCATCCATGTTCCTAATGCTAAAGCAAAGGCGAAATCTGGGAGCACGTTGATCTTCGAACGGAATTGGCGAACGCTGACGGTTGCGATACCGGCAGTAAACTGGCATCCGTCGACATAGAAATGATTAAACTATCCAGCACAAGGGGCATAGGGCAGCAGCTATGCATGTACTACTTTATTTTTATCTCTACGATTATCTTCAAGAGGCTGAGTAGCGCGCGCCACGGCGACTGGCATTCATCCCTGTGGCGTTCTTACGGCTCACGTCTCCTGCGCAAGGCGTGAACGAAGCGGGAAGCAGTGTGGCTCCGCGTGGCCCCTAGCCAGCCAACACACTGTCCCCTAGCCAGCCAACACACTGTCCCCTAGCCAGCCAACACACTGTCCCCTAGCTAGCCAAACACACTGTCCCCTAGCTATCAAACACACTGTCCCCTAGCCAGCCAACACACTGTCCCCTAGCTAGCCAAACACACTGTCCCCTAGCTAGCCAAACACACTGTCCCCTAGCTATCCAACACACTGTCCTCTAGCCAGCCAACACACTGTCCCCTAGCTATACAACACACTGTCCCATAGCCAGCCAACACACTGTCCCCTAGCTATCCAACACACTGTCCCTGACCAGCCAAACACACTGTCCCTGACCAGCCGAACACCTGTCCCTGGGCAGCCAAACACACTGTCCCTGACCAGCCAAATACACTGTCCCTGACCACATAAACACAATGTCCCCTAGCCAGCCAACACACTGTTCCCTAGCTATCCAACACACTGTCCCCTAGCTATCCAACACACTGTCCCCTAGTCAGCCATCACACTGTCCCTAGCTAGCCAAACACACTGTCCATGACCAGCCAAACACACTGTCCCCTAGCCAGCCAACACAATGTCCCCTAGCTAGCCAAACACACTGTCCATGACCAGCCAAACACACTATCCCCTAGCCAGCCAACACACTGTCCCCTAGCTAGCCAAACACACTGTCCCATAGCCAGTCAACACACTGTCCCCTAGCTAGCCAAACACACTGTCCCCTAGCCAGCCAACACACTGTCCCCTAGATAGCCAAACACACTGTCCCCTAGCTAGCCAAACACACTGTCCCCTAGCTATCCAACACACTGTCCTCTAGCCAGCCAACACACTGTCCCCTAGATATACAACACACTGTCCCCTAGCCAGCCAACACACTGTCCCCTAGCTATCCAACACACTGTCCCTGACCAGCCAAACACACTGTCCCTGACCAGCCGAACACCTGTCCCTGGGCAGCCAAACACACTGTCCCTGACCAGCCAAATACACTGTCCCTGACCACATAAACACACTGTCCCCTAGCCAGCCAACACACTGTTCCCTAGCTATCCAACACACTGTCCCCTAGCTATCCAACACACTGTCCCCTAGTCAGCCAACACAATGTCCCCTAGCTAGCCAAACACACTGTCCATGACCAGCCAAACACACTGTCCCCTAGCCAGCCAACACACTGTCCCCTAGCTAGCCAAACACACTGTCCATGACCAGCCAAACACACTGTCCCCTAGCCAGCCAACACACTGTCCCCTAGCTAGCCAAACACACTGTCCCATAGCCAGTCAACACACTGTCCCCTAGCTAGCCAAACACACTGTCCCATAGCCAGCCAACACACTGTCCCCTAGCTAGCCAAACGCACTGTCCATGACCAGCCAAACACACTGTCCCCTAGCTAGCCAACACACTGTCCCCTAGCTAGCCAACACACTATCCCCTAGCCAGCCAACACACTGTCCCCTAGCCAGCCAACACACTGTCCCCTAGCTAGCCAACACACTATCCCCTAGCCAGCCAACACACTGTCCCCTAGCCAGCCAACACACTGTCCCATAGCTAGCCAAACACACTGTCCATGACCAGCCAACACACTGTCCCCTAGCCAGCCACACGCCCTGTCCCCTAGCTAGCCAAACACACTGTCCATGACAAGCCAAACACACTGTCCCCTAGCTAGCCAAACACACTGTCCCTGACCAGCCAAATACCTGTCCCTGGGCAGCCAAACACACTGTCCCTGACCACCTAAACACACTGATTCCGGGCCAGCCAAACACCCTAAGGAGCAAAGCCCAATGCCTAAAACACTGCTCCAGCACGCATCCATAGAGCAGCGTTCCATCACCGTAAAGATCACCCCCATCCCCCCACCCACGTATGCACACACACACTCATACACAAACACACACATACACATACACAAAACACACGCACACACCAACACACACACACACACACACACGTACACACACACACACACACACACACACACACACACACACACACACACACACACACACACACACACACACACACACACACACACACACACACACACACACACACACACACACACACACACACACACACACACACACACACACACACACACACACACACACACACACACACACACACACACACACACACACACACACACACACACACACACACACACACACACACACACACACACCATGATAGAAGTACGCCACCGGCGACTCGGATCGGAACACAGAAGTCGCCGAGCGGCGCGTTTTTGTGTCGACCCGCTATCGGAAGATGCGCCGATAACCCCGAGCCTCCCAGCAGCAATGCCGAGGAGGCTTTCGGTGTTAGTGCGGTGCTTAGCGCGGTTTTATTGTGTGCACTGGGAGGTGGCGGAGCGCAGAGTGCCGGCGCCGGCCGCCCGCCGACCGGTGACGTCATCGTGCGGCGGGTCGGCGCTGATTGGCTGACGACGCTGCCGAGTGACGTCATGTGGCCGGCCGGCGCGAGATGTCGCCACTGGGCACGACGGCCGCGTTCGGGCGTGTCGAGCGTGGGTCGGGCGACTCTGGTGAACCTGAGTGACTTCAGCTGGTCCGCCTGTGATTGTTTTCACGCGCACCAGAAGTCGCTTTTTCTAGAGATGCACACAATATAATGCATCGTGTGTGTGTGCATCACATACCCATGGTGCATGCATGTTAACCGGTGGATTAAGACGCTCACTCTGTCGTGCTAGACTGCCAAGTATTGTGCTACTTGCATCGCATATGCTAAAGTCACAACTGTGCTAGTATAATTCGAGGCCTACTGTTGGTTGTAGGTTGCCACTATAATATTACCCGAAATGTCAATCAATCGACATCGATGAAATACATCAGTAGCTTAATCTTCAATAGTATCTGTACCTTTGCCGCCAGCGAGCTCAAAGCTAGGGTACCTTCAAGTGAACAACTGGCTACGACTAAGGGAAAACATTACATCCCCGGCAATCTTATATCAAGTCAGCATGACGTCATATATCCTTGTATGGTTGCTAACATAATGTGGTCCAGATGCTGTCAGGTTAGACTGAATACATGCACGCGACTGAGAAGACATTTAGGTGTGGAGAAGACATCATGCTTCACGTGTGATTAGTCAATCTGTCCCGCCCAGTTTCTGATTCATGGTCAAGGTCATGTTAGGTCAAGTATGTTAGCTTAGCATGCGTGATTTTCTTATGCTTCTGAGGAATTTTGGTACGCAGGTGTAACCACTGAGGGGCTGGAGTACATGTCCCCTCAATTTTTGAAAAGTGGCGATTTGTCCTCCTTAATTTGTCCCTGTCCCCCAAGCCTCAGCTACCTGAGCATCATCGCCGCAAAATTATACACAATCATTTATAAAGTGAAAATACAAGAGAATCACAAAACAAAATTAAAAGCCCACCTAGCCAATCAACGGGCTTCACAGGTCATCTGTCATCGCAAAATATCCGAATCGTAAATCAGCAAGCGTTAGAAATGTCTGCTTCCAATCCATTCTTCAATAAAATGAACCTTGGCCATTTTCTTTTTTCGCTTGGGTGGAAAATTGTGCTCTGCTAGGCAACAAATTTGCATTATCACAAGGCTTTATATGTCTTAGATTGCATTTCCCTGCTCGTATATATCATGATATATCATGAACAAATGAGACTTTGGGTGTACTTTGGTATTTTCAAGACTATTGAAGGAAGTCATGGGCAGCCTTAAGCACATACGTCAAGTTAACATCGTATTCGTATTTGTATTAAGCGACGAGTTCGCCGGAGGCGTATTTGCATTGGCATCGGCATTCAGTGATTGGTGTATGATCGTTCGAATGAATTACCACAAATGCTTCCGCCTGTGTTGAACACGCTGGAAGGAACTACATAGGTCTCACTTTTTTCCTTTTTTTCTCTTTTTTCACTTTACCACTTTAACGGTCAAGCTTCAACACAAACCGGTTCCATCGGTTACCTCCCATTTTTTCTTTTTCACCCAAACACGCCCACATCTGGAATCAATCAATAGCCCTGTAGTGAACCATTGTGCAGCATTTCAAGTCGGTACATGTAAAGGTCAAACTTCTAGGTAAAAAGCTAACTTGATTTATTAGGTAGCGATACTGAAGCGATATCGACAGAACGCGAGGTTCAGTTGCTATCGCTTCAATTTCAATCAAATGTGCGTCATTCGACGTAGCTTGTTATACAGTATCAGAAAGCCAAGCAATTGAATCTCTTTTTTTCAAGGTCGAAGTCCAAGCTGATCCTTCAGTCGCCCATTATTTTTCGGTTTCTCTCAAACCTATCCAAATCTGGTATCAAGCAATATCCAGTGGTGACCACTCGTGTAACATTTCAAACCAGGACATGTCAAGGCCATAGGTCAAGGTTCAATGTTGAGGTTTCGTTGCTATGGCTTCAATTTGCAGAAAATGAATATCTTTCGTGTTGTGTCATTCGTATTGTTTTGCTGTGCAGTATCAGAAAGTTAATATTTCTAAATAATCCTGACGGGTCAAAATTCAAGCCGATTTCTTGGGTCGCCTAACATTTAAAAAATGTTTTTCCCCAAGCCTACCCGGAACCAATATCAAGCAACAGCACATGGTGAACCCTGGAGTGAGTAACATTTATAAACTGGGGCATTTCAAGATCAAACCTGAAGGTTAAAGGCTAGTTTGAATTTTCTAAGTTCTCCCGATTCGTCGCTATGAGTACAATTTGCACCACGTGAGTGTCATTCGATGTGGCTTGTGCCGTGTTATAATTCCACCAAATAGAACTAATCTCTAAGGTCAAAGATGAAATCGATTTCTTTAGTCACCTCGCACTATTCTACTCGTCCCAACCTATCCATATCTGGTACTAAGCAATAGCTGTGGTGCACCTCAACTAACGTTTAAAACCGGAACATGTCAATGTCAAACCACAAGACCGGAGTTTGGTTTAAATTGTTTGAAATCTTCGCGCTTCATCGCTATGTCTTCAACTTTCATCATGTTGAGTCATTCGACGTGCCGTATCGTACTCTAGCACACTGTTGAGAAAACACATTGATTTTGTAAGAAAAATGTCGATCTCATTTCTTCGGTCGTCCGGCGTTTCTTCGTTTTTTTCCAAAGCTGCCCATGCTTGGCATCAATAAATAGCCCGTGGAAATCCATCGATCAACATTTCAACACGGGACATGTGAGATCAAGTCTCAAGGTCAATGATTAGTTTTCAGAGTCATCACGTTTCGTGTGTATGGCTTCTATTTGCATTATGTGGGTGTCATTCGACGTGGCTTGTCGTACGGTATCAGAATATTGAGATATCGAAATATCTTCAAAAGTATCGAAGGTCCGGCGTATGTACAGTGATTGAGTGTAATATGAATAAGAGAGTCAAATCTATTTTTGTTTACAGCCGTTGTGATAGCACGCGTTCGTATCCAATATGACTAGGGGCTCCCAAAGAAATCCGTCGTAGCCTGCTCGGACGGTGCTCTCATCGCTGGTTTTTAATGTACACTGCCACATTGCTGTTCCGGACAAGCGAGTTTCCTGTTGCTTGTCACGCTGCAGAGTGAGTTTGCTGTTGCTGTATGCGAAACCTCCTGCCAGTACGGCTCCTCCTATGTTGGTGAAACCGGCAGCCAAAAAAGTGTCCGCCTGAAGGAACGCGAGGCGGATCTCAAATATGGGCGTGGCGACACTTCCCCACTAGCCGAGCACTGGCTCAGGTGTTGACAAGGATTCGACCCCTCCCAGGCGACTACACGATCTGTAGAAAAGCAGTAGCATCGCCGCGTGGTGAGGCAGGCGATCGATATCAGGATGAGCAAACCCTCACTCAACCAGAGTGGTGGGAAGTTCAAATTGAGCCAAATATGGGAGTGTTCCGCCAAAGAATACCAGAAGCCACCAGTAACACAAAGTTCAGACCATTTAGGAATTTAGGTGTGATCATCCAGTTGTGTGTAGCGAAAGAGTCATGACGCCGTTGTGCGGTGAGGGCATTATTGTCTGTTTTATCTCACCGGGTATGTGTTGCTGTTTCTTTTGTCACTGACAGCGGACGACCTTCAGGCTTTCTCATGTGACTTCTCCTAGCTGGAGTTTGTGCTTTGTCTCATTTAGGGTATTTCCCTCTAGAAAACCTGCCAATAAAGGTCGATGTTCAATAAAGTCAATGAAGGCCTGATTTTTTCGTTTAACCAGAGCGAGTCCGATTAATTAAGCATTTTGATCATCGAAAACATGTTTGTTGTTTTACATTTTGTCAGATAGATGATGAATCTACAATTTCACGCGGTTAGATGTGTGACCCTTAATGTTCCAGAGGACAAGGCAGGCCACGTGAATTTGGATCACGATGGGATATTGTATAAATTAATGTAAAGTAAAAGTTTAATGTGAAACTGCCTTTTTGGTACCGTTTTTAGCTTCAAAACGTTGGATTCAAGTTGTAACTTTGTTTTGCCACAAAACCATGGTATGACGAACTTTCAAAATTTCAGAGGGTACAACCATGGTATGACGAACTTTCAAAACTTATAAACCGTTGATCGGATTGCCCTCCAATTTGCACAGCTGGAATCGGAGCTCGGAATTGCACTATGCAGTCATTTTTATCAAAATATGAAAGATGAGGAGGTTGGGTACCAGTCGATCTGTCGTGGTTTACATCCCATGCCACGATGCATGTCACGGAAGATATGCAGCGCTATAGCATGATGTCCTTAGTGTCCTTTTTATCTAGGTACAATGATCGACCTCACTCCAAGATAATGTTCAGTTCTTCATTCGAATTCAGTGCTCTTTTAACCATAGGAAACTGAACGGGAGAAGTATTCAGCAAAGCTTTCACAATTTTCTAGAATAAAACCATATCGCCCAATAACCTAAGAGGTAATTGGTCTTCATGTTACGGATCATTAAGAGGTACGGGAAAAAGACATAAGTTGTCATTGTATGTGCACACTGTCATCTTACGTGTGATCTTACGTGCACCCAAACATGCCACAGGCGCCCCACCAGGTGCTTTCGCAGTGGTGCCGCTCCAAAGAAATGGCACTCCTCCAGACAACTGCCCCATGACAATTGCTGGATTTACCGTATTACAACATTGCTTTCTCGCGGTTATGAACTCCGGCTAGTTATAAAATTGTGTGCATTCACGTGAGGCTTCTCATGCAAATTTGACAACTTCTGTTGAACCATTAAGAGGAAAGCAGACAATTAAAAAAGTCGTATTTTATGTGACACCGAACTCTCGCTAATTCCCTTCGTGTACCTAATGATTTTACCTTCGATTTTACTTTATGCACTCGATACCTTAACCCGTCTCGTCTCGGGGGGGGTCTTCAACAGTTCCCCCTCAGGTTTTTCGCGAATAGCGGACGAACGGCGCGCGGCAGCGCGACAAAATTTGGCATCCCCTTTCCACATGAATTTGACATGCTGATTCATAATTTTTAGGTCACGTCATCTTGGGTCAACGAGTTAGTCAAGGTCAAATGAGGTAACCTCCAAAAAAAGTTCAACCAGTCGTCACGCTTTAACGGATACAAATATTTTAATGAAACTTTCAGCGTTTGCTTATCTTTACGGATACAATAAAAGTATGAGTGGAATTTTGCATTTTTTTTCGTTTTTGACTACATATACATTTTGCGTATTTGCCAAATTGCAGTTCAAATATAGGATTCTGGCTAAGGTAAGCAATTTTTATTGGGACAAGTTGACTTCCAACACCGTTTATCGGTCTGCTCTACCCATTGGAAAAGGAAAATTAAACAAAACTTCAAAACTCAAAGTTTTGAAATAAAAAAAATATATATTTTTGGGGGGCCAATACAAATTATAGCCTTGGTTGATTTCGCTGTCCTTTCATCATTCCAAATAAATTTTGTTTTTCATATATCCCCCAAAATGGATGCCCCAGAGTCAAAAACATAATGTAAGTCGTGAAAAGTCGTGAAAATCAAGCCCCCAGGTGACGTCACTTTTGGGGGAAATTGTTTTCGAGGGTGGACCCGGACCCCACTCGTCGAGCACTTTCCGATGACACCTCTTTCGTTTCCGTGAGATGCTTAGTGTGGATTTTAGAGGGGGGTCTTGCACCCCCCCGAGACGGGGTGTGAGGATTTGAACGGAAAGACGGCGCGGGTTAATTCGATACCTTATCGGTATACCTTATCCAAGTGTGTATTACACCGGATCGAGTGAATATGGCTAGGTAGGTATTGGTAAGTGTGCAAAACGTTGGTGGATTGTTCCCTTGATATTTCGGATGTGATATTGGTTACAGTGCTGTACATCGTTTTTCCCAGGCTTATATAATCTTTCTGTATAATCTTTACAGGCTTCATCATTCTAAAATCTGAACACTTTATGACTTGATGACTTTGTGATTTCCTATGGAACTCCCTATCGTTGGTATGAAGACTTTAGGTCTGTTTGCTATGCATACGGCTATATGATATGATATGGGAGATCCCGGGCAAGCAATTAAGGCAGCTTCCTCATTTGTGTGTGCATGACGGCGTATGTGATGTCGATATTTGACTTGTAGAGCAACATTCGGTATACTATTACTAAAATATTCCTTGTTTATCTGTAACGCTCGTGCTAACTACGAAACTACTTTTCACTGGCCAAAATCGCTTCAAGTTCGATTACCCAGGATACGCATATTTTTTATATTAACTTGGCCTTCATTAGCACACAATTTAAAATCCTACTAATGTAGAGGCGAATGGCAATAATTGGGTCCCAATATGATAACAACTTTACAAGGTATTCTGAAGGAAACAGTGACGTTCTTCCATAGCAACCTACAAAAACATCGGCACTAATTAAGTCCCTTTAACATTCATATGCTATTTGTGGGGATCGGAAATTAAGCGGAGTGTCAATGGAGCGTTGCCATGCGAAGGTAGAACATGCCAACACCTGCTTGTATCGCTTCGCATCTGGCGACAGCAAGAAGCTCCGGCAACGACGAATGGAACCGAAATGTAAACAGCCATTTGCTGTGAGTTGTGAAACGTGGAGAGTGAGGCATGCGGATATTTTTACATAGCGACTTAATGCGAATTGACTTATCATTCCTGCACTGTGACCATGAGAGACGATAATTGTCTCGTACTTCTTGTGCTCGGCTACACTCTCGAGCACCGTTCGCCGTCTGTTGGGGCGCGTCTCCACGGTACGACGGGCTACTGGGCTATGCGGCACCAGATGCAGGGCTGTTTGGAAAATCGCTGCAGAAGCAGCTCGTTTGCACTGAAACTCTTTATTTATTTTCGAACATCTTTGCTGTCTTCACGCAGTGAAGGAAACGCTTTTCATCTACGCCTTCCTTGCAACCGCTTCACTTGGGCTTGGTAGAGGACCCACGGTCCGAATAGAAAAAAATAGTGTTGGCAAAGTGCCAACCGTTAGATATGGTGTACGTTAATGAATCGACGCGTTAAGCCGACCTACGTGGCATCCACTATCAGACAGGTAAGATAAAAAAGCTGTGGCAAACACACTAAGCGGTACAGGGGAAGGGGAACATACATGACAAACATTGCATACAGACAGCTATGCATGACACGCGACAGAACATTTGGAGGGTGGCCAGCATCACGGCCTCCGGACAATCCACGATCTGAAAGCGTAGCGAACGATCGGGTCCCGCTCCGATGGTGCTCCGTTTCCGCCCCTCCGTTATTTCCGGCATGCGTTTGAAGCTGGCTTAAAGCGCTCGTCCGGTATATTTGTATTCCATCACTGCATAACATGGTTGCACCAGTGCAGTGCTTATTGATATACTACGTGGTGAACCTGCGTTATTGCACCCATGGTTGGAGATCCCGGTTGGTCGGAGTGTGGGGGGGGGGGAGTCTGGACCTTCGGATTTGATACCCTGCCAATATGTGTATTCATAATTTTCCATATTCAGTCTGAAAATCTGTCTTGAAAATATGAACCTGGAACACCCTGGCTTCGTGATAGACATATAGCTCTGATTGTACCAGTGATGTGATGTGGATGTGTTTCGTAGCGGCACATGGGCACAAACGGCGGATCGACAGACACAGTTTGCAATCCACCGCGGTCAGCCGCCCAATTGTTGCTGCTTACTTCTGCATGCTTTTCTACAGGTAGCCATAAATCCCAAGCTCAGCATCACCTCAATGGCACAGTCGATTAATGCATCAGCTGGGAGTGCACGAGGCTCTTCGCTTAAGTCTGATCCCGGACAGGCTTTTCATCAGGCCGGCTACTACCCAGAAGATGGCAGTAACTAGCAGCATGATCTGCTGCTAAGCAGATCCTTCGGTCCGGTGGCACACTCCAAGGGCATGGCCTGGCCTCGCCGAAACAGTCACCTGTTCACCGGACTCGAGAACTCTGGGTAGCCCCGTCGTGTGCCCTGCGTGCTACGACGGAGAGCCTGAGAACATGCATGTGGCCAAGACTGTCCCGCAATGGCGCCGAAAAATAGATTATCTTGTTCATATTGTGTGTACGTACGAGTATATCTGTCGTAGTGTATATATGTATGTATGTATGCCATAGTGTGTGTAAATGGATGTATGTCGTAGTTTGTGTGTATGTACGTGTATGTAAGTCATGGTGTGTATATGTATGTCTGTCATAGTGTGTGTATGTATGTCTGTCATAGTGTGTGTGTGTATGTATGTCGTAGTGTCTGTGTGCATGCCTCTCATTGTGTGTGGATGTATGTCTGTCGTAATGTCGGTGTGCATGCCTGTCATTGTGTGTGTATGCATGTCTGTCGTAGTGTCTGTATGTATACCTGTCATTGTATGTGGATGCATGTCTGTCATAGTGTCTGTGTGCATGCCTGTCGTAGTGTGTGTATGCATGCCTGCCATATCGCGTGAGCAGTGCAATAATGCCAAATAGGAGGTCTAAAACTATTTATTCACTGAAAAGGTCCAAGGATTCGTTAGTGAATGATTCACTGGTCGGCAGCAAGACGTGCGTTGAAGTCCCTCAGTCAGCAGCAAGACATGCGTTGAAGTTCCTCAGTCGGCAGCGAGTCGTGCGTTGGAGTTCCTCAGTCGGCAGCAAGACATGCGTTGAAGTCCCTCAGTTCAGCAGCAAGACATGCGTTGAAGTCCCTCAGCCAGCAGCAAGACATGCGTTGAAGTCCCTCAGTCGGTAGCGGGACGTGCGTTGAAGTCCCTCAGTCGGCAGCGGGACGCGGGTTGAAGTTGCACGGGTTGATCGCTGTTCGGCCCAGGCACTTCAGCTGGCGGCTGAAGGGAGGGAGTGTTAGCTATCCGGACCAAGTGGGTGCAGTAGCGACATGCTCAGCTTTCATTTAGTCGCACCGTGTGGCTAAAGTTGTCAGACCAGGTAGGCACCGTGGGGCTGAAGTTGCCAGACCAGGTAGGCACCGTGGGGCTGAAGTTGCCAGACAAGGTAGGCAGATTCATTGTAAAAAGCAGGGCGTAGGGTGGCCTCCGATCAACGCTCAGCGGAGCAAATGCATGCAGAATACACTCAGCGAGCGTTGCAGTTGAAATGAGTTCGACAAATCATCGCCACATCACATATACCGCGTCACATGTACCGTGCTTGTAAATCAGCCAGCGGTCTTTCAGGCAAGAAAACAGTAACATCAGCTCGCATATCTCGAATTTACACTCGACCCGAATCCTACTCTATCTTATTCCCACTCTATCTGACGCCATTTAGCCAACATAACACCTACATAGTACTATGGCAGGAGACCCATATGCTATGACAAAGTTACTACGTTGTACACGGCGTGCCGAACCAAATATGCTATCTCTAAACGTACAAGAATGCAATTTGCATGCACCAGAGCACAAGAATCAACATCAAACGATGCTGACAACATGAAGCGGTGCCAGAACCGTGCTTAGTGTCAGATGAGCCGGAATCATCATGAAGGCAATGCATGCTGACGCTATCTACGCGCAAACTCGGTCCGATCTCGTCACCTGGAAGCGAACCGGTCAGATGCAATCGCGACGTAGCCGGATTTTGTGAGGCCACCTGGCGCCAGTCAGGGGCTTCAGCCTCGTCACCAGGGACACTGGTCAGACCGACATGATCTGCACGGCCCACCGCCGGCCTGGAAGAGTCATCGCTGATCTGGTGCAGACCACTGCCGACCTGAGAGGCCCGCCGCTGAGCTGGTGCAGACCACTGCCGACCTGAGAGGCCCACTGCTGAGCTGGTGCAGACCACCGCCGACCTGAGAGACCCACCGCCGACCTGAGAGGCCCACCGCCGACCTGAGAGGCCCACCGCCGACCCGCAAGGCCTACCGCCGACCTAGCAGCGGTCGGTTGTTCGCCATCGGATTGACTGATGTGCAGCATGTGCGACGCCGCCAAACAGGACCATCGGCGACCCACCAACAGGCTGCGCCGCGTGGTCGCGCCAAGAGTGCCGTCATTTTCCGCCGCGTTCCGGCCGCATCTGCCACGCGCCGTCGGAAAGAATGCCCCGGTGACTGGCATTGCGACGAGTGCCGGCCGACTCGTCCCATTATAATGCACCAGCCGGCGAGTTACGTATGTTAAGTGGGCGGTGCGGCCGCCGCGGCGTTATGTGCGTGCGGGAGACCAGCTGATGTATCGCCACACCAGCCGGCGCCAGAAATTTAGGCTCAATCGCGGTCCCGTGTCAAACGGTCTGATCAAGCACGCCCTCGGCGTGCCGGGGTGGTGAGATGCCTGTCGGCAGGTGGGTCAGCACGGCCGGGGTGGTGAGATGTCGGCAGGTGGGTCAGCACGGCCGGGGTGGTGAGATGTCGGCAGGTGGGTCAGCACGGCCGGGGTGGTGAGATGCCTGTCGGCAGGTGGGTCAGCACGGCCGGGGTGGTGAGATGTCGGCAGGTGGGTCAGCACGGCCGGGGTGGTGAGATGTGGCAGGTGGGTAGCCGGCGGGGGTAATGGTCGGCAGGTGGGTCAGCACGGCCGGGGTGGTGAGATGTCGGCGGTGGGTCAGCACGGCCGGGGTGGTGAGATGCCTGTCGGCAGGTGGGTCAGCACGGCCGGGGTGGGGAGATGTCGACAGGTGGGTCAGCACGGCCGGGGTGGGGAGATGTCCATTGCCGTCGGCAGGTGGGTCAGCACGGCCGGGGTGGTGAGATGTCGGCAGGTGGGTCAGCACGGCCGGGGTGGTGAGATGCCTGTCGGCAGGTGGGTCAGCACGGCCGGGGTGGTGAGATGTCGGCAGGTGGGTCAGCAAGGCCGGGGTGGTGAGATGCCTGTCGGCAGGTGGGTCAGCACGGCCGGGGTGGGGAGATGTCGACAGGTGGGTCAGCACGGCCGGGGTGGGGAGATGCCTGTCGGCAGGTGGGTCAGCAAGGCCGGGGTGGGGAGATGCCTGTCGGCAGGTGGGTCAGCACGACCGGGGTGGTGAGACAGTGGGTCAGCACGACCGGGGTGGTACCCGTCGGTAGGTGGGTCAGCTCGGTCGGGGTGGTGAGACAGTGGGTCAGCACGGCCGGGGTGGTGAGATGCCTGTCGGCAGGTGGGTCAGCACGACCGGGGTGGTGAGACAGTGGGTCAGCACGACCGGGGTGGTACCCGTCGGTAGGTGGGTCAGCTCGGTCGGGGTGGTGAGACAGTGGGTCAGCACGGCCGGGGTGGTGAGATGCCTGTCGGCAGGTGGGTCAGCACGGCCGGGGTGGAGAGACAGTGGGTCAGCACGGCCGGGGTAGTGGGACAGTGGGTCAGCTCGGCCGGGGTGGTGGGACAGTGGGTCAGCACGGCCGGGGTGGTGAGACAGTGGGTCAGCACGCCCGGGGTGGTGAGATGTCGGCAGGTGGGTCAGCACGGCCGGGGTGGTGGGACAGTGGGTCAGCACGGCCGGGGTGGTGAGATGTCGGCAGGTGGGTCAGCACGGCCGGGGTGGTGGGACAGTGGGTCAGCACGGCCGGGGTGGTGAGACAGTGGGTCAGCACGGCCAGGGTGGAGAGACTGTGGGTCAGCTCGGCCGGGGTGGTGAGACAGTGGGTCAGCTCGGCCGGGGTGGTGAGACAGTGGGTCAGCGCGCCCGGGGTGGTGAGACAGTGGGTCAGCATGGCCGGAGTGGTACCCGTCGGTAGGTGGGTCAGCTCGGTCGGGGTCGTGAGACAGTGGGTCAGCATGGCCGGGGTGGTGGGACAGTGGGTCAGCACGGCCGGGGTGGTACCCGTCGGTAGGTGGGTCAGCTCGGCCGGGGTGGTGAGACAGTGGGTCAGCACGCCCGGGGTGGTGAGACAGTGGGTCAGCATGGCCGGGGTGGTGAGATGTCGGCAGGTGGGTCAGCACGGCAGGGGTGGTACCCGTCGGCAGGTGGGTCAGCACGGCCGGGGTGGTACCCGTCGGCCCGTGGCGCGCCCCGACTCACCGACACCGTGCGAGGCCGACTGATGAGAGAACGCTGTCGGCGGGTAGTCGGTGGACGGCGCGACATATGGCGGGCATCAGGCGGCCGCTGCCGCACCCGGCCGCCGCTCGTTATCTGCAGCGGACACCGGCTCTCGGCTCTGCATAGTCGCAGCGCAGTGCACACATCGACAGAGAATTCATCACCAGCCGGGCCGAAGCCGTGCACTCTTGGCTGCAGGTGCGCGCAATTCTGGCGATCGATGTCCGTTCCGCTCTAATTGGGAACCATTCAGTCCAATGTCCATCGCGTGATTACCATGTTCCTTCCTTACAACGTGTGCTACAAGCTAACATTAATCGATATTTTTTCCGAGCGATGGACACGATTTCCTATCTGGGAATCGCTCGCAGGCATACATGGAACGGTGTAATAACAAATCCCGTATTGTTCTCCACAGCTGTATCCTTGGTCATATGACTGAAATTGACAACTATCAGCCTATGGTGACACAGATCGACATCTAATCTAAACCCGACTATTTAATGCAAATGTTCCGAGCGGGAGAATGCAGAAAACCCTTCCAATCTGTCTATACGATAAAAAGTCATTTTTCCTTGAGTGCGGAAAAAAAGCTAAAGCTAAATCCTTTGATATAACGCATGACAGGTACTCTTATTGACATGAAAATCCCAAGTCGAGGCTACGGTCAGCCATCAGCCTGAACATCATGTCGTGACCATCTTGTCGTGACCCGACTGATAATAAGCAGGTATTTGTTGTGTGTGATCCCTGCGAATTTAGAGACGCCTTGTCATAGTCTGACTCAGTTCAAGCCTGTTCAGGTCATGTCAACATTATGAAGAAATGACTTAGGTTGGCGACTTTAGCTTATATTTGACCCAGGCTGACATGTCTTGACACTCACGGAGTAAAACAGTAAATCCATCTTCGCCAGGTCGGGAGGGGAGTGGAGTTATTGAACACCTCATATTAAGTTTGGACATTCGTAAGTTGAGATATAATGCATGACACCCTTTGAAAGCCTTGCCTATAGAGTGATAGAAACGTACTTTAAATTAGCATATTGGCATATAATGAAGCAACAAAAGATCATATTGGCCAACTCTGTATTGGCGGGGGGGGGACATTTTACGACCCTAAAGTATTTTGCAGATACACTGCGGAAAAAAACGGTGCGCGACAGCGGGCCGAAATTCGGAAAACGATTTTCCACACCAAATTAGCATGTTGTGAGCAAATTGTTAGGTTAGGTCATCTACGGTCACCGCGTGAGTCAGGGTCAAGTGAGGTTACCTTCAAAACAGTTCAACCAGTCGTCACGAGTTAAGGGATGATGACGTTTGAATGAAACTTTGAAACGTCTGGTAATCTGTACGGATGCAACAAGATGCACCAGAGTATTTTTTCGTTTTTGAAGACTTACTTGTTTTGCTTATTTGCCCATTAGGGATAAATCGAAGATTCTGGCTAAAGTAAACAATTTGTATGATGCTAAGCTGGCTTAGTTGTCTGCCCGCTGCCAGAGCCAGTGTCAGGCTGCCACTCCCAGCGTCTGCCTGCCGGCTACCAGTACCAGTATTATGCTACCAGCACCAGTGTCAGGCTGCTAGCACCAGTGTCAGGTGGCCAGCACTATTGTCAGGCTGCCAACACCAGTGTCAGGCTGCCAGCACCAGTGTCAGGCTGCCAGCATCATCCTCTCGCTGCCAGTATCAGTGTCGTGCTGCCAGTATCCGTATCGTGCTGCCAGTATCGGTGTCGTGCTGCCAGTATCAGTGTCGTGCTGCCAGTATCAGTGTAGTGCTACCAGTATCAGTGTCGTGCTGCCAGTATCAGTGTCGTGCTGCCAGTATCAGTGTAGTGCTACCAGTATCAGTGTCGTGCTGCCAGTATCAGTGTCCTGCTGCCAGTACCAGTGTCCGGCTGCCAGTACCAGTGTCCGGCTGCCAGTATCAGTGTCCGGCTACCACTATCAGTGTCCGGCTGCCAGTACCAGTGTCCGGCTACCAGTATCAGTGTCCGGCTGCCAGTACCAGTGTCCGGCTGCCAGTACCAGTGTCCAGCTACCACTATCAGTGTTCGGCTGCCAGTACCAGTGTCCGGCTACCACTATCAGTGTCCGGCTGCCAGTACCAGTGTCCAGCTACCACTATCAGTGTCTGGCTACCAGTACCAGTGTCCAGCTACCACTATCAGTGTCCGGCTGTCATTACCAGTGTTCGGCCGCCAGTACGTGATGCTTGTGTCATTACTTGACAGCAAACACGCACCAACCTCCCATGCATCGCCGTCACGTGATGTGTGACGTCACGACAGTCACCACGGGTTCGGGTGCCTGGCCACCGTCGATTGACGTGGCGAAAGGGTGCGACGATTATTTGCCAGGTGGACCCAGTTGACTGAAATGACAAATATTACCACTGTATATTAGAAGTCTACATATAACTTGCTTGAGGTAAGGAGCAATGTCAACGGTAGGAACAATCTGCAACACTATTATATTTATTGTCAGGTCAATACAAAAGGATGCATCACTTTTCAAAGGTGTCAAGTAGCATGCATTTGAAGATTGAATTAAATTGGAAATTTCCAACCATTATTCGAGTAACTAGGGATTCCCTTCTACGGTGTTGTAGGGTACGCGAATATCACTATAGTCGTAATCATTCTAGAGATTGTATGTGGTTAAATGTAAAATTAAGATAACTGTTTCAAATTTGATAGACATGTAAGGAGTTCAATGTCAGGCGGGTTCCTGTGCCAATTTGATCGCATGTATTCTGAGTTTATCATAGGTGATGTTGATGGTACAGTTAGCATGCAAGGATAGGTAGCACACAGATAGCATGCAAGGAAAGTAAAAAGAATACTGGAGAAATGAAGCACGTGGGTCGCTTTGTGTGCATTAGGAGGGACGTATGCCCATTTCAGTGATGATGCCCCTTCAATATTGAACTATGCAAAAACAAAGCAAAAACAATCTGATGCAAAAGGCATCTTTCAGCTCCGTAATTTTTCAATTGCGATGTTTTTAGATCTGAAAAAACAGCCGATTACTCCCGTGTTCGATTAGTTAATTATTCCAGTTCAGTTATTTCAGCTTCAGCGGGCGACGAATGCACCTTGGTTGCATCAAGTCCATAGCTCCGACGGGTGCATACGTTTGACCTCAGTGACAGGCTTCACCACGTGTTGAATATGCACATTGCACCGCTGTGCTGCAGATCTTGCACCCAGTGCATGACATCAGGAGCATATAATGCTGAACTACACTTGAGACAGACAGTGCACGACGTGTCCCGATTGAGCACTGCAAGATCTGTCAGATGGAACATCGAGAGGAGAAGACAACTGGACACACCCAAGCTGATGCCCCCACTAGTCAGCCCAAGGAGGACAAAATGTCATTGGATCCATATTGGGATTGAGGTGGTATGTGGTGACATAGGGTACCAACCAGCCTTACAGTGGTGAGTGACACCATTATAACCAGTATGTTCCTAGAGTAAGTACGCGAAGCACATCAGGACTGGTATCGGTCTTCCATGTTCTCGTGAGAAATATTTCCACTTCAGATGTGATCCATTCCTGTGAGAGTCTGGATGCCCTTCACTTACAGATTCCTTGCAATTTAACTCAGCTTGTTTGAAAAGAATTCGACGGAGACGGAGACGGAGACGGAGACGGAGACGGAGACGGAGACGGAGACGGAGACGGAGACGGAGACGGAGACGGAGACGGAGACGGAGACGGAGACGGAGACGGAGATGGAGATGGAGATGGAGACAGAGACAGAGACGGAGACGGAGACGGAGACGGAGACGGAGAGAGGGAGAGAGAGAGAGACGATTTGTGTGCCCTTGCCAGAAGTTCCGTGGTAGGTGATGTCCGTAATGCTCAGGTTCCAATGCCGATGAAGGTGCGATTAGCCGACCGCTTAATGCTCGTTTTGGTGGGAAAGACGCATACACGATCGTAAATAAAACAGTGGATCGCGCAGTTGGGTGCGTGATCACTCGAATACGGTCAGACGCCCCACCGCTTCTGTCTGTAATAAATGATGCACTGGGTGTAGGATGGAATGCTGAGGTGGACTTTAAGGGTGAAACAGAGCTCGTATACGTGAAGGAATTTGCAGTCAGGTTAGGATGATGTGGTGGGAGGAAATGGATAGAGAAGCGATCTTGGGTGACGAATTGCTAGAGGTGGGCAGAGAAGTGGTTGGTGGAGACACTGCACTATTTGTCATAAAAACAGACTGTATTTTAAGCAAATATATTTTCAGCCATGATTATTTAGAACGAAAAAAAAAATAATGTCCCAGCAGGCCGGTTAGTGCTGCATTTAACCCAGCAATGACCGAGCTCCTCAACCGCACACTATTCACACGGGGGGCTTACATTTCCAGCTGAACCTCTCAAGGCGGCAAACGGCTGGGCCGATGAAAACAAGTTAAGCAGCTATCGTGAACACCATGGCGTGCGGTCTCCAAGGGTAATTGCTTCAAGACTACTTCCCTATCAATATTTTTCACCTTGACATGCCAAGATTTCACAGTGAAAAAGATAAGCAACATGACATAAGATCACGATTAACTACTCAAAATATTTAGTTTTTATCTTGCAGAAATCTTCAATCGTTCCGTTTCCGTGTTAATTTGTGTACACCTATGCGTTGTTGCCCTCCAAAAAAAAATGGAGCATGACGTGACTCTAACTTCATTCATGCCTCACTGACAGATTGTTATTCTTTAGTTAACAGTCATAGCCTCATAGCTTTGTGTATGACAAAAGGCGTATAATTGTTCAAGTAATGGCTATCGCAAACTTTGTGTCGACCTAGTGTGTTTCAAGTCACTGCCAACATTCCACAGAGAAGACAGATTTGAGTCCCCCCCCCCCCAGCCGGCCAATGTCGGGTCAATTTCACATGCGTTGTATTGTGGGTACTTCACATCGCAAACGAATCTGACGTCCGTAACCATGCGGCGGTAATCACACGTACAGTTTCCAAGGTGAGAGTTAGCATGCTAATCGCTGATCCGCGGCAAGCCCATGTCCGTGATGTGCAACAACCATACCAGATGGCTCCAGTAGACAGCTCCAGCAACAAGCAACCATGCTAACCAAATTAATTGTATGGGGAGAATATATGTAGCTATGCATAACTGATATTGAAAAACAAGGCACAGATGAATTGCTGACTATATTGCATTTCCTCCGTGATATGAATTTAGTCATAAACCGTGTTTCTTGCTGGGACCATGCTATGAAACAGGAACAATCACCGATTGTAACAATATTCACATCATGGAGTAAATGTGCATGGCCATGCATTCATTGATATGTTTTTCGATACCCTATCTTGCTTAGCTACAGAAACCTTCCCCCATAGCGTTCATTTGGTTGTCATAATTGCTTGTTGTTCGAGCTGTCTGCCGAAGCCGTTTAATGTGGCTGTTGTTAACTTTACATACATGGCAATCCACTAGTTTTATATTTCAGCTTTTCCTGCAAGGCTTCAAGTTTCTGAAGCCTTGCAGGCTTCAGAATTTTATTTCATGTTTCTGAACCCATCGTTTTTTCTGAACCAAATTTTAGCTTGATTTTTACGGTGGGGGAAGATTGAAACTGCTCGTAGCTATTAGAGCACCATTTTCTGAAAGGACAGGGACTAACCTAACTGCTCCATAAATAGGTCACCACACACTCTCCACTTACGTCCCCCCACAAAAACATCCTTCCCACATGGGCGAATCCAGAAGGCTGCGTGGGGTAATGGAAAAAGTTATCAGATTTCGAATAATTAATTGGATTTAAACAGATTTCGTTGGATAAATGAAAACGTATATACTAAGTAATAAAACGCTACTCGTCGGATTTGTTGAAGATGATATTTGCTCATCAACTGCTTTTAAATTTACAAAAATGCAGCTTTAGTTCAAACTTGTGACAATAATCGGCCTCTGGGGAAAGGGATGGGAGGGGGACATGACCCCAGTGGCTCCCCTTAGATCTACCAGTATCCTCTAAACAGCTGTAAATATCATCTTCTATTGAGAAGCCTGCTAAAATCCTGTACAATGGCTCCGTTTCTGTTGAATGCTGAAATTTTGAACCGTATTCCAAAGTTAAGCATACCTGCTATACGGGCCCTTGAATCTGTTTAGCTTATCAATTCGCATCGTTGCTCTCCCCCGTCGGGTACATCAGCCGAAGCGCAGCCGAGAGAGGATGTCGGGTACATCAGCCTAAGCGCAGCCGAGAGAGGATGTCGGGTACATCAGCCGAAGCGCAGCCGAGAGAGGATGTCGGGTACATCAGCCGAAGCGCAGCCGAGAGAGGATGTCGGGTACATCAGCCGAAGCGCAGCCGAGAGAGGATGTCGGGTACAT
This sequence comes from Imbricaverruca yamaguchii, assembly GCA_034440575.1. Classification (NCBI taxonomy): domain Eukaryota; kingdom Metazoa; phylum Arthropoda; class Thecostraca; family Neoverrucidae; genus Imbricaverruca; species Imbricaverruca yamaguchii. The sequence goes on from JAOTOL010001514.1 coordinate 294,185, forward strand.
CAGCCGAAGCGCAGCCGAGAGAGGATGTCGGGTACATCAGCCTAAGCGCAGCCGAGAGAGGATGTCGGGTACATCAGCCGAAGCGCAGCCGAGAGAGGATGTCGGGTACATCAGCCTAAGCGCAGCCGAGAGAGGATGTCGGGTACATCAGCCGAAGCGCAGCCGAGAGAGGATGTCGGGTACATCAGCCGAAGCGCAGCAGAGAGAGGATGTCGGGTACATCAGCCGAAGCGCAGCAGAGAGAGGATGTCGGGTACATCAGCCGCAGCGCAGCCGAGAGAGGATGTCGGGTACATCAGCCGAAGCGCAGCGAGAGAGGATGTCGGGTACATCAGCCGAAGCGCAGCCGAGAGAGGATGTCGGGTACATCAGCCGAAGCGCAGCCGAGAGAGGATGTCGGGTACATCAGCCAAGCGCAGCCGGAGAGGATGTCGGGTACATCAGCCGAAGCGCAGCCGAGAGAGGATGTCGGGTACATCAGCCGAAGCGCAGCCGAGAGAGGATGTCGGGTACATCAGCCGAGCGCAGCCGAGAGAGGATGTCGGGTACATCAGCCGAGCGCAGCGAGAGAGGATGTCGGGTCATCAGCCGAAGCGCAGCGGAGAGGATGTCGGGTACATCAGCCGCAGCGCAGCCGAGAGAGGATGTCGGGTACATCAGCCGCAGCGCAGCCGAGAGAGGATGTCGGGTACATCAGCCGAAGCGCAGCCGAGAGAGGATGTCGGGTACATCAGCCGAAGCGCAGCAGAGAGAGGATGTCGGGTACATCAGCCGCAGCGCAGCCGAGAGAGGATGGGAAGGGGTCGGTGCTCCGGTTCCGTCCCTCATTACGAAAAAAAATACACTAGATTGAAGACAAGAATGTGATTTGCACCACACCAAGCCAGACATTTTCTATTCGTGTCACGCGACCGAAGCAGTCGCGATGCAATGCATTCGTTTTCGGTCGACCACCCTCGTAAATAATCCTGACTGCGTCCCTGATCTTCAATCACAAAGCCACGAAAAGCAATGCGTACGGCGAGCTTAAAGGGCATTGTCCAGGCATTGGAACCGGGTGACGTCACAGTCATAGGTCAACATCGATTGGCCGGATGAAAGTGCCTTGGTTAGAGGTAGAGAGGTAGAAGTAGAGGACCGTCCCCGAGTGTTGCGTACTCTGAGAGTTCTGTCTGATGCTGAACGAATTCGCCTGACCAAGAATATTATTTGGCACCGCGTGCAGCGTTCCAGCAGCCTTTCCATTCCAGCAAAATTAACTGGGAAACATTGGAATTGGTGCCGATATACTCTACACAAACACAAGGAAGTGCTACAAATTTGTGATTTATTTAAGATCGCGCGAAGATACTCCTTTGATCATTTTTGTTTCGGGGAACCGACAAATATTGTGGGGGAAGTGTCATTACTGGCTCCTACATCATCAAAAGGGCGTGGGGGGGCAGGGTTCACAGACCTCACTTTTCTCTACCTGACAAAAAGTCAGTGTAAACCGAAATGCATTTGTTTTTCCTGCCTATGCTGACAAAATATCAGCTTAAACGGTAAAAAAATATGATGGCAATATCATTGATGGCCTGCAATCGACTCACCATCCGCTTTTTTGCCGATCGCAGAGTAATTGATACCGGGGAAAGGCAAGTGTTTTTAGTCCCAGTATAATTTATATAATGAGGCGCATATTTTCACAAATATGCCTGCGTTTGGGTAAGCAAGTTTTATTTTCATATGTATCCTTAGCAACTTTGCCCATTCTCTGTACTTTTTTATGGTTGAATATGAACGGATAAACGCATCTAAGATAAGGTTAATATGATTTAAGGGTATTTACAATGACATAGCATTGAGTGGTATTTGATATTGAAGGGTATCTGGCATTTTATAACTTAAAATGTTAGCCTGCAACTATGATCAGTGACCGATTCAGGAAGGTAAACTTGGATGGTATGAAAAGACCCTCACACAACATGGTGCGTGAAATTGATCGCTCTTGGTATATTACTGGCAGACGTCACCCCACTTTGTACTCCTCTGTTGCCCGACCCTGCTACGGAACAAATTGGCATGCTTATACTCATCATCCCACCACTCAACCCACTTGAGCAATATTTGTACACAATTTCAACTGGAGGAGCAATTCGCAACATGCTGCCCATTGTCTTCTTCCTATCTCCAACCCTTTGAGTCATGGCTAATCTGCAAATATGCAATTGGTGACCACCAAGCACACATTTAATGGATCACATGTGGGCATATAATGATATTCTCATCAACACTGAGATATGTCAATGTTCCCTATTTCCGGTGGTTGAATATCTGCCCATTGTGTAAAGCAGTCACAAAGGTCTGTGTTTTAGAGCACAAGGATATCAAAGAGCCGACATACTTAGAGTACAAAGAGTTGTTTCAGCTGCCACGAAGTGCAGACTGTCAACTTGTGACATGAGACACCTAACGTAAAGTAAATATTCGAACAGAATGGTAGTCTGCATGTTCTCTCGGTGTGCTATTGCTATGTTCTAGGTTCTAGGTAAATGACCGTCTAAAATATACCAACACGACGGAGTGCTGAATCGTGGCGAAGAAACCCAGTGAGAAACGATAGCGCAGAAGTGGCTACTGAAAACCAATGCAGAATTTCTTCCTCAGCTAAGCTCGGCAATGAGCCAGCTGGCGCTAACCCCAGGAGCGTCAGCAGCCTCAGTAAATGTCATGTGGTGTAGTTTCAGGTGAGCACGGGCATGCTGCGGGAGGGAGACACTGGACTGCTCCCACGCGATACTGGACTGCAGACACGAGACACTGGGCTATGGGAGCAGGATACTGGGCGGTGGGAACAGGACATTAGACAGCGGGAGCGAAAGCCACTGGGCTCCGCGAACGAGCCACTTGGCTAGGGGAACGGGACACTGGGCTGCAGGAACGGAATACTGGGCTGCAGGAACGGAACACTAGGCTGCAGGAACGGGGCACTGTGCTGGAGGAACAAGACACTTGGCTGGGTTAACGGAACACTGGGCTGCAGGAACGGAACACTGGGCTGCAAGAACGGAACACTGGGCTGCAGGAACGGGACACCGGGCTGCACAGACTCCATTCGCCGGAAATACAGTCGATGACGGTTCAGAGATTAGCTGCTAATACTCATCAGGCCAGAATAGCAATTGGGTTATGGAGCGTGACGTACGAAAGTCGTGGTTTTCCATCCGGCATACAAGTGCTGGTCACGTGACGGGACCTCCAGAGGACAGTCCCCCGGCCCCTCCCCCTCCTCATCCCCAGCTTGGCTTACTGATGACACAAAGTACAACTTGCAGGCAGACATTGCAGTTGGACTTAGCCTACGCTTCGGTGCCGTAGACTTTACCACATTAGATTAATACGCCTGAGTTGCATAGCCTACTGAAACTGAACAGTTTATTCAGTTTTCGTCGTGACGGTCGAAAACCGCCGGTGTTGAGTGTGGACAACAGTTGGGTAGAACTAGCTGACGTGGCGCCAACTGCCAGCACAGTCGGCAGGTGTGGCTCGTGGCTCATGACTCGTGGCTCATGACTCATGGCTCATTGCTCATGGCTCGTGGCTCATGACTCGTGGCTCATTACTCGTGGCTCGTGGCTTGTGGCTCGTGGCTTGTGGCTCGTGGTTCGTGGCTCGTGACTCGTGGCTCATGGCTCGTGGCCCGTGGCTCGTGGCTCGTCTGTTTCACAGTCGGCAGGTGTGACTCGTGGCTCGTCTGTTCCACAGTCGACAGGCGGGGCTCGTGTGTTCCACAGTCGGCAGGTGAGGCTCGTGGCTCGTCCGCTGTCTGTGCACGGCCGAATGTCGAGGTCGCCCGAGCCGTGCACCATCCGGCTGGCTGGGTCCTGACGTCGGTAAAAGTTGCGCGACGCGCCCGCTTCCCACGGCAGGACGGCCGCTCTGGGATTGTCGCGGCCGCTATCTGACACGCCGCGCCAGTGTGTGATCTGATGCGCCAGCGTCCGCCGCATCTGGGGCACGACGGAGCCGCCGAGCACGGCCGGCCCGCACCGGCTGTGCGGCCGCCCAGCTCGACTCGGTGCCAACATTTTTGCGTCGGCGGGCCGAGATCGCTGGCTGGATTCGAGGCGATCGCCGGGCAAAAAAAAGCCTGCGCCGTCGACCTGGCATCAGCGGCAGCTGCTAATGAGAGCCCGTCCGCCGCGCGGGCCGCCAACCGGTCGGCGGCTGTGCCGTACCTGGCGGCTGCCGGTCGAACGGCACAAATGTCATCCTTCTCGAATTGATCGGCGGCCGAAGCGGTGTACCTGTCCGCGATGGCATCCTGGCCGCAGGGCGTCGCGTGTCAGCCGGTCTGCTGAGAACACACGTACAGAGGACAGACGCGTCATGCGGCCGCCGATACAACATGAAGAATGTCGGCACGATCAGCGACATCCAGCCACGAGTAATCCAAATCAAGTGGAAAAGAAGCACCGTACACAGGCGGCACGATTCCGTGATGGACAGAACGCGGTATTTCGCAATAAATGGTCACAGGCACCCACGAAAGGCAGATATTGTAAGGTACTCAGGGATATTTTGGTATTTCAGCTACATGATAATTTGTCATGCTTTGTGATGAGCTCGACAGGAGTAAACAGCTTAAAGCGATGACTTAAGGTACGAAGAACTGCACAGTAACTCCGATTTTGATGTGTTTGTGTGGGGTATGATTAGAGAGCTGCGAAACCAAGTCCGACCAACTGCGCTCGTACTACATTACGTGCGTTTGTATAGCGCATCTAATTAGAGGTTAAACAATGACCATGGCCACAAGCAGTGTTAGCTGCTGAATTAACTAACTCCAGCTGCAATCCCCTTGACTTCCCAGTGTCTACACATTACGAGGAGAAATTCCCTTTGAGGCCGCGGCAAATCCCAGGGTAGGTAGCTACCCCCATCCCCTACTCCCCTCTCCCACCAGACGGCGGCTTCGCTCCTGGAGCTCCACATTGTGGGAACAACGATCACGCTGGTGATGACAAAGCCTGTCTGCCGGGGTGGGTAACTCTCCCTGTCAACAAGCGTCACGGCTCCCGAGGACTGCATCCTGATGCTTGAATATAGGAGTGGCAACCACGCTGGTGATGACAAAGCCTGTCTGCCGCGGTGGGTAACTCTCCCTGTCAACAAGCGTCACGGCTCCCGAGGACTGCATCGTGATGCATGAATATAGGAGTGGCAACCACGCTGGTGATGGCAAAGCCTGTCTGCCGGGGTGGGTAACTCTCCCTGTCAACAAGCGTCACGGCTCCCGAGGACTGCATCGCGATGCATGAATATAGGAGTGGCAACCACGCTGGTGATGACAAAGCCTGTCTGCCGCGGTGGGTAACTCTCCCTGTCAACAAGCGTCACGGCTCCCGAGGACTGCATCGCGATGCATGAATATAGGAGTGGCAACCACGCTGGTGATGACAAAGCCTGTCTGCCGGGGTGGGTAACTCTCCCTGTCAACAAGCGTCACGGCTCCCGAGGACTGCATCGTGATGCATGAATATAGGAGTGGTAACCACGCTGGTGATGACAAAGCCTGTCTGCCGGGGTGGGTAACTCTCCCTGTCAACAAGCGTCACGGCTCCCGAGGACTGCATCGCGATGCATGAATATAGGAGTGGCAACCACGCTGGTGATGGCAAAGCCTGTCTGCCGGGGTGGGTAACTCTCCCTGTCAACAAGCGTCACGGCTCCCGAGGACTGCATCGTGATGCATGAATATAGGAGTGGCAACCACGCTGGTGATGGCAAAGCCTGTCTGCCGGGGTGGGTAACTCTCCCTATCAACAAGCGTCACGGCTCCCGAGGACTGCATCGTGATGCATGAATATAGGAGTTGCAACCGCGCTGGTGATGACAAAGCCTATCTGGGACCAGCGCTTGGCAAGCAACTCACCATTATCGCAGACACACGCCGCTAAATAGGCCAGCTTTTAAGCAGGACTAATGCGTGTCATGTACCCGAATATGTATCAAATGCGCTTACCCCTCACGGGTGGTGCTCGCCGTTCTAGTTCCGCTTTCGTTTTTTTTTTCCTGCGGTTGTGGTCGACCACCTGCTGCTGGTGAAGTAAGACTTTCGGCGTCAGCAAACTTGAAAAAAAGAGTAGAAAGCCCACGGTGACAAAGTACGTTCCAGTGTGACAAAACTGTTGTGCCAAAGTGTGTTCCGGTGTGCCAAGGTGTGTTTGTGCACAACAAAGTGAAAAAGTGTGTGACAAAGTGTGTTTCGGTGACAAAGTGTGGTTGTGTACGACGAAGTGTGCTCTGGTGTGCCGAGGCGTGCTCCGGCGTGATAAAGTGTGTTCCACTACGACGAAGTGTGTTTCGGTGCGACAAAGCGTGCTCCGGTGTGACAAAATGTGCTCCGGTGTGACAAAATGTGCTCCGGTGTGACAAAATGTGCTCCGGTGTGACAAAATGTGCTCCGGTGTGACAAAGTGTGTTCTGGACCAACGGTCGGATGTTCCTGTGGTCACACATATTACAGCTGAGACAGACATCAACTCCGAGCATAATCAAATAACACGTGACAGCGACATTCTTCGGATGCCACGCTAAATACGAATCGGGCTTCAAACTGGATGTCCAGAGTGTGGCCACCTAATCCGTTGCCATACTAAGCGACGTTAGTGGTTGACATATATAACTGATAAAAAGCTAGCAATTTGATTTCATGGATACCACGCAGGAAAATATTAGTATCACCCAAAATGTATGCATCTAGTAGGGAACGGGCCTATCTTCGTGTATGCGCACAGCTTACTTGTCTCACACCAGCTAGGATGCACAACTTCCAGCTGTCGAGTTCGCCTTCGCATCTCACAGCAAGGTCTGGCACAACTGCCGTGCCAAGGCAGTTGTGGCTTAAACCTGTGTGTTGGTGGTCTTGTTGCTGGTAGGCCGTGTTGGTGGTCTTGCTGCTGTTATGGTGGTATTGGTGAACTTGCTGCTGTCATGACTGCATTGGCGATTTCGTTCCTCCGTTTTATTTTACCCAGGGAAGTACTCGCGAAGGCGACAGTCTCCGTATTTATCACCTTTCAACATACACTATTCACCTCTATCCGGCATTCAATGGGGAGCGCCATGCGCCTCCCCGTTTTCCCGACGGCATAGTTCTAAAGGAGGAATAGTGGAGACTCGCAGATTTAAGCAGCTTTCTGGAGTTGTCCAAGCCCAACTTGATAGAATCACGTGAGTTGCAGTAGCTGGGCTGTGACGTCAGAATATCGCCATCATCTGCGTCATGCGAGGCCGGCGAGCTGCTCTAGAACCGAGCGAGGGGGTGGGGGACGGCACGGGGAGGGGCTGGGAGGGTGGTACGGAGGCAGCGCGCCACTCCCCGATCCGAGCTCGCCAGAAATGTGAGGAATGCTGGTTGGTGTACGCCACGCGGATACGGTCGGCGAGCATAAGCGGCTCTGAGCAGGACTCTGGCTACTGGAGCCGCCGATTGAGATAACAGCTCACGATCCACTTATTTATTTATTATTTATTATACAACTTGAGGCAAATCCATTTCGAATGACCGTGGTATGGCTCGTTTCAGTATACATAGGGATGCAATTCATGGCATACACGCTTCGTAAATCATTTATTTCCACTTAATAAAGAGTAGAATATTCCACACACAGCCAATCATATACACGATTTGCACAACGCCGTTAGATACCTTACGTTGTGGTAGGTTTTTTCAGTTCCTTTTTTAAGTATGCTGGGTCTAGCTCACGAATGACACAAGGTCTAGCTGTCACATGGTCTGGGGATGCGCATTCAAAGCTGTCACAGTCGAATAGATAAATTGGTGCAACTAAAGTTCCCTTTATGACAGGGACATAGAGGTAATTGGACCGCCGAATGGATCAGTGGTATTCGTCTCCTGTCAGAACAATGCAGTTGGCGAGTAAATCGTGGATGCAATGTGGCTACCTAAGAATCGTTTCAGTACGCTCAGGGTGTGGTGCATGAACGTGCTTTTGACAAGGAGCTAGTCTAGTTGTGAAAACAGCACTGTTATGGTCAAACTTTCTGCGCCAGCGTATCACAGGGGCGGCAAAATTGAGGACCTCTGGTTTTGGTTCTGATCTGCATGATGTTACTGGCATAATGCTACGCTATAAGCACTGATACAGTAGCGAATTCCACATATGACCAGCTCTTGGATTAACGTCGGGATCACAGACTGCGGAAGGCTTCTCGTGATTCAAGCCACAGAACGTGCCAGTGCACCGCCCAACCTCGTCATCGATGTCAACTGAGGTCACATTTTGGTTAAGAATTACACGGAGGTTCTTTGCGGTATATGATCCGGTAACAGTGGCTCCCATGAAAGTTTTGTTAACCGGAAGAAGCTTTCGAATGCTTTAACTACAACCGAGCATAATTAGCTGATATTTTTGTGCATTGATTTTCATCTCACTGTTTTCCAACTATGGAGATATAAGTGGGAGATTGTGCTCCATGGAGGTAACGATGGAACCAATATCGGCTGGCTGGTCCGATATCGACACCTGTGTGATGTCTGCAATCTGCACCATTTCTGCATCATTTAAGACGCAACGACAGATCATTAGCGTGCGTCGAATACATTACTGGCACCAAGATCGAACACTGATAAGTTCCGATGGGATTTAGCAGCGATTTTGACAACGCACGGCTGCCGGGGGATTCAGAGCTTATCGAAATGATTCGCGAGATAACTTCTAAACAGCGTACTACTTGTAAACTTCTAAACACGATAGACCTGGATCTTGTGCAGAAAAGTGCTATGAGGGATTACATGGAAGCATTTTGAACAGTCAAGTAAGCACAACAGCATGACGCCGTGTCGGTCCATTGATTTAAAACTGTGGGTGAAGTGTGGTTCGAGTGATTTTGTCTAAAGCCATGTTGATTTGAAGAGAACAAATGATGCGCAGTGAAATATTCGAAAAGCTGTGCTTGCAAGACACGCTCTGTGATCTTGACCATGATAGGTGAGACAGAGAAGAGACAGAAACTGAAGGTTTCGATAGATTCTCCTTATTATTTCAAGCATGTGCACCACCGTAAGTTTTTTTTCAAGTTGGACACTGTATTGGATATGAGGCTAGTATTGCCAATGTGAATAATAACACAGAACAGATAATGCACACATCTTCTTAAAGCACACATTCCGGCCGTCGGCGCCATACAATGTGCTGCTGCGCACTCCGGATATCACGCCCTGATGTTATTCAGTCCACCAGTCCGGCAGTCATGGTGCCGACTCGCAACAAGTATCGGTGGAAGCCGTCCGAGTCAGCGCTGAAGTTGATCTGGCGGGTCGTTTGGGCGCCACTGGTGGCTGAAGACTGCGCCACATCGAGCTCGCAGAGTACCAGAATGATGTGGTGTACTACCTAGGTCGACATGCATTGATCCTGAACATGCCATTAGTACATCCGCCAGCCAGTACATCCGCCAGCCAGTACATCCGCCAGCCAGTACATCCGCCAGCCAGTACATCTGGCTGGCCGCTCAGCTGACTGATACGAAGCCAATCAGTTGGTACGTAAAAGCATCTCCCACCACTACATGTCGGCCTCACTGTGCCCACCATCACATGTCGGCCTCACTGTGCTCACCACTACATGTCGGCCTCACTGTGCCCACCACCACATGTCGGCCTCACTGTGCCCACCACCACATGTCGGCCTCACTGTGCCCACCACCACATGTCGGCCTCACTGTGCTCACCACTACATGTCGGCCTCACTGTGCCCACCACCACATGTCGGCCTCACTGTGCTCACCACTACATGTCGGCCTCACTGTGCCCACCACTACAACTGTCGGCCTCACTGTGCCCACCACCACATGTCGGCCTCACTGTGCCCACCACTACATGTCGACCTCACTGTGCCCACCACCACATGTCGGCCTCACTGTGCCCACCACCACCACAACTGTCGGCCTCACTGTGCCCACCACCACCACAACTGTCGGCCTCACTGTGCCCACCACCACGACAACTGTCGGCCTCACTGTGCCCACCACCACCACAACTGTCGGCCTCACTGTGCCCACCACTACATGACGACCTCACTGTGCCCACCACCACAACTGTCGGCCTCACTGTGCCCACCACCACAAATGTCGGCCTCACTGTGCCCACCACCACATGTCGGCCTCACTGTGCCCACCACTACATGTCGGCCTCACTGTGCCCACCACCACGACAACTGTCGGCCTCACTGTGCCCACCACTACATGTCGGCCTCACTGTGCCCACCACCACAACTGTCGGCCTCACTGTGCCCACCACCACGACAACTGTCGGCCTCACTGTGCCCACCACCACGACAACTGTCGGCCTCACTGTGCCCACCACCACATGTCGGCCTCACTGTGCCCACCACCACAACTGTCGGCCTCACTGTGCCCACCACCACATGTCGGCCTCACTGTGCCCACCACCACAAATGTCGGCCTCACTGTGCCCACCACCACAAATGTCGACCTCACTGTGCCCACCACCACAACTGTCGGCCTCACTGTGCCCACCACCACGACAACTGTCGGCCTCACTGTGCCCACCATCATCACATGTCGGTCTCACTGTGCCCACCACTACATGTCGGCCTCACTGTGCCCACCACCACGACAACTGTCGGCCTCACTGTGCCCACCACCACCACAACTGTCGGCCTCACTGTGCCCACCACCACGACAACTGTCGGCCTCACTGTGCCCACCATCATCACATGTCGGTCTCACTGTGCCCACCACTACATGTCGGCCTCACTGTGCCCACCACCACGACAACTGTCGGCCTCACTGTGCCCACCACCACCACAACTGTCGGCCTCACTGTGCCCACCACCACGACAACTGTCGGCCTCACTGTGCCCACCACCACGACAACTGTCGGCCTAACTGTGCCCACCACCACGACAACTGTCGGCCTCACTGTGCCTACCACCACCACATGTCGGCCTCACTGTGCCCGTAGCCGACCAACCATGAGATAATCATTGTCACTTATCGGACGATTAATTTAGACCTGCACCGAAATCAAGATAATATCATGATAGGATCGCCGCCCAGTGTCCTCCCAGTTGTCACTGTTGTCACGATTGGCCGGTCGGTTGGCTGTGACCACCAAGTCCAGAAGATTTCATCGCGCTCACGTGTATCGCCCGCCGGGTGACGGTGGCGGAGGTGTCGGTCGGTCCATGTGACCAGCTGCCGTGACGTCACCAGGCTGTGTGTCAGCCGCCGGGTGACGGTGGCGGAGGTGTCGGTCGGTCCATGTGACCAGCTGCCGTGACGTCACCAGGCTGTGTGTCAGTCGCCGGGTGACGGTGGCGGAGGTGTCGGTCGGTCCATGTGACCAGCTGCCGTGACGTCACCAGGCTGTGTGTCAGCCGCCGGGTGACGGTGGCGGAGGTGTCGGCCGGTCCATGTGACCGGCTCCCGTGACGTCACCAGGCTGTGTGTCCGCCGCTGGGTGACGGTGGCGGAGGTGTCGGTCGGTCCATGTGACCAGCTGCCGTGACGTCACCAGGCTGTGTGTCAGCCGCCGGGTGACGGTGGCGGAGGTGTCGGTCGGTCCATGTGACCAGCTGCCGTGACGTCACCAGGCTGTGTGTCAGCCGCCGGGTGACGGTGGCGGAGGTGTCGGTCGGTCCATGTGACCGGCTCCCGTGACGTCACCAGGCTGTGTGTCAGCCGCCGGGTGACGGTGGCGGAGGTGTCGGTCGGTCCATGTGACCAGCTGCCGTGACGTCACCAGGCTGTGTGTCAGCCGCCGGGTGACGGTGGCGGAGGTGTCGGTCGGTCCATGTGACCAGCTGCCGTGACGTCATCAGTCCATGTCAGCCGCCGGGTGACGGTGGCGGAGGTGTCGGTCGGTCCATGTGACCAGCTGCCGTGACGTCATCAGTCTATGTCAGCCGCCGGGTGACGGTGGCGGAGGTGTCGGTCGGTCCATGTGACCGGCTGCCGTGACCAGCAGTGACATCAGCAAGGTGCGGCAGAACAGCTGCACCACTGTGGACCGGCTCAGCATGGACTACTGCGAGGTGCTCAGGTGTATTTAGCATTCTCCGAAACGGTTTCAGTTCACACGGATATCCGGGCAGCACAATGTGCAATGTGGTGCATGTGCACTGCACGTGCACCTATCACGATCCAATATTCGACGTCACTGTGCGAAATACACCACATAAAGAGCGATAACTGGGGATAAAATGAAGCTCCAGAATGATATGGGGAGACGAAATGACAAGGACCGAAGCATGGCAACCACCGTATGGCCATGCTCTGTAACTATGGGACGTCATGTTTGATTCAATGGCATATCTATTTACAAGTGCCATTAAATGCACGTTTATGTTTGCAGTGTAGACGTTTGATGTTTACCTTTTTCTGCATACGTGTGTTTGTGTTCGGTGTTGCAAGTATTTTTCTCTTGTATATGGTATGTGGTCTTCTGTACATCTTCGGTTCTGCTTATGTTATATGTTGTACGTGTGATGTGTATTTTCCATGGTGTATGTGAGTTTATGCTCTATCACGTACGTTTTGTTTTCCCATAGTGCATGTGGAGGTTCTATGGTGTAGATGAAGTTCTGCTCGATGGTGTACGAGCATGGCATCATAGCATGGTCACCCGTGATGCCATTTTTCTGGTTTATGTCATGGTTATGTTGACATAGATCAGATGTTTGGGATGATGCCATATATGTCAACAACTTGTGTTGGCATAAATCCCATCGCCTGTATGTCAAACGAGATTCACTAAGCCAAAGTTATGTCCACATTCCACATTGTTGACATAATCCAGTTTTAGCGTAACATGACCATCTCGGGTCAGATGGAACTGCCAATCTCATATTCTCCATTGCAATGAACCTTTTCACTTCTTTCATAAGTAAAATCATGATCAGTAAAATCATGAAATGGACTAGCAACATTATGAGGATCAGTTGAAATGACAGCTTTATACTCATAATGATATCACGAATAACAGACCGAATTGCAAATTTATCTGGATATATTTCGCCTACGAGGCGAAGAATTAGTTTTTTGGTCGTATTATCCTTCTACTGATTACGCGTATGCGAAATATATATATATACATATATATATATATATATATATATATATATATATATATATATATATATATATATATATATATATATATATATATATATATGGAGGAATTCGGAAGTCGGATAATATTACGAGCATAATGCTGGTATTTCAGCATACCATATTTTATCATTCAATTTAGCCACCAGCACAAGCTGATCACGAGGGTTTTCCTTCCAGTATTCGCATTTCAAGCCAAGTTACCTCAACAGTAGGAAGATTGCCAAAATTTGAGCTATAAATTTGCTTTGCCTTTCTGTCAGCACTGGTGGAACACACATTATGTAACTCATGCGTACGCTATATATATATAGCATCGGCCAACGACAGTCGTGGAAGATCGCCGAAATCTCATTAACGTCGATAAAGTCGTCGGGAACAAAACACAGCACAAAATTGATTGAGCATGGTTAGCGAGCGGGGCGCGGGTGCTCTCAACATGGCTGGAATGAACGATATTCTGTGCATCCATTCCTTTTCAGCTCTTAGGGGTTCCGAGAGCAAAATAAGTTGGACCCGTGAAGGTCAAAGTTCCTCTTCCTCAGCTGGGGACCATCTCCAACGTCTCATGGGGCCTCTATGACGATCCGGGGCCTTTTCTTCCGTCAGAGCATAGGCCCCATTTTGAAAGTTTCTGATTAAATTCAAATGTTTTCTTCGGCTTCAGCCTCACCGTCAGCTCGGGGTCCTTCGAGTTGGCTCGGGTCCATATCCGTCAGCCCCGGACCATTTGGTCCGTTCAGGAGATCTTCGCTGTGGCTCAAGGGAGCCCTGCCCCTACGCCATGAGGGGCCTATGCGTGCACCTCAAGGCGGTCGCCTGAAGGGGTCTCATTGGACCGTCCGGGAGGGATGCTCCCCTCCCACTCCCTCCCCCACCCGCTGTCAGCAACGCCACTATAACTGGTCACATCTTGGTCGATCTCACCTGGAACAGCCCATTTGTCCCCATTACTAGAGCCGGCTTTCGAACGTATCTTGCTAGAAATGTGTTGACTTGCCCATTTTGGTCCTGCGCTGTGAGTCCAATGTTACCTCATTTTTATCGTAAGAGTGGATAATTCTAATGTTGCAATGTATCAAGTTTAATTCAATACTGCATACATCATTTGTATTTTCATGTTATCGGCCGTCTTATTTTATGCTCCACTGAATTCTAGTATAATTGCAGCGATTTCAGCTGTGATATTTTCAGTGGTTTCAGTGGTTCAGTAGTGACGTTTTCCCATGTATCATACGCCGGTGTATGTACAATGCCATGCCCTCCGAGCAGTTCTACATCGAATGCTATCTCTATTGAGGCATCTGTTTGGGTAATGACATTCTGTATGTCACCACTATTCTGATGTGTCCACGGCTGGCTAGTGATACAGATTGCCGACGGTGCATCTTCAGCGAACACCAACAGTGCACCTTCAGCGGACCCCGACAGTGCATCTTCAGCGGACACCAACAGTGCATCTTCAGCGGACCCCAACAGTGCACCTTCAGCGGACCCCGACAGTGCATCTTCAGCGGACACCGACAGTGCATATTCAGCAGACCCCGACAGTGCATCTTCAGCGGACCCCGACAGTGCATCTTCAGCGGACCCCAACAGTGCATCTTCAGCGGACCCCGACAGTGCATCTTCAGCGGACACCGACAGTGCATATTCAGCGGACCCCGACAGTGCATCTTCAGCGGACCCCGACAGTGCATCTTCAGCGGACCCCGACAGTGCATCTTCAGCGGACCCCGACAGTGCATCTTCAGCGGACCCCGACAGTGCATCTTCAGCGGACCCCGACAGTGCATCTTCAGCGGACCCCGACAGTGCATCTTCAGCGGACCCCGACAGTGCATCTTCAGCGGACCCCAACAGTGCACCTTCAGCGGACTCCGACAGTGCACCTTCAGCGGACCCCAACAGTGCACCTTCAGCGGACCCCGACAGTGCATCTTCAGCGGACCCCAACAGTGCATATTCAGCGGGATCCTGTTGGTCGCCAGTTGTGAGGGACGCCCGTCAGCCCTGCCCTCCTGTTCTCGGTAATGTCCTCTCCACTGTCAGCCGTGCGGGGATGATGCCGGGACGCCCGTCAGCACTGCCCTCCTGTTCTCGGTAATGTCCTCTCCACTGTCAGCTGTGCGGGGATGATGCTGGGACGGCCGTCAGCCCTGCCCTCCTGTTCTCGGTAATGTCCTCTCCACTGTCAGCTGTGCGGGGATGATGCCGGACGGCCGCCGCCGCACGCAGCTCGTTATCTCTCTATTTGGTCAGCGCCGGGCGGCTGAGTCGTGGCCGGTAAGTACGCTGAGCGGCGCGTGTGCGACTGATGACGGCGCCTGCCGCCTCGCGCGATGCCGGGAGCCGGTCGGCCAGCCGAGGGGCGCGCCACTCCCGCAGCGGGACGAGCGCCCCTCCAGTGGCGGGAATTTCAGGTGGCTGACGCTACCGTTGGAATCATTTGTCGGGGCTGTCGGCGGCGCCCGGCCGGTGTCAGAGCGGTGGTCGGCGTGTGTGTGTGTGCGTGTGTGTGTGTGTGTGTGTGTGTATGTGTGTGTGTGTATGTGTGTGTGTGTGTATGTGTGTGTGTGTGTGTGTGTGTGTGTGTGTGTGTGTGTGTGTGGGTGTGTGTGTGTGTGTGTGTGTGTGTTCGTGTGTGTATGTGGGTGTGTGGGTGTGTGTGGGTATGTGTGTGTGTGTCGGTTGGCGCGGGCAGCAGAGGCACGTGACCGCCACACCCGAGCCGGCAACAGCAGCACGCGCCGCCGCCGCCGCCGCCGCCTCAGATACCGTCCTTGTGTGACGTGTGGAAGGAGCGCTTACTATGGCATTCTTGAAGCGTAATAGCATTACACACCTGTATTACACGGAAAAATGGCAGCGCGCCGAACAGACCGCTCACCGTCCACTGCGCTGGGTACGGTCACCGTGATCCGGGATTGGCACCAGCGGCTTACCGTCCGCTGTGCTGGGCACGGCCGCCGTCAGCCGGAATTGGCACGACCGGCTCACTCGGCCGCATGCCGCTCAAATGAAAGCTGGCTATGAACAGGTAGCAGCTGGCTTAGCTGTGACATTGAGCCAACCTATGGTATGTGTCTTTATAATTGGGCATGTTTTGCAGCTGCTTCAACTGAATGCATTTCAGCGGCTATCTTGGCGAAATACAAGCACTAGCTGTCTTTTCAGTTTTATGCAGCATTGTCGGTAGAGATGCATGTTCTGCCACCGATGGTCTTCTGGGTTTTACGTACCATTGTTGGTAGAGGTACGTGTTCGACCACTGTCCTCTATATCAAAATTTAATCTATCGGTCTAACCGTGCGTTTGGTATCACTCGATTTCGATGATTAACTTATATAGTTACGTGATTAGCAAAAACCGAAGCGGCATTGATTTCGCGTAATCGATGCTGCTAAAATTAGATGAGTGACTGAACGTTGTTAAATTGTGGATGTACTTAATTACATTGAGATTTTGGCAGTTATCTTTTGACATGCTTATGCATGGCTAAGAAGAAGCTAAAAGCTGGAAGCTATTTGGATTGGTAGAAACCCCGGCTGAGTCTTTGGGTTAGAACCATTCCTTGGATTAGGATGACCAATTCCCGTTTCAATGTTAGTTCGTCCAGTTGTTTTGCCACATAGAAGCATATTTCTTATGTAATTTGACACTCGATCTCAAATTATATTAATCACGGCATATTTTGTACCATATACATTTTCACATTCGATTACAGAGGATACCGACAGCATTTCAAATTAGTAGCCTTAAATCGTTTTAACAAGATTCCATGCAAAATAATCCGCGGCGCTGAATTTTGGTTTTCTTTGATGCTTGCTGTCTCGCGTACCATGTTGCCTGTCGTGTTTTTGAGGGACTGGGATGGTGGCTTGGTAATCTTTCATCCTTCGTCCCAGCCACTGAGACAACAGTGATATTGATGTTATCATGCGAACTGCCAGCCAGAGCTCTCGCCTCTATCTCCGCCGGGGAGAAATTTGTCCACATCCAACGTTTGCTCCAGACCAGTTGTCGAAATGCTGTTTCACCGGCGTGTTGAGCCATCTTTCATCTGTTCAGTGGAACAAAGATATGGCATTTATATTCTAGAGCTGATTTCCCAGGTCGATACAAGGAGAGTAGCATCGGGGTGTTACCGACTGGCATGACTATTGTGCCGATCTCTCTCCTATATAGCACACGAAATGGCATGCTCATGTAATACCTGGCATCGCTAGCCAACTGAGCTTCTAACGAGCACAATTGTGTGATCAAAAGGTGACGTCAGTAGCAAGCTGACGCATGGGAGGAGTGAGAAGCAGCACAGTTCATTTGCTTTGTTTTTCGTGGGGGGGGGGGAAGCTCAGACGTAATTACACAACAACTTCCAAACTGCGAACAACAAAGCGATGAAGCAAATACGACTGGAATTGGAAAGTTGCGCTTGGTGCCCATTCATTGATGAAAAGTGATGTACTAGCATTTGCCCGCGCAAGATCGCCCACTTTCAGAGGGTACTCTTCTCACACCTTATTAATGGCAGCTGAATTTTTTTGTGAGGAAAAATGGGCGGTGAACTAGAATTCAGTATCGACAACTCTAAAATATAATTCGCTGCCAGAATGGCAACTGCACCAGCCAGCCTGGGCCAATGACCTAGGATAGCCTATGCCCTATTCCCACGAATTTGTCACTAGGTGGAGAAAATAGTTGTGAATTAGAACCTAACGTTAAAAACTACCCCGGAAGACAATTTTCTGCAGAACAAGTATCAGCTTAGGCCGGCCAACGTCTCATGGACCATTGCCGTAGGATGGCCTTTAAAGGTTGGAAGCATTGTCATATGCGTAAAAGACATGTCAATTAATTTGATGAGAGCATGTGATGTTATTCAGCTGACAAAAGGAAGATCAATAACATTTCAACAATTCGTCATTTCTGCGGAAAGGGACACTGGTACACGTTTTGGGTCATACCTTCGTGGCCTGATCTGATAGCGTATCAAACGTGACTCATTTATAGGATACCATGCACTGCAGCATACAGCATGGTGTATAATCCGGCGGTTTGCACTATGATTGCTAGACGGGGAATTTTAAACATAGAAACAAAAAGATTCCACCTTGATCCGACCTTGTAATCTGACCGGAGGCCCATCAAATTAGTTTGCTGTTTTATGTTGCTGGACACAAATACATGGATGTGAATATCATATAGACAACTTCTAAAGCCTATTTTCGGCAGCTCTTTTGAAAGTACTTTAAAAATGACACTATACGAAAACGGCAACCTCGCCCTGGCCTCATCTAGTTTAGCGCTCGCGGGTTCGAAGCCATACATTTGAACAACGAAAGATCCGCCGTTCAATATATTTTTCAACGCAAAGACGACGCACAAACCACATTGCTGATATGTAACATGCATTCTGCAGGCAAGTTCGTTTCGCCGGACAGTGATTGAGTCTAGGGTTTGTCTCGCTCCGCGACAACTGGTTCGCAAATCCAGTACTTGTTATTTGCCGTTAGTTGTCCTTTGCCCTTTGATCGTGATTTGATTGTGTGGGGTATGAGGTGCATGGGGTATGGGGTGTATGGTGCGTATGGTGTATGGGTATGTGGTGTATCAGGTGTGGGGTGCATGGGGTGTATGGGGTGTATGGGATGTATGGGCTGTATGGGGTGTGTGGGGTGTATGGAGAATAGGGTGTATGGGATGTATGGGCTGTATGGGATGTGTGGGGTGTATGGAGAATAGGGTGTATTGGTGTAAGCGGTATGGGGTGTATGAGGTGTATCGGATGTTGGATGTGGGTGTAGGGGTGGGTTAAAAACCGGGAACTTCCAAGGTAGCGTGAACATTTCAAAGACATATCCTTTATGGAACGTTAATTACTTTTCTTTTATTTCTTCTTGAGGAAGTCTCTTTTTGCCGCGTCTATTTTTAAGGTACCATATTGGTGCTTTCTCAGTCATTTATTCGTGTTATCTTAGTCTTTTTAATGACTATTTTCCTATTTTTGCTCCTTTTCATTCCATTTTCTTCTTTATATATCACATATCATGAATTATGCGTATAATTGAAAGAAAGTGGAAAATACGTTCGTGTAATGTTGCATGTTCGTTGTTGAAGATAATGTTGATTTTTAGTGGGATGTTGTTTGTGGTGCGTAGTATTTACCTTGCTTCTCTAGTTTGAAGACCAAGGTCTCCACCGACATACAGGCCAGCACTCTTGCTTGTATGGGATTTCAATTCACACAAGCTACGTAGACCGAAGCTCTTTTGGATTGGTTACTTCGGGTGGTGTCGTGTGTTGAAGGTCCCTCTCTCTCTCTCTTGTGGCTCCCCTGCTCCTAATTGGCTGATGATCCCTATCTACGGTAATCCAGACGCGAATACAAAGCACGGTCGGCAGCCCCCACAACCTCTTGACAGCCATGCGCCCATTCATCAGTAGCTCCATTGAGTGTTAACAGGTACGCTGCTGTCGGACTATGCATCAGTGAAAAGTGACATCACGCTTCACTGCAAGCTTGCAGCAACAGTTGATCGCCAAAAAGGAGCTCGCAAATTAGCTGGTCGATAGCCCACTCTGTCGCCCTGCTGGGCTGATGGCCAGAAGTGTGCTGCACAGAGTCACAACGAACTCATTGTGATCACCAGACCGGCACCGCGGCAATAAACCAGACCAAGTCAGCCGGCCGTTCATTCTCAAAATCGGCACTTACCGATCAGATAGCCTCCGAGGCGGCTGGCCGTATAGCTTCGGTGATATTCACGTGAAAATGATCATGATTCGCTTATGTCCGAGGAGAAAAACGAGTGAATAAATGTCGTCCAGTGGACCAATCACAACCGATGTTGATCGCCAATTCGCTGAACTTCCACTGGCCGTTCAATAACTTGACATCCTTTATTAGCCGGCCCAGGGGTCGACCTTTGAAGCGCAGCGTCTACTCGACGACCGGTGGCATTACCACCCGCCGCTCTCTAATATGATTTTGGTGTGTAAAGCTGGCTGCAAGTAATTGGATAATTGTGAGCACAGAGGCAGATGGGCCCTACGACGACGCGGTCTGGCATGACACCAAGCGCTCACATCATAAGCTACGATGTTTTCGTGCAGTTGGCGCGCAGATCCACTTAGGCGGTTTAAGTTGAGCCATTCTACCGGCTCGAGGCTCGAGGCACGTGAACAGCACTGCGGAATAAGGTGCCGGCTTAGTGAAACAATGCGAGCCAGAGGACGCCGATGTAGGCTCAGCAGTGACACACCAGCTGTTCAGCTTGCCGCCGGCTCAGTCACGACATCGGCCAACGTTATGCATGAGCAAAATGTGCTGCCAGTATCGCTGCAGACAGTGGGCCCCGCATGGGCTTGCCCGCTGAACTGGAGCGTTGCTCCCGCTTACATCGTCGCATGCAGAACTTCTTACCACGGAGCGGGCGAACGGTGGGGTTCGTAGGGGACGGAACAGGCGAACGGTGGGGTTCGTAGGGGACAGGACGGGCGGACGGTGGGATACCGTAGGGGACGGGACGGGCGGACGGTGGGATTCCGTAGGGAACGGGACGGGCGGACGGTGGGATACCGTAGGGGACGGGACAGGCGAACGGTGGAGTACCTCAGGGGACGGGACAGGCGGACGGTGGGGTACCGCAGGTGACGGGACAGGCGGACGGTGGGGTACCGCAGGGGACGGGACAGGCGGACAGTGTGGTACCCCAGGGGACGGGACAGGCGGACGGTGGGGTTCGTAAGGGACGGGACAGGCGAACGGTGGGATACCGCAGGGGACGGAACAGGCGGACGGTGGGGTACCGCAGGGGACGGTACAGGCGGACGGTGGGGTACCCCATGGAACTGGACGGGCGGACGGTGGGATACCCCATGGAACTGGACGGGCGGACGGTGGGGTTCGTAGGAGACGGGGTGAGTGGATGCTGTCGTCGGTGTGGACGGCGGCCACTGCAGGGGCGGGTTGATACTGTCTTCAGGTGGGGGTGGACGGCGGCTACTGCAGGGGCGGGTTGATACTGTCGTCGGTATGGACGGCGGCCACTGCAGGGGCGGGTTGATAATGTCGTCGGTGTGGACGGCTGCCACTACAGGGGCGGGTTGATACTGTCGTCGGTGTGGACGGCGGCCACTGCAGGGGCGGGTTGATGCTGTCTTCAGGTGGGGGTGGACGGCGGCTACTGCAGGGGCGGGTTGATACTGTCGTCGGCGTGGACGGCGGCCGCTGCAGGGGTGGGCTGATACTGTCGTCGATGTGGAGGGCGGCCACTGCAGGGGCGGGTTGATACTGTCGTCGGTGTGGACGGCGGCCAGTGCAGGGGCGGGTTGATAATGTCGTCGATGTGGACGGCTGCCACTACAGGGGCGGGTTGATACTGTCTTCAGGTGGGTGTGGACGGCGGCCAGTGCAGGGGTGGGTTGATACTGTCTTCAGGTGGGGGTGGACGGCGGCCAGTGCAGGGGCGGGTTGATGCTGTCTTCAGGTGGGGGTGGACGGCGGCCAGTGCAGGGGTGGGTTGATACTGTCGTCGGTGTGGACGGCGGCTACTGCAGGGGCGGGTTGATACTGTCGTCGGTGTGGACGGCGGCCACTGCAGGGGCGGGTTGATACTGTCGTCGGTGTGGACGCGGCCACTACAGGGGGGGGTTAATATTTTCGTCGGTGTGGACGGCGGCCACTACAGGGGCGGGGTGTGGAGGGGGGGGGGGGTACTGTCTTCGGTGTGGACGGCGGCCACTACAGGGGTGGGTTGATACTGTCGTCGGTGTGGACGGCGGTCACTACAGGGGCGGGTTGATACTGTCGTCGGCGTGGACGGCGGCCACTGCAGGGGCGGGTTGATGCTGTCTTCAGGTGGGGGTGGACGGCGGCCAGTGCAGGGGTGGGTTGATACTGTCGTCGGCGTGGACGGCGGCCACTGCAGGGGCGGGTTGATGCTGTCTTCAGGTGGGGGTGGACGGAGGCCACTGCAGGGGTGGGTTGATGCTGTCGTCGGTGTGGACAGCGGCCACTGCAGGGGTGGGTTGATACTGTCGTCGGTGTGGACGGCGGCCACTGCAGGGGTGTGTTGATACTGTCGTTGGTGTGGACGGCGGCCACTGCAGGGGTGGGTTGATACTGTCGTCGGCGTGGACGGCGGCCACTGCAGGGGTGGGTTGATACTGTCGTCGGTGTGGACGGCGGTCACTACAGGGGTGGGTTGATACTGTCGTCGGTGTGGACGGCGGTCACTACAGGGGCGGGTTGATACTGTCGTCGGTGTGGACGGCGGCCACTGCAGGGGTGGCGCGGAGTTACGTCAGCTCCAATGTCCGAGCCCGGACTGGCAGACGACGTTCGGCCGCATCAGCCTCATGCTGTCAACTGACGCATCTGCTATGCTGGAGCCGTGCTGACTGCTTGCACTTGGAGAGCACACACAGCCACTGCTGACCTGTTTGGGGAGCCATGTTCCTGCTCCTGGGAGCCATGCTCCTGCTCCTGGGAGCCGCAAGCTTGTGCGTGAAATAATATGGGAACACACTCCACGGTTCGCATAGTCAAGCACGGTCCAGGGTCTGCACGTACCATGTCACGCTCACCAACCATACCTGACTGTGACTGGGGACGTGCTGAGTGAACTCATTATGCCAGACTATAGGGATCCGGCGAAATCTAGTTGACGTGCAATATTTTACTGCCTTCGTGGTTTATGGCATAGGCAAGAGTGCATCCAGAATATGGCAAAAGGGAAGGATTATGAAGCGCAGCAGCCCCGTCAATGTTTGGCTGAACAGCTATAATAATTGTATTTGTATCTACATTAATTTATTTCAACGAAGTCCGAAAGTAAGCGTCACAGTAGGAAGTGCATTCAGCTAATTCTATGCTTTATCTGCGGATCAAACAACAATTGGGGACTCAACAGCCTGAGGCTGTTCAGCGAAGGCACAGCGAAGGCGAAGGCGCAGCCACTCCCTCGGATCCAGTGCGAGTGACTGGACTATGTTACCAGTCCACTTCCCTGGATCAGAGTCTGAGAGAGACGAGAGAGACTCGGCGAAGAGACTAGGCTCTCAACTATGGCCAGGAAGTAGCAGCTCTTTAGTATGCCAAAATCAATACCAAAATACGGGAAACTTAGGAACACGCTCGGAATCTCTTCTTTGTCCTCGAAGTGCGTTTCCAGACTAATTATTGAAGCTGGATGGCAGACATTCACACTGAACTGAACTACATGCCATATCTTTAATCAAGGGACACTCTATTACTGAACCCGTTTCGCTGGTTTACTGACGACAGTATCCGTCAGGGTTCCTTTTTGTGGATAGTCTCAATTTCCAGCTTTGTGTGCGGATCAAGGTGGACAGCTGGCTCTGCCTGGGAGACGTTGGAGCATTTCAAGCTTTGTGTTTCGCTTCACGACCTACAGCCGTCGGAATAATGCAAATAAAACTCAGCCGGCGAGCGGCCAAGGCCAGACCCAGCAGCAGCACATCTCGGCGGTATCGTGCCCAGTGTACATCAGATCTGAGCTGGTCTGGACACGACTCGGGCCGACATGGCTCATCCACATTCCAGATCATAAACTCGACCTGTTACAGGCTTTCGCAATTATGTCGCTGTCACCGACAATCCGCCATCTCGTGGACCGATGATGGTTCGATCAGAAACGTGAGTGGTCAGAAGCGGCAAGGTTGATCATGATCTGAGCCGTATAAGCAGGTCATGGAACAGAACTGACTCAAATTATGTCATGCTGTTTATGTCGACATTTTCTGTGAGCATCACATTTGTTCAATTTGACTGTTGTCATCGAATTCAGGCGTGACTTTTAGTCGCATCAAGCAACGTTAATGACCTATGTCAGAAGAGCATGCTCTGGTGTGTACAAATACGCTTGAGATGATCAGTTCCAGACAGCATTTATGCTTGTACTCAGATTTACTTCTAGCCCACTGAAGGGGAGGGATGAATACCACCCCGGTTAGGATCTTAGTTATGAGTATCACACAGTTCGAGATAGCGTTCTGGAATTTCGAATATCTGGTAGTGCATCTGTTGTGCAGATTTGGATGGAAGGGACAAATCCGGATCATATCTGATCACTTAGGTATGGCGTCATTCTTGAGGGCATGTCTGACCAGCTTGTGCTAAAGCGACGATGATATTGCAGACATAAGTATTAGGAACCTAAAGTTCATCATGTTGTACAAACGAATGCGTGATTAATGAACTATGGCTGTAGGATGATGCCTTTATGTATGATGCCTTTATATTTATGTAATGACAGCGAGCCTGCATCACACAGTCCTGGCCGTGTAAAGCCACTAACACTCACCGGCGCTGGACAGCTTGTCATCTTTGAATGGCGCAGCAGGAGTTGGTACAGTCGGTCAAGGAAGCGTCTTCCAGTATACCTTTGCTTTGGCTTTCCACTAGGAGCGTGGGCTGTGCCGCTCCACAACAATTATTGGCAGGAAATACAAAGCGACCAATTGTTGCCTGTCGACAGGAGTCCAGTGGCAGCCTGCTCACTGCACTGCCAACGTTGTCTCGATGTGACGTGACAAAGCATACGTTCCTGGTGGCTAGCCATTCTAAAGGCGTATTGGAGCATATTTCCGTGGCCGGCTATACCACCCCACTCCCACTCTCAGGAATTCCAAACAAGGCAAGCCTGAAAAAAAAAATTAGCGTGCATCATGTTTCAAGATCTCACGACTGACACCAAGAACGGCCCAGTGTCATCCACTGATCTGAGGGGCGAAGTAAATGTCAAATGTCAACAGACGAAAAATTATCCGAAACTTTTCTCACTAAGTTCGGCACATCTACTGCTGATGTGCATATGCAATACATATATATATGCGTATATATGTGAAACATGCATTTATATACGTGCGTATGAAATATTTATCACAGTATCACATCCAATCTGTTTTTTTCTGGTGGCATGCCACGTTCAGCAGAATAACCCACAGGAAATGCATCATATCCCGCATCGTCTCTCCGGTCAGATCCTCACTCGGGGGCGTGATTATAAAACATCCCCGCCTAACTTTCAAACTAAGAGTTGCACGAAATCGAGTTGGGTACCATTTGAAAGCACTCGACGGATTTGGTGCCAAAATAGTCGCGTCACGAAATCAAACAAGATTCCAGAGGTCATCTTAGACCAATGACCTTGGATGATATAAATAGTTATAATAATTATGATAGCCAGCAACGGCAGGAGTTTGAGATTAGCATTCACTTTCATTCCTGAACCATCTGAACTGCCGCTTGGTCACGTTTACTTCGTGAAATGTTCAAAATGAGTATGGTTCGGGATGCCTTTGGTTTATCAAATGGTGCCATCTGGATTTGCCCGATAACAATCGATGGATGGTGTCTAGATCTACCAGAGCACACTTATAGTTCGATTTTTGCGCAATTTTCTGGGCGTGATGGTGTGCTGCAGTCGAAGGGTCCGACTTTCTTGACATCGGGAAGGCAGCATGTCGTGTAGCCTGTCTTGACATCGCAGGTGGTCCTGTGCTAGCTGATTGTGTTGCGGCAGCATAATGCACAAAGGCAACCCGAAACCCAACAACGGACTGGGGAATATCGCTAGATAGGTCGCTGCTGGCGTGAAAGTGAACTGCAGGGACGAGTCTTGAAACGTGCATGTGTTGATTCTTTGAGCCTCATAGAGGCCCAAAGTGCCAAAAACACTTTGTTAAAATGTTGTAGATGTTAAAAAATGATGAAGATGTTCAAAAATAAGTTGTGCATAGTCATCTTTGTACTACCTGGTTGAAATTTCAAGCTGTGATAAATTGGTTTGAAGAGCATTGTGGTCGGTGACGTCGAAGCATCAACTTGAGTAAATCAGCGCCAACACAGTAACCTCGGAGTTGCTGGTAACATTTCGTCATTGATGGTTCATAATGTTACATATTCATGTTGAATGGTGTGCTTAAAAACGTTCTAATTATATTGTAAGAGGTACTAACGGTGCAGACAGTCACGCAGTTGGACGTAAACAAATATTTATACGATGCTGCGGATGCTGGTAGTAATGGAAATATGTATAAAAATAGACACGTTCCACGGCCCATAAAACTGCTCGGAAACATGAACATAATTGCACTGTATGAAGAATTGAACTAATACAGAAGTTGTGCTGCTCATTTGTTATATCCCATCTATAATATTGTGTTCAAGCTTTTGGTTCATCCCCACCTTCGTGCACCACGAATATACATTGAAGTGTCACGTCAAGGTGCAAAGTAAATGGATACTCGAATTGTTTAAGATTCCAATGTTGTCGCCATCCTTAAAGACTCTAAGGGCGTTATCAGCGTTATCGCTGAATTGGACAAATAATTGATCGTGAAACACGCTGCCACTATAATTGGTTGTCGTCGCAATTCATTCAAGCATTAACTATATCCACACTTTGCTAATATTGGCCTACAATATTTCTGAACTAACATCAAATCCATCATTAATATTGCGTTCAATGTGAGGAGGAAGTGTTTTGCAGGTGATTTTACAACGAATGTATAGATTGTCTGTGTGCCGATTCCTCGCGGTTTCCTTGCTTGCTGTCATTATCTTTATGTTTGTCGATGTCCTTGTGTTTTCGCCGATTCAGTGTGTTTCCTTTCTCGCTGTGTACACCAACACTCTCCGAGGAGTTGATTCAGAGTCGGTGCAGTCTCGCGGAACTCCGGGCTAACGTCGAGGAACCATATGTGATACTCTGTTGTGGCGAATGCGTTCCTATTCTGATACTGATAATGAATATGGACCGCGAAGCAAGAGCTACGGAGATGAGATGCAATTCTACAAGTACTCATAAACAGCGTTATCTTTACTTGCACATTTCATGCAAAGATCCGCTATTCAGGATGCAGATTAATGTGAATACCGTAAATACTGCTGACTACAGCACAGATGTTAAAAAAGTATTGGTGGCTGTCACCGACGAAGGTATGTACGAGCTGACTCATGGCTGGATAATTTGGCATCGCCAATGTTTGGAGAGTTTGGCGGGTGCGGAGTATACCCTGGGAAGTTGAGGGTAAGCATACCAAGCTATCGGTTGCGGGCAGGACCAAAGTATTCTTCCCACATCCTGAGGTTGCCAAAAACATCAGGAAAGCGGCGGCGCGCAACTCTGCGAAAATGTACTGAGTTATAGAATATTGGTCAGCGGATCTTAGCTTGACAGTTTCATCTTGATGTCACCAAATCGCTGAGCTAGACGAGATCAAATTCAGCCAATCCGAGTATGCAGAGGTGAAGTATTTCTAAGTGCTACCAAGATTCAGCTCTAATTCAGACATATGCACACAGGACCGTGGGTGGAGTTATTTCGAGATTCCGAGGGCGCTTGAGCAGGATATGAGGGCGTTTTAGCTTATTTTTGTCTTACTTTACAGCAAACAAAAACAGCCTAAAATGTGAAAGACATCAGTTTTGGAGTTTCTAAGCTACTTACTTTAATTGCATTACATTTATGTTGATTCTTCTTGCAAGATATTTTTCAAGGGAGGATCCAGGGAGAACCCCACAAACCCAGGGAGTGCCCTGACCACCTCCTTCCAGAGTGTTCACTCATGGTCAGTAGTGAAAGCAGATCTATGTAGCTTATCCGAATGGCCATCCATAGTATTCTACAAATCTACAAGACGGGTGTTATATATACGCATGAGGGACTCTAAGGCAGGGCAAGTGGAATTTCTGCACAATTCTGTTGATGAAAGGTCAATATTACTTGATGGCTACAATTAATGAGGAATTCAATATAACAAGAAAATATACCAAGGAAAGAAATTATGAATGTCGTAAAGAAGAACACGCGCAAATGGATTTAGACACCAGAAACATGGATGAGAAAAGTGAATATATCAGCGAATGAAAGTACAGATTGAAATAGCACAAAATATGACAACAAATAACAGGAGGAAGTAAAGTAAGGCATTTCTGAGTATGCCCAAGCAAGTAAAGAAGACAAAAATGGAGAGAAAACTAACTATTGCATTATTCCAGGCTACGATGGACTTACTCCCATTCAAAAATTGGAAGGCAAAGGAAAATATGTGACATGTGACCCTTGCTATGCAGACACTGTGAATCTGGAGCATGCTACTGTCCTCTACCTTGCTCCAATAAAGCTAAAATATGTACAGATACCGCAACTATATATATAATGAATACATTATATCAGCAATGAAAAAATAATGTTTGATGACAACAGGGTAAACAGAACTTAGGAACACACATTATGCGTCTTGTGCAAACATGGACCCAGTGATGTAAATGGGGCCCAATATATGCAAAAAGGCAACCAATGATGAAGTACTAAAAAAATGTTCAGACAGGAATCAAGCTCAAGAAGCAGGAATGAACCAAAGGCAAACAAATCAAGAAGGGAAACTATACCTTCTATGGAAACAAATGAGGAAGATGAAAAGAGCTCAACTGCCCATATGCAAACAACAGTGGAATAGTATACATCAGTATGGGTCTGTACTGGCTACTCCTAGCCAGGACTGTTCCAACAAGATCCTCAAGAAACAACCATAACCGCCGGCATCGCCACAAACCCACGAGCACATCAGACTGAAGCTGTAATTATTAGGGAACGTTGATTGGTGTAAGACTTGGCCTGACAGCTTGAGGTGTATTTATCAATATATGACATCAGATGTTTTATAAATGTTTGGATATATCTTTAATGAAACGTCCGTGAATGCGATGAAGACACTGTGGTCATTCATTTGTCTGCAAATGCTTACTAACCTAACCTAACCTAGCCTGAGCTCCCTTTTACAGCAGAAAAATCTCGACAATATTTTGAAACATGTAAGAAAAATTATTTTTCTCAAAATGTTCTCGCTTAGAAAACCTAGCCCAAACTAACTCTAGCTGTTGTTAAAAAACTGGCATTGTGTTTTTTTAACAACAGCTTGAGTGTTATTTTTGCAAAAACATTGTGCTTTGAAATAACAAAAATTTCCCTCCACATAAACCTCCCCTAACCTAAATTAGTTTAACCAAACCCAGCTTACCCTTTTTCATTTTTGCTTACTTTATGTGGATAAGATATGTGTAAAGTTTCTCTGTGAGCATTTTAATGCACAATAATTCCGGTTATAATAAGTACGAAGAAGAGTATAGAAGAACGAAGACCATAGTCTTCAATCTTCGTTATTATACTAACTCTAAGGATATACTAACTGCAATGGATGCGCAAGCCAAATCGCATTGTATTGCGTAAACACCGAAAGCAATAGGTTTATCTTTGCTATATATTTTACCTACCTATAATGAGCCGGAGACACAATATCACTCATCCAGACTTGAGGACAGTCGCACACGAAGTATTTGCTTTGAAGGATGATACCTAAATGAAATTATCAATAAAACCGAGACAAATCCGTCGATGTTTGCTGCTTTATTCTAAGGTATGGGATTGTATTTATGTTAAAACGATATAGTAATCCACACATCACAGCACATATTATAAGAAAGCATACATGTTCAGTTCCACCGGGCGTCAATTCCAATTTTGGTATAAAATACCCCGACTGGTAAACAAATATCAGATTGTTGCATTAGAAAAAATAAGAGGAACAATATATTTTAAAGAAAATTTACAAAGATCCTAGGAACATTTTCATTTTCAGGAGTTACTTATCACTGTAGCACTGTGCCAGGGACCCAGGCTCCTACACAACCTACAGTGCGTAGATACCTATTTGTTTCTGATGTAGTGTCTTCATTAAACTCGGTCCCACCTACTCACTCCCCTCCATCACCAATGACCTAGTTTTTGTTTCACCTGAGAGCATCCACCATTATGCTTGATATTGTTATGGCGCTTTGTATTGCGTAGCTCCGCTTTATAGCTGCAATAATTATATGCGCGATTCACCCTTCTTCCTGATGGAACAAAAGTAGTTACCTGCCCAAATCAGATATTTAAATGATGCAATACTGTCATCCTCAACAGCCACCAATCTATTCAAGTTCCTCTGTCAAAACTTGTCAAACCAGCATTATCTTTCGTGCACCAAAGTTCGAAGCGCCTCAGCCAGGAGCGTCGCAGCGAAACTGCCCAGTTTCTGTCATGGCGGTCTGCATGCAACTCGTATGGAAACAGCAGGGTGAAAAGGTCGCTGCCAGCAAATATAAACCTACTGATATAACACAGAATAAATGCTCCAACAGACCATAAATGGTTGCTTAAAACTTGCGAAAATGCATTCGATGAGAATAGATTAAAATTTAGCGCCAGAAGCTGCCCCATTGCTCTTCTAGCTGACACGTATGTGCGTCGATGTCTTAGTCACCTGTTTACCTCTGATACACCATGTGAATGCTGTAGGTACGTGAAGACTGCAGCGTACACCATATGAAGACTGCAGCGTCACCATGTGAAGATTGCAGCGTGTACCATGTGAAGACTTCAGCGTGCACCATATGAAGACTTCAGCGTGCACCATATGAAGATTGCAGCGTGTACCATGTGAAGACTGCAGCGAGCACCATATGAAGACTGTATCGTGCACCATGTGAAGACTGCAGCGTCACCATGCAAAAGGGTCACCGGCGACTGCATATCTGCACCAGAACGTAGCTCTGCTGCGCTAACGTAACTCTGCTGTGCTGCCATTTTTATCTGACTCTGAAGCGGTGCAGTACACAATGGCAAACACAATGCATGCAAAATGTATCAAGGCCCAGTTGTTGGTGGGTGATGTGGCTCAATTTTCGACAACTATGTCTGATCCACTTCCATCAGCGCGGCGTGGGGAGCGCAATTTGGCGCATTGTTGTCGCCTTTGTCAAATCAAACAGCTCCAGTTTCGGGACGAACTGCCATATCTCGTGCATAATCTACAGATGGTGTTTTCTTTTTGGTCCGGATATGGGCGTTTGGGTGCCAGGAGCACAGGCATCCGAACATGTCATCTAGACTCACACCTATATATGATGTTGTCCAACTGGCGGTGAGTTGGACAAGATTCCGTTCTCTGCATGTGACCGTTAGCTTAATAGCAGGTTTTCCAGACCCGCCTCGGTGGAATGCCGCCCGTGCAGTGCAAACTGACCTCGATGTCAAGGCACCCTGAACCCAATCATCATCATGCATGTACACCACCATGCAATGTTGCTTAGTCTCCAAGAACGGTCCCGGTGTTTTGTCCTTCGTTTGACACATTCCGCAGAATCTGCCTTCAGACAGCGCGCCGTGAGTTGCGCCATTCGACACCGTAGGTGACCTCCGCGTTATCGCTGTAACTGACCATCGTCACATTAGTGCTCTACAATTCCCAAAAGTGACGCCGTGCAGAAGAGCAGGGTGCCCGCGATGTGCGGCTTTATTCCTGCTTAGCATGCAGTTGACGCGCCACTCTTCAGTCTCCGCCGCGGCGGTCCGTGGGAACGGAGAATTACCACGCTCGTAGCTCCATGACTTTATTGCATGCCCACTCCTCCCTCGCTTTAATTGTCCGTTGGGCCGTTGCCGCGTGCGTCAGCAGTCTGGCCGGCGGCGCTGCTCCAATTTCATGGCTTTCATCGTCGGAAGGGGTGGGCGCATCTAATGCCCGTCAGGTGTGCAGTGACCTCCGAGCGCAGCTGCACCACCGCCGGTCCCGTTTCTTATTTGCTCGCCGCCAATAAAATGTGGACACTTCTGATAAGGGCTCTGGACAGGGAGGCCCCGGCAGCCGGTTGTGTGCAGCTGCTGTTAGCGGCCGGTCGACCTCTCCAAACATGGCGCCCGCCGACCACTGGGCCGTGTGTTCAGGCGCAATAAAAGCAGTATCAAAACACGATCGCACCGAAAACGGACCGCGTCGAAACTCTAAATGCAGCCGATGTCAGTCGGTGATCGCCGGCCGCGGCGAGTTCAAAGCGGCGCGGGCGAGATGTAGAAAATCGAAATACACTTGACCTCTGAACCTCAGCCAGCCAAACAAGAAATATCGTTAACAAGCCCTAATTTCCGCTCGTCTTGTGAGCTGCGCAGATGTAGCGGACGAGGCCAGCGCCGGCCGCGGCCGGCCGCCGGCCGACTGCACCTTTTGTCGGCTCTCGGCCGGTCGTGCCCTCGCCGACTTTTGTCCATTAATTTATCCCGATCGGGAATCAATTGCCGTGCAGTTGCAGGCCCACCCGGGCGCAGCGGGCTATGATTTATGCTCCTCCCGGAGCGTGGCACTGCTCCTCTCACTGCCAACGCAAACCATCGCTGGGCGGCGCTGGCCGTAATTGAAAGAGCGGCGTCGGAGCAGCTGTGCGTGGGGCATTGACAGCCGGCGGGTGGGCCGGAGTCGCGCCCGCCGTCCGCCCCAGATGACCCCCTGATCTGCGCCCCGAGGTCGACGTGGGCGGGACGGTGCATCACGTAGCCACGTACACCGCCCGCTGTAGAATTGTTGGACGTGAGATAAACGGTGCAGGGGAATGTGGGTGAGACACACTTCTTATACGCTCCGAATAGGACCGACCCTGCATTATATGAGCCTACTTTGGTAGCAAATTAACTTGCCGGATTTGCGTTTGAATAGACATGCAATGGGGCATGGGAGTGATGCGGTTTCAATGCGAATATTTATAGGTAATAGATACTGCACCAGGTGTGGATAGGCTACGCAGCAAGTGCGAGTACGTCATGCAGCAGGTGCGGGAAGGCCACATAATAGGGCGCAAGTAGGCTGTGCAGCAGGTGTGAGAAGGTCACGTGACGAGTGTTGGTAAGCCGCGCAACAGGTATGGGTAGGACGTGGACTAGACACGAAAGGTATGCGTCGAAGTTGTGGATGTCGGATGCTGCACAGCTGATAGGACGTGTGGCATGGCTCATGGAACATGTGGCATGTGCATGAGACATTCTGCTGGTGTGGATGGGACATTCTGCTGGTGCGGACAAGAAATTGCACTGGTGTAGATGGGATATTCTGTTGGTGTGGATGAAACATCGTGCTGGCGTGGATGGAATATTCTGCTGGTGTGGAAGGGATATTCTGCTGGTGTGAACGGGACATTCTGAAAGTGGGGATGGGACATCCTACTGGTGTGGATGGGGCATCCGGCTGTTGTGGATGGAACATCCTGCTGATGCGGATGGTTAAGATCGCCTGAAATACTGAGCTACTGAGTGCAGGCCAGTGGTGGGGCGGTTAGGAGAGTCCTTGGGATATGTTCAGTGGAGCGGGCTATGGGGGCGACACGGAGGTCTCACGTGGCTGGGTTGTGGGCGGTGAAGCGTTCCGGGGCCCAGCTGGGGCGGAACCCCGGTCAGAGATGATCAGGAGCGGACAGGTTCAGTGGAGCGGGCTATGGGGGCGACACGGAGGTCTCACGTGGCTGGGTTGTGGGCGGTGAAGCGTTCCGGGGCCCAGCTGGGGCGGAACTCTGGTCAGAGATGATCAGGAGCGGACAGGTTGAGTGGCAGGCAGTGATATACACCTGCGGACGCCGCAGTAGACAGCGGGAGCTCCCTGGAGAGGTATCGCAGTAGACAGCGGCAGCTCCCTGGAGAGGTACCGCAGTGGACAGAGGCAGCTCCCTGGAGAGGTACCGCAGTGGACAGCGGCAGCCCCCTCGAGAGGTGCCGCAGTGGACAGCGGCAGCCCCCTGGATAGGTACCGCAGTAGACAGCGGTAGCCCCCTGGAGAGGTACCGCAGTAGATAGCGGCAGCCCCCTGGAGAAGTACCGCAGTGGACAGCGGCAGCTCCCTGTAGAGGTACCGCAGTGGACAGCGGCAGCTCCCTGGAGAGGTACCGCAGTGAACAGCGGCAGCCCCCTGGAGAGGTGCCGCAGTGGACAGCGGCAGCCCCCTGGAGAGGTGCCGCAGTAGACAGCGGCAGCCCCCTGTAGAGGTACCGCAGTAGACAGCGGCAGCCCCCTGTAGAGGTACCGCAGTAGACAGCAGCAGCCCCCTGTAGAGGTACCGCAGTGGACAGCAGCAGCCCTATGCCGACACTCTAGCCAGACGAAGGTCGTCAATCGGTGGGGGAGGGGGCGCAGTGGACAGCAGCAGCCCTATGCCGACACTCTAGCTAGACGTAGGTTGCCAGTCGGTGGGGGGGGGGCGCAGTAGACAGCAGCAGCCCCCTGCCGACACTGACCAGACGTAGGTCGTCAGTCTGTGGGGGAGGGGGCGCAGTAGACAGCAGCAGCTCCTTGCCGACACTCTGGCCAGACGTAGGTTGCCAGTCAGTGGTCTCATATGCTCGCGCTCGAACTTGGCCGCCGAGCCGCCCGGAGCCGGCTGGACTGGGAAGCTCGTTTACCGCCGCCGAGCCGCCCGGAGCCGGCTGGACTGGGAAGCTCGTTGACCGCCGGCGAGCCGCCCAGAGCCGGCTGGACTGGGAAGCTCGTTGACCGCCGGCGAGCCGCCCGGAGCCGGCTGGACTGGGAAGCTCGTTGACCGCCGGCGAGCCGCCCGGAGCCGGCTGGACTGGGAAGCTCGTTGACCGCCGGCGAGCCGCCCGGAGCCGGCTGGACTGGGAAGCTCGTTGACCGCCGGCGAGCCGCCCGGAGCCGGCTGGACTGGGAAGCTCGTTGACCGCCGCCGAGCCGCCCGGAGCCGGCTGGACTGGGAAGCTCGTTGACCGCCGGCGAGCCGCCCGGAGCCGGCTGGACTGGGAAGCTCGTTGACCGCCGGCGAGCCGCCCGGAGCCGGCTGGACTGGGAAGCTCGTTGACCGCCGGCGAGCCGCCCGGAGCCGGCTGGACTGGGAAGCTCGTTGACCGCCGGCGAGCCGCCCGGAGCAGGCTGGACTGGGAAGCTCGTTGACCGCCGGCGAGCCGCCCGGAGCAGGCTGGACTGGGAAGCTCGTTGACCGCCGGCGAGCCGCCCGGAGCCGGCTGGACTGGGAAGCTCGTTGACCGCCGGCGTGCCGTACACCCGGGTAACTAGAACTGTACGCTCAGATTCCCCTCGCCAGTCTCCCCAGTCGCCAGTCTCCCCAGTCCCCAGTCGCCAGTCTCCCCAGTCGCCAGTCTCCCCAGTCGCCAGTCTCCCCCGCTCTGATGCTGTTGGTTCAAATTCGAATGAAAGATAATCGCTTTCATGGTTATATTGCACGTTCGTCCAGGTTTTCTTCAACTCATGCCTCTGTGCACTGAAATTGTAGACATGCAATGCCGACGAGATGTACCTTTAATCCATGTCACAGTATGTGTTACTTCGGCCATGGCAAATGACGTGTTCCCTCTGTAACGATGCCAATACGCAGTGTTAACACTGGTGGCCGCGGTACCCTCGCAAGTCATTTTTGCGGTAGTTCAGCACCACTGTCTGAGTTCGGTGCACCACAGGCGGCCAGCAGCTTATGGCTTGCGGTGTGAGCTCTGGGCCACATTCCGTCAGCTCCGGCAGGAATCCTTCGACAAGGTTGCCCCCGGAGCAGACCTGCAGACCTGCTCGGTCCTCTGATCCGGTGATGGCCAGCTCAGGGAATAACGCTCTGCCCGACAGGCTCTGCCTACTGAGCACCACACATATACGGACCTCCTTACGGGCTGAATCATCTGATATACTCGCTACTAAGTTCACGTTGTGCGTGGTTTCCTGGAACCCATGGGGAGCGGCCGGAATCCGGCCGGAATTCGGTTGGGAATGTCATTGAGTAAAGTACAGATTTCCTTTTAGCACATGGCACCTGGTTGCTGTCGTACAAATTACGAAAAGAGGCCAGCAATCTTTCAAGACAGAAGTAAATATTAAATATCCTGGAATACTCTTCTCAGTGAAGCTAGTCTGGATGCTGGGAACTCACGGACGATGAATATGCTTTTGAAATGTCTGCCCAACTGCCGCAATGCCTCCAGCATGGTTTGCTCAGCTTCGCATTTATCTTTCAACTTAATACGCATGTGTGAAAGCAGCCGGCGTTTTCTTCAGCGCCTCGGGCTGAGTATTTGGCTGGAGTCGGATAGCAAACTATAGCATTGCACGGACCTGCGTTCAGAAGTGACACCGCCATACCGGTTTGGTTTGTATTTTAATATCTCGATTTAAGCAACATATTTACAAGCCCAACAGTTTAGTGCCTATATTTAAGCGTTCCCTTTCTAAGCTTCAACAGAGCATGACCCTCGTCAATATGTTAAGTTTTAGTCAGGTTCAGAATCAGACTATACAAATACCGAAAGGGACTGCAACCACAGCAATTAGACCCAAGCTGGTGTCAGCATTCCCCACCCAACGCGTTTGTGCTTAGCTTGAACTTCCGGCCGCGATGAGCTTGAACTTCCGGCCGCTGCGAGCTTGAACTCGCCGCGTCTGGATGCGGCGAGTTCTGGCTGCGTTTCTCAAGATTATTTCCCCTTCTGATGTACGTGATCTGCATTATTACGAAAACAGGTGAGAAATAGTATATAAGGCCAAGCATGTCTGGATGAGTTAGTGCCAGTATTGATCTGTATTATTGCGAAAACAAATTAGAAATAGTCTATAATGCCAAGAATGTTCAACCAAGAATCAGGACAGCTGAAATACATATATCTTCCCATGACGCTAGTGAACCGTGTTATGTAATGCGATTAATCCAGCTTGATTTATAGGCCACAATGATTGACCGTTTAATTGTTACTTAGTATATATTGCCTAATCAGACATTCTGAAGAACCTAAAAATAAACACGAGCATGTTGGATGTGACATTTTTCAACATACGCTTGGTGATGGTTTGTTTCTAAACCACGGGCTAGATATGCAAGCTACTAGCGAGGACTAATACATGATGGCCACGATGTATGATGTAGGATTTCACCTTCGACGTACGACGTAAATTAGACCACTTCAGGCTTTCTGAGACTTGTCATAAACCGTAACCCAGCGCCGACTGATGTAGCTCACCACCCACAGTCGCTTGACTGATGGAAGTAACCACATATGATCCCGCACAATATATTCATGCGATCTCGTACAGTCTCCTCATGTAATATTCCAATCTCAATACGATATCAGTGACAAACAAATGGAATTAAAAAAGACTAACTGTAACGCTAATGATATGGTAGTTTGCACAGGAGGACATCACGTATGATCTGCCATATGACATATGACGTGAATGGAAAAAATCATCAACATTAGAAGTCCGATCTATGATTTAAGCTCCATAATTTGTGTTGTAAGTAAAAGAGATCTCTAATGAAAAGCAAATAACTTTTAGCATATTAGAGACTCTAAAATACATTAACGTATTTCAAAGGATCAGAAGTAAATTGCTCGAGAAACTGTGTTCATGTAATATTGTAACCAAATCATGAGCAGCTTGGTATTCCTGTCCATGGAATGTAAGAATAGTTTTACTAACTTGCCCTACATAGAGGCCATTGTGAAATGCATGTTATGTTCATCTTAGTTGCATGTGCGTCAGGCGAGGTCAGGCTAGGCTGGGCGTGGAAGGGCATGGTCATGCCAGGCTGGGCGGGGAAGGGTGTGGTCAGCCCCGACTGGGCGGGACAGGGCATGGTCAGACTCGGAAGGGCGGGGAGAGGGTGTGGTCAGGACAAGCTGGCCGGGAGAGGGCGTGGTCAGCCCCGACTGGGCGGGACAGGGCATGGTCAGACTCGGAAGGGCGGGGAGAGGGTGTGGTCAGGACAGGCTGGCCGGGAGAGGGCGTGGTCAGGCACGGCTGGGTGGGGGAGGGCATGGTCAGACTCGGATGGGCGGGGGGAGGGTGTGGTCAGGACAGGCTGGGCGGGAGAGGGCGTGGTCAGGCCCGGCTGGGCGGGGGAGGGGTGGTCAGGGCAGGCTGAGCGGGAGAGGGCGTGGTCAGGCTAGGCTGGGCGGGGGATGGCGTGGTCAGGCCCAGTTGGGCGGGTGGAGAGCGTGGTCAGGTCCGGCTGGGCGGGGGAGGGCGTGGTCAGGACAGACTGAGCGGGAGAGGGCGTGGTCAGGCTAGGCTGGGCGGGGGAGGGCGTGATCAGGCCCAGTTTGGAGGGTGGAGGGCGTGGTCAGGTCGGGATGGGCGGGGGAGGGCGTGGTCATGCTATGATGGGTGATGGAAGGGCGTAGTCAGGCCAGGCTAGGCGGAGGGGGGCGTGGACGATGTTTTATTTTCACGCTTGTCAATTCCATGAGGAAGGAAACGTTTAGTATAAATTAATATCATACTGTATGAATCATGCAGTAATGCAGGAACCAAGAGAGCCGGATGAAAATGGATATATGCACCAATGTATAGAGCTATGGCAGCGATATATATATGGATATACGTACCTATGTATGCGGTTATGGCAGCAATGTATATGGGTGCATAGACTTTGATGCAAAACCCCTTGCCGAAGCCTTACAAGAGGTGAAGGGAAAATATGAACAAGGTAAAAAGGATAAGTAAATAGGAATAGGGGAATAGGGGATGACGAATGGTGTTCGGTGCATTGCCGAAGAAAGTGCTGCGAAAATTTGTTGCAATATCTGAGCTGATCAGAAGGGCTGCCGGACAGAATATATACCACAAATACCATCGAAAGAGCTGCTGGACAGGAAGGGCCAGGACACACCGTACCATGTATGCTATCGGGAGAACTGCCAGACAGAAAGAGCCGGGGCGCACCTTACCACCTATACTTTACTACACCTGTAACGTGTATGTTAACCTGTGTTCCGGCTGTTTCTGTCTAGCACTCTCCCGATCAGTTCGCATCTCGCAACTGATTTTCGCGGCTTTCTCCCCTGCAATGCACTGAAACCTATTCCGTATCCCCTATTCCAATATTCCTATTTCTTTATCCCCTTTTTCCTATTTTTACCTTCGTCTCTTGCAAGATCTACACCACATGTATTGCACATCACACCTATTATTAAGTACTATAGCTGCAGTGTCAAATGTTTCCAGTCGCTTGTCACATGTCGGTGGCTGTGCATTCACTTTGGTACCGTTGTCGCCATTTGAACTGCGAACCATCGTCTTTTGGTTGAACGGCTCGTCTTCCTGCGGCGAGGACAGCATCAGCGTCACATGCTTAGGGTGTGCTTTGACTCGACAAGTACGGTACTCCTGCATTTGGTCAATTCCGGCATTACCTAAGCCGATGTCCCTAGTTCCTGGAAGCACTCCCTCGTTCATCCCATTAGAAAATTTTAATCCGAGTTGTTGCTGGGGTGGCTTGAGGAATCAGGGTTCTATTGCTAAGCAGAGCTTGTTGTGTGAACCCTGGCCCTACCACCCGATCCATGAACTCCAGTTCAACGGCAGAATTTAGACCAAAAGTTTAACGTGCCGCCAATGTACCGACACGGCCACCCGGTAGCTCGTCCCCGGCCTTATCGGGCCAGCTGCCAACTGGCACTCCCGGCCGGGGGCTAAATGCGAGCGCGCGGAGCGACTCGAACCCTGTGTTGCCAGTACAAGGGAGACCAGTCCAAGCCAGCGCTCTAACCAACTGAGCTACCGGGGCGGCGAGGTCTTCAAATCGGGTTATCTATCTAGCCTTTCCAATTTCCGCCCTATCTGCATGGACCCAGTCACTGCCAAAATTAAAGATCGTGCTGTCCACCAGAAGCTCTATAAGTAGCTGTCAAAAAACCACCTCATCTCGCGAACTCGCCACGGATTCTATCCTCGTCACTCGACGGAAACCGACCTGACCTCTGTATCTTACCAGTTCATTTCCGCATGTGACCATGCTGGGTTTTCCCTTTGCCCGCTCGATTTGAGCAAATGCTTTGACATGATAAACCACTCCAAATTCCTGTCAAGATTAAGTCTCCACAGCGTTGTCACATCCTGGTGTTCTGCTTACCTTCAGGACCACACCCAGAGTGTCAGCCTCACTGAGAATATGGGTGTCATCCAAAAATATTCCCAGTTGCTCAACAGCATCGACATTTTCAAGGGTCATCTCTCGGAAGTCCCCTCTACGGCGTCTTTACCAACGATCTCAGTCTGTTCTCCGAAGACGCAGTGGTTATCCAATACGCGGACGACTCCCAAATTTTGGTCAGTGGTAAGAAATTTTATATTCAAAACGTCGTCGTACACATGGAAGCAGTTTTGGCTTCCCATGGCATCCGGTTTGAGAAAAAAGAATGGGCTGAAAATAAACGTTACGAAAATCCAGCTAATGCTCATGGGCAGTCCACAAAATTTGAGTACCTTCCCGCATGTCACGGCGAAATTTCGCGATCGCGATCTATCCACCATATCGGAATGTAAAAATATTGGACTTACATTCGATCTCTCACATAGCTGGGACCCGCATGTCTCAGAAGTAACTCGGTGTTGTGTTGCATTTTTTGGTGGTCTATCGCACCTAAGAAGAACCCACCACCTGGTGTCATCTCAGCGCTGATTAATGCCTTGGTCTTCTTGCATATCCGCTGCTGAATTTCTGTTTACGGTAGCGGAACACAAAAAAAGACCTATCTTGCATTCAAAATAATCTTAATCACTCAGCAGAGGAATTTTCGATCACAATAAGTTTGACCATGTTTTTGATCTGCAGTGAGGAG
This sequence comes from Imbricaverruca yamaguchii, assembly GCA_034440575.1. Taxonomy (NCBI): domain Eukaryota; kingdom Metazoa; phylum Arthropoda; class Thecostraca; family Neoverrucidae; genus Imbricaverruca; species Imbricaverruca yamaguchii. Next base: position 334,794 of record JAOTOL010001514.1, read on the forward strand.
ACTGGGCTGGCTCAGTACGGAGAACCTAGCCATGTACATACCATGTCCTGTTCATCATGCACAAGGTGCGCTGTCATGGAGAGCCGGAATCACCGGCTCATGATCTCGCCACCGTGGAACCTCGCGACTGAAGTGGAGCCTCGCGACTGAACCACCCGCAAGGACCATCACCCGTATTTCCCCGATTCCGCACTGAGATGGGAAAAGTCGACTTGACTGCAGGTCATTACTGCTGTACACCTCGTTACCACTTGAGCTGCTGGGGCTTCCCGTGACGATTTTCGGTCGCCACCCGTGGCAGTACCTGTCTAACGTGCCGTCCAAGCTGGACTTACTTGCTGCTCGCCCTATTGTCTTTTATTATGACACGTGTGACCATCCGTGTAACTTGTGGCTTTGACCATTTTTTCCATGCTGTTATATCATATTAACGGGAAGTGGTGATAGCTACAAATGCATTGTGTATTGCCTGAATACATATTTGTATCCATGCTCTTTGGGCGAAAATTCGCATCCTAGTCAGCAGTATGATGAAAAGAACCTGTCAGCAGAGCTGAAAAAAAACTGCTACTCAGCGAGCGTGAGTGATGGATATTTCCAAAATATCTCCAATTATAGTACCAACTTACGGTACCTAATTATCATTGGGTATAGATTGTTTTATCATCAGGTCGCTTTTCTTCTTAACCCGTACCGTCTCGGGGGTCTTCAACCGCCCCCCCCCCCCCCAGGTTTTTAGCGGATAGTGAAGGAACGGCGCGCGGTAGCACGCCAAAATTTGTCATACCTTTCCCCACATCAATTTGGCATGCTGTTTCAAAATTTTGAAGTCAGGTCATCTAGGTTCAACGAGTTAGTCAAGGTCAAGTGAGGTCACATCCTAAAAAGTTCAATCAGTCGTCACACTTTAACCGATTCAGATATTTTAATAAAACTTTCAGCGTTTGGTTAGCTTTAAGGATGCAAGAAAACGCATGACAAGCATTTTTTCCGTTTTTGACTACTTATTAATTATGCATATTTGCCTATTAAAGTTCAGATATAAGATTCTGGCTAAAGTAAGTATTTTATGTTAGAGTAAGTTGAATTCCAACGATGTTTCGCGGTCTGCTCTACACATTAGAAAAAGAAAATTAAAGAAAACTTGAAAACTCTAAATTTCTCAATTTCAAAACAAGTTTTATCGTTGTTTTCGGGAGCCAAAATATGTTATGGCCCTGGTCCATTTCCCTGTCCTTTTTTATTCCAAATAATTGTGTTCTTCCAGTATTAAAAAAATGAAATCCCCAGAGCCAAAAACATAAAGTAAGTCGTAAAAAGTCGTGAAAAGTCGTGAAAATCTAGCCCCCTAGTGACGTCACTTTTGGGGGGAATGTTTTGGGGGTGGATCCGAGCCCTACTCGTCGAGCGCTTTCCGAATGCCACCTCTTTCGTTTTCGTGCGACGCTTAGTTTGGATTTTAGAGGGGTTACTATCCCCCCCCGAGACGGAGTGTGAGGATCTGACCAGAGAGACAGCGCGGGTTAACATACCCAGTCAATTTGTTTTTCCTAACCATCCAGACATATACGCACTCAACTCGTTTCAGCACATGCATCAGAAGCGTACCAAAGCAACTTAGTAACTATGATCGAGGGGACAAGGGGGGCTAAAAATAGCGTTGACACTCCATATGTTACTGAGATAAAGTCCATATGTTTTAACATTGTCGCGGTAAGCCCTGTCACCTACGAACTGTCCCGTCCCCGTCCAGAGATTGAACCTTACGCGACAGTTTCGTGTTCCGGCGCAGTTTGTGGCGCGTGGCACGGCTCACGTCACAGTTAACGAGATATAGCTCATATCACGTGCAAGCCCAAAATGTTGGCTACCCTTCGGGCACAATTTCGTTGCGGTCGGGTCAAAGTGCTGCGCGCGCGCATCACGGGGTTCTGAGAGATCGGTTGTCCGGTGAATCACCAGCCGCCGATAGGAAAACCAACATCTCAGTGTTGTCACAATTGTCAACATCGCTGTGGCAACTGTTTCCGAGTCACGTGCCACCATTTCCAGTCCATAATGTGTGGAAAGCGGAAACGACGTTTTTGAGCGTTTTTCAAGATTGGATCTGGTTCTCGGAAACGGCTAAACTTGGTGACTTGCCGTTACTTTCACCTTATGACCCCACGTACCGGCTATAATTTTTTCAATTGACTATCAGTGGCTGCGGTGTGTGCGGGCGCCGTCATCGTGACAATGGCAGCACTTGTTTCTGTCCGTGAAAAATGCTTCTCTTTTTACTGTCTCCACAGCACTGTCGAATGACATTTCGTGGAGAAGGTTATATGCGCGGATTGCCCCACTCTCTGTGATGCCCACAGTTCATTCGGATTTTACCCATCGCGAATACTTTGGTTGCAATCGTCGATGCCCGCAACCGTTAATAGACTTCACTTTCGGAAATCTCAAACGGCAGGATGGGACGGGGGCCGCTGACACCGTCAAGAGAATGAATCCGACGCAAAGTTCCGTTTTTCGGCACAGTTTGTTTTCAAGGCTGGTTTTAGTGTGTACATATCTACCTAATAAGCATCAGGGCGCTGTTGAAGCTGAACTTGTGTATGTTTGCGTAAGTGGTGTTTCGTCTCTGAGAGTCAGGGCAAGTATTGGAAACATGTATTTGATGCTGACCGCCCAGAATATCTTCATAGCCGGGAAGTTATCCACTCCTATTTTCCAAAAGACGAATTGAGTCTGACAATGACTATGATTTTCTTGCCGTTTGTTTATGGTTTTTTATTGTTTATTATGTGATTCACGACGAAATTTATGTACATTGACCGCCAATGGCGCCGATCGCACTGTCTCGCCGGTGGGCTGCGGGATTGAGGAATGCCCGGAGCGGTGCGAGTGTCGAACCCGGGACCTTTGGTACCCAGAGCCCAACACCTTAACCACTCGACCGTCCCTGCCCCATTTGGTCGTGGTCATGGGAACATGGAAACACGGTTTTTGAGACAGAAACAAATCACATCGTTCTCAACTTGGAATGCTAAAATTTTCCTTTCATAATCCAGGATTCAAATTAAAAGAAAAGTCCTCAGACATCCTTTTCATACCAACCTGTAATGGCATATTTTTTTTTTTCTAATTACAGAATTCCAAGACATAAATCCAACCCTAGTCATACCTAACTTAAGTGGCACTTGAAAGAAACCTTAGTGCCCAAGGTGTGAGCGTGAGTGTGAGTGACATGGCCAAGATGTGAGTGCTAATATGACGCCACTATCACGAGAAAAGGTGCGTTGTGGGTATCCTGGCTACAAATTGAATGGTCAGTCAAGATCGTTTAAAAGGCATATGAAGGAAAAGCATTTCGGCTTACTTATCCGGCTGAAAAACACTGCCTTTGGAAAAGGAGGCCTGTGGCAATCATGGCACATCGCTGCAGGAAGTACAGGTAAGCCTGAATGTACTTCTACCAACCAAAATCATGTCTGCAAAATATGGCAATCTTGAGGGTGTTTTGTTCATGTGCAAGCAAAAATATTATTGCATCTTGTGCAATTTTTGATGATTTTCGTCTCTGAAGGGGTGGGTCAATTACTCTGCCAAAAAATATCTTTGGTGAAGTATTTTATGCACAATATTTATCAGTCTAACATATAATTTCAGTCATTTTGCCACTTTGCAGACTTGTGGAACCCGTATCACAAAAGAAAAGTTGTTGTTCTTACAATATGAGCCTTTGTTGGTTCAATAATTTCATCTGGTTACTTTCATGGGCTTGATTTATTTCGGCCAGGGCCCATGTTTTGTCATAAGCAGGACTTGTTGCAATGACCAAGGGTGTTATAGCTTACTTGAAACCAAAGCAAAATATGACCAATGGCACTCTGTCCTTGCTATTGGTGCTATAATACAAGGAAATTAAATTTGTATTTATAAATTTCATTTTCGAGGTGAGAGCAGCATGTTTCAATGCCATGTTCATTAGCATGATTAAGATGATGGGGCCACTGATTCCCATAAAAAGTGCTTATTTTTAGTTAGAAAGCAATATAATGTACCGCTATTTTTTAATACCTAACGCAACCCAGCATAGCTTACCCAACTTCCTCTTAAATTGCTTCTTCGATATAGGCACAATTTGTGTGTTCAGTAATGAAAAATGTTAAGAAATCTAACCTTGCCTTGCCTTTTTCTCAGAGACAAACCGAAATCCCATTTTTGTCTGAAATAAAACGCGCACATTTTCAGAATAAAAGCAAGCTTGGCCTGTTGTTTTGCTTTACTAATACAAGTTGTGTAAATTATATTGTGAGTACATTAAGCCACAATAATGCCATCATATTAGATCCATTAGAAGCAAGAATAGCTGATAGGGTTTGTTGTAATTTGACACATTATTTGGTAATTGAAGATCATAAATAATTGAACAAATTGAAGGGCATATATATATAAACTAAAGCATTCTTCTTTGTTCCATTTCAACATCATCGTCGATATTTAGCGCTCGCATACATGCGTACGGGTCCTACTGTGAGCCATTAACATGTGATAGTCTGGTGGTGTTCGATATTCTGTAGATGCCAGGCTGGACACTTCGTCATCTCCGTACTGCTATGGAATATAATTTCCAAGCACACTAATTACAAGAGGAGTTCAATTTCAGAAAGCAAATGCTCTTCTGGCGAGCTGGAGGGAAATCGGGCCCATCTCCATCCATCTCTCTCTCTCCTCTCTCTCTCTCCTCTCTCTCTCTCTCTCTCTCTCTCTCTCTCTCTCTCTCTCTCTCTCTCTCTCTCTCTCTCTCTCTCTCTCTCTCTCTCTCTCTCTCTCTCTCTCTCTCTCTCTCTCTCTCTCTCTCTCTCTCTCTCTCTCTCTCTCTATCTCTCTCTCTATCTCTCTCTCTCTCTCTATCTCTCTCTATATATATCTATCTCTCTCTCTCTCTCTCTCTCTCTCTCTCTCTCTCTCTCTCTCTCTCTCTCTCTCTCTCTCTCTCTCTCTCTCTCTCTCTCTCTCTCTCTCTCTCTCTCTCTCTCTCTCTATCTCTCTCCTAGCTCGCTCGCTCGCTCGCTCAAGCGCCATAATTGAGTCGTATACAAATGCATGCACAACATGTTTTCCTAGGCCACAAGTCTGTTCCTAAAAGGCACTCCGCTTTTGCGAAGAATGCACAGCATCGCTTGCTCTGGCCTTTCTTTTATGTTCCCACTGGATGTTAATTGGAACGACGTCGAAACGTTGACATAGCTTCGAAAAATGAATTATGTCCAGATCGCAGTTGCTAGTTGATCTTGACATCTCATTGACACTCAAATTTGAAGGTCATATAATTTTAATACGCAAGCATTGAGACGAGTTATGAAGTTCGAGGTCAAAGTCAAGCACATCAAGTGATGCTTAAGATGCATTAATGGTTGCGGGACCGACCAGAGACCCTAACCACGTGGTTAGAGTTAGCCAGGATGGATAGGACTATGCTGATCGGATCGTGAGTCGCACCGCTGGGTTTGTTCGGTATCACATTGGTTACGGGAACAAGAATAGCCTAGGACTTCAACTTTTTGAATGGCTGACTATTTTTCAGTGTGCAACACTTACTAATGCAAGAATCAGTTAACATTTGGTTGTACCATTTACTTATCGACAATATGGGCTGTATGCTTTCACATACACTGCACCAAAGTTCCGGAACAATGTAATTGGCAAAATATTTCCCAGTATTGAACAGGTGCCAAAGAAAATAATGTGCTAAAGAAATGCATTACATGCCACTTTATGGAATTATACAAATAAAATGAAAACTGAAGCCAGAATATAGCTCATATGATTCACAAAGGAAACTGTACCCGCGGCCCACCGGCGAAACAGTGTGGGCGGCGCCATTAGCCGTGAATGCACATCAAGTGTGTCGTGAACCAACCAATAAAAATACAAACAAACAAAGGAAACTGTAAAATGATATCAGTGTTCATGATATGTGAAAACGTACAAAAGTGTGTGTTTATATGGACGTTTTTTGTGTTTGGAGGATATTACCAGGCTCGCACACTCCCGTGTTATCCTGCATGAGTTATCTTCGCATGATTCTGTTTCCAACATTTCTGTACTCCCCCTCACATTTTCATCTTGTGACCCTGGGAATTATGTGGGCGTTACTAGCTTGCTAGCTGTCCACTGACTTCCCAGGGTCACATTTCCTTTCTACTAATTGGTGATGGTCTATCTGCAAAATAAAAAGAAAAAAGCAGAAGGGATGCAAATTGAATTGATGTAATCACACTATATAGTATTTAATGTTTGCATCCCGAGACACCCTTGTGTTGGCTGCCCTGATCTACGGACAGCTCCCCAAGGAATGTCCCACATTGGAAGACCCAATGAAGGTACATACAGCCAAAGGAGATAGGCTGCTGCTGCATCTGATATGGGGACGACAATTTAAAAAAATATTGCGTCCGATGATAGAGACAGATATCTGGACTTCGCCAGAACGTCACCAGAAAACAATGTGTATGTTCAGGCACGCCATTCTTACCGTATGACCAGCAGTGCAGCTGTATTGTTGCGCACGCCAGGCGTATGTCATCTTGATCTTTATTTCAAATGCTGCGACTCTTTAGTTTCCAACTGATGCCGCTGAGATGGCCCGACCCTTGTGTTGGGTGTGGCCGACATGGCCGGGACGGCGCGTCGCCCGCGGCGGAGCCGATGCCGCGCAGAGGATTGATGCGGCCGCTCGAATGTGGCCCGGTTGCGTGTGCGACTGGTCGCCACTGCTCGCCCACCTGTCACCAGCGCCGAGCGCAGGAAGAGCGCCGCTTCCGGCGACTGCTGGCGCCGTGTGCGGCCCCAATTTGGCCAATCGGCGGTGTTAATTACGGCCGCTTCTGTCAGCGTAAACAATTTCCATCCCGACTCACGCCGCGCACACTCCATGAATAAATTGTCGGGCCCAGATTCGGACTGAATGAGGCCGGGCTGGCGGACGAGCGGCTGGTCTGAGGCTGCTGCACAGCGCCGCGTGTTGGACCAGCGGACTGACAGCTCGCGCTGGGCGACGGTGCCGTGCGCCGGTAGCCGCCAACATGGAGAGCAGCAGCGTGGAGACGTTGTGTTGCCGCCTCATCAGTGATGTGGCAATCAACAATTCCCAGTCGTTCCACCTTGTAGGCTCCCGACACCGTGTCCTGCACGTCACAGGTGACGTAAGGACACGTCACCACATGTCACGTCAGCACACACCACGTCATCACACGTTACGTCACAACATGCCACGTCACCACACGTCACGTCACCACACGTCACGTCATCACACGTCACGTCATCACACGTCACGTCACCACATGTCACGTCACCACACATCACGTCATCACATGTCACGTCATCACACGTCACGTCATCACACGTCACGTCACTACACGTCATGTCACCACACGTCACGTCACCACACGTCACGTCACAACACAGCATGTCACCGTGTGTGACTCACGTCACCGCACGTCATGTCAGCACACACCACGTCACCACACATCACGTTACCACACGTCACGTCACCACACGTCACGTCACCACACGTCACGTAACCACACGTCACGTCATCACATGTCGCGTCACGTCACTACACGCCACGCAACCATACGTAACTCACGTCAGCTCACGTCACGTCACCACATGTTACGTTACTACACATCACATCACGTCATCACACGTCACGTCACCGCATGCTGCGTCACTACACATCACACCACGTCATCACACATCACGTCACCACACGCCACGTCACCACACGCCACGTCACGTCACTACACTTCATAGCACCACACGTCACGTCACCGCACGTCACGTCGGCAACGATGGACGTAGATATTACGGAATGGTATACTTGGCGTGAGTCGTGCCCCATCTGCCCCGGTCTGTGTCGTGTGTTCTGTCTCAGTGTCGTGTGTTCTGTCTCAGTGTCGTGTGTTCTGTTTGTGTCGTGTGTTCTGTTTGTGTCGGTTGTTTTATCTGCGCCGTGTGGTTTGTGTGTGGCGTGTGATCTGTATGTACCTTGTGGTATGTGTGTATCGTGTGGACTGTCTGTGTCGTGTGTTCTGTCTCTGTGTCGTGTGTTCTGTTTGTGTCGGGTGTTCTATCTGGGCTCTGTGGTTTGTGTGTATCGTGTGATCTGATACACACAAACCACATGACTGCCTTGTGCCTTGTGTCTTGTGATCTGTGTGTATCGTGTGGACCATGTATGTCGTGTGATCTGCCTGCGTCGTGTGATCTGGTAGTGTCGCTTGGGCTGTTCATGTCGTGTGTTCTGTCCTTGTGTCATGTGGACTGTCTCCACCAGCTGAGCGATCTCAGTGTCGTGTGGTGCCTTGTCGGTGGCAGATCAGTGATGGTTCACTGATCTGCCACTCCGACTGGCATCAATAGTTTGTAAGATATATGTTCTGTGGCATAAACGAATCCACCCTCAAGGCCTATTTTTGTTTAATGCTAATTTGCAGGCCTGTGTGTCGCATCAGACATACGTTTGCTCTAACTGATGGTCTTCCCTGGTGCCAAGCCCCCCGCGGTATCGGAGATCGGTCCGACGTGACAAATACGTCTGTCGTCGAATCCCAACACCTGTTCCATTTGATCAGAGATCGTCTGCAGCATCGGAGATGAATGCCACCTCGGTAATCGGGCTGACGTGCCATCACCAGCTGTTTCGTTTCGCAGGCGTGTTTGCCGTGGCCAGGCTCGGATCGGATAAGAATTGGCACGTCGCAGCCGTCACCGGGCCATAGTTAGTCGGCAGGTTCACCTGGCCAGCTCATGCGGCTCATCTGCTGACAGCCAACAAAAAAAAATGGGCTGCGTTCTTTGTTGCCGATGCCATCCATTATTGGTGGGCCACTAATTCAGCGCCGACCGCGGTAAGTCACCGATACCGCCACAGCGCCACGTGAATAACGGCCCTGACTGTGTGTGGGCCTCGTGCATCTCGGCGGAGGCTCGAGGCGCACAGCATCCGTCATCATCCACACCGGCTCGGCTGGGGAACGGACAGTTCTCCAGTTCTCCGGCTAGGGAACGGAACCGCCCCCCGCCCCCCGACCGTCAGCTCCAGTGGGGACACCCCTCCCGACCGTCGGCTGGGGAACGGACATCCCTCCCGACCGTCGGCTAGGGAACGGACATCCTTCCCGACCGTCGGCTGGGGAACGGACATCCCTCGCGACCGTCGGCTGGGGAACGGACACCCCTCCCGACCGTCGGCTGGGGAACGGACATCCCTCCCGACCGTCGGCTGGGGAACGGACATCCCTCCCGACCGTCGGCTAGGGAACGGACATCCTTCCCGACCGTCGGCTGGGGAACGGACATCCCTCGCGACCGTCGGCTGGGGAACGGACATCCCTCCCGACCGTCGGCTGGGGAACGGACATCCCTCCCGACCGTCGGCTGGGGAACGGACATCCCTCGCGACCGTCGGCTATGGAACGGACATCCCTACCGACCGTCGGCTATGGAACGGACATCCCTCGCGACCGTCGGCTATGGAACGGACACCTCTCCTGACCAACGGCTGGGGAACGGACATCCATCCCGACCGTCGGCTTTGGAACGGACATCCCTACCGACCGTCGGCTGGGGAACGGACACCCCTCCCGACAGTCGTCTGGGGAACCGACACCCCTCCCGACCGTCAGCTGGGGAACGGACACCCCTCCCGACCGTCGGCTGGGGAACGGACACCCCTCCTGGCTGTAGAGGCGGACACACTCCACCCGACAGTCAGTTGCAGTGCGAGAATTTCCCCCACCCAACTGATGTTTGTGGTTGGTACCAAGTGTCCCCACCTCACCCCCACCCTACCCCCACAGCGCCGGCTGACCAGCGACAGTTTCACTCCCGACTGCCCATAATCTGATCCCGGATGCGCACTGCAGAAGTGATGCTCCGGTTTGGCGGCCGGGCTGGTGGCTGGTGAGGGGGGGGGGCGGCCAGCCGTGACCAGATTTGGCTTCCTGGGAATGCGCGGGACGGTCGCCGACGGTCCGGCGGCAGCCTCGGTTATAACGCCGCAGAGCGCGGCCAGACACCACCGGAGACCGCCAGACACTTGCACATTTATGAGCGATTGCTCTGCAGACGAGTGGACATGTCGCATGACCTTGTATGCACCAGATGTGCACCTATAACCGGCATTCATGCATGCACTGATCGCTGCAAGTATGCAGAGCCTGACCCGGGTAATCTATGGAACTATGCCGGCCGAGCCACTAATCAGATCACCGGGGGATGCCGTCACCGCCGCCGCCGCCGCCGCATCACTGGCCGGCGGCGACCTGGACCGGACACGCTGGTGCAACGGCGCAGCCGCCAGCTGACTCGGGTGTCGGCTGGGGTCTGTACCTACAGTCAGGGACTCGGGTGCTGGCTGTGGTCTGTACAGACAGGGACTCGGGTGCTGGCTGGGGTCTGTACCTACAGTCAGGGGCTCGGGTGCTGGCTGAGTCTGTACAGTCAGGGACTCGGGTGCTGGCTGGGGTCTGTACCTACAGTCAGGGACTCGGGTGCTGGCTGGGGTCTGTACCTACAGTCAGGGACTCGGGTGTCGGCTGTGGTCTGTACCTACAGTCAGGGACTCGGGTGTTGGCTGGGGTCTGTACCTACAGTCAGGGACTCGGGTGTCGGCTGTGGTCTGTACCTACAGTCAGGGACTCGGGTGCTGGCTGGGGTCTGTACCTACAGTCAGGGACTCGGGTGCTGGCTGGGGTCTGTACCTACAGTCAGGGACTCGGGTGTCGGCTGTGGGTCTGACAGGGACTCGGGTGCTGGCTGGGGTTCTGTACAGTCAGGGACTCGGGTGTCGGCTGTGGTCTGTACCTACAGTCAGGGACTCGGGTGCTGGCTGGGGTCTGTACCTACAGTCAGGGACTCGGGTGCTGGCTGGGGTCTGTACCTACAGTCAGGGACTCGGGTGCTGGCTGGGGTCTGTACCTACAGTCAGGGACTTCTGGGTGCTGGCTGGGGTCTGTACAGTCAGGGACTCGGGTGCTGGCTGGGGTCTGTACCTACAGTCAGGGACTCGGGTGTGGTGCTGGCTGGGGTCTGTACCTACAGTCAGGGACTCGGGTGCTGGCTGGGGTCTGTACCTACAGTCAGGGACTCGGGTGCTGGCTGGTTCTACAGTCAGGGACTCGGGTGTGGGGGTCTGTACCTACAGTCAGGGACTCGGGTGCTGGCTGGGGTCTGTACCTACAGTCAGGGACTCGGGTGCTGGCTGGGGTCTGTACCTACAGTCAGGGACTCGGGTGCTGGCTGGGGTCTGTACAGTCAGGGACTCGGGTGCTGGCTGGGGTCTGTCTACAGTCAGGGACTCGGGGTGCTGGCTGGGGTCTGTACCTACAGTCAGGGACTCGGGTGCTGGCTGGGGTCTGTACCTACAGTCAGGGACTCGGGTGCTGGCTGGGGTCTGTACCTACAGTCAGGGACTCGGGTGCTGGCTGGGGTCTGTACCTACAGTCAGGGACTCGGGTGCTGGCTGGGGTCTGTACCTACAGTCAGGGACTCGGGTGCTGGCTGGGGTCTGTACCTACAGTCAGGGACTCGGGTGCTGGCTGGGGTCTGTACTCTACAGTCAGGGACTCGGGTGCTGGCTGGGGTCTGTACCTACAGTCAGGGACTCGGGTGCTGGCTGGGGTCTGTACACTCAGGGGGTGCTGGCTGGGGTCTGTACAAGTCAGGGACTCGGGTGCTGGCTGGGGTCTGTACCTACAGTCAGGGACTCGGGTGCTGGCTGGGGTCTGTACCTACAGTCAGGGACTCGGGTGCTGGCTGGTGGTCTGTACCTACAGTCAGGGACTCGGGTGCTGGCTGGGGTCTGTACCTACAGTCAGGGACTCGGGTGCTGGCTGGGGTCTGTACCTACAGTCAGGGACTCGGGTGCTGGCTGTGGTCTGTACAGACAGGGACTCGGGTGCTGGCTGGGGTCTGTACCTACAGTCAGGGGCTCGGGTGCTGGCTGAGTCTGTACAGTCAGGGGCTCGGGTGCTGGCTGAGTCTGTACAGTCAGGGACTCGGGTGCTGGCTGAGTCTGTACCTACAGTCAGGGACTCGGGTGCTGGCTGGGGTCTGTACCTACAGTCAGGGGCTCGGGTGCTGGCTGGGGTCTGTACAGTCAGGGACTCGGGTGCTGGCTGGGGTCTGTACCTACAGTCAGGGGCTCGGGTGCTGGCTGAGTCTGTACAGTCAGGGGCTCGGGTGCTGGCTGAGTCTGTACAGTCAGGGGCTCGGGTGCTGGCTGAGTCTGTACAGTCAGGGACTCTGGTGCTGGCTGGGGTCTGTACCTACAGTCAGGGGCTCGGGTGCTGGCTGGGGTCTGTACAGTCAGGGACTCGGGTGCTGGCTGGGGTCTGTACCTACAGTCAGGGACTCGGGTGCTGGCTGTGGTCTGTACCTACAGTCAGGGACTCGGGTACTGGCTGGGGTCTGTACCTACAGTCAGGGACTCGGGTGCTGGCTGGGGTCTGTACCTACAGTCAGGGACTCGGGTGCTGGCTGGGGTCTGTACCTACAGTCAGGGACTCGGGTGTCGGCTGTGGTCTGTACCTACAGTCAGGGACTCGGGTGCTGGCTGGGGTCTGTACCTACAGTCAGGGACTCGGGTGCTGGCTGGGGTCTGTACCTACAGTCAGGGACTCGGGTGCTGGCTGGGGTCTGTACCTACAGTCAGGGACTCGGGTGCTGGCTGTGGTCTGTACCTACAGTCATGGACTCGGGTACTGGCTGGGGTCTGTACCTACAGTCAGGGACTCGGGTGCTGGCTGGGGTCTGTACCTACAGTCAGGGACTCGGGTGCTGGCTTTATGAGTCTATGCCGTCAGGGAGTCTATGCCGTCAGGGACTCGCGGGTCGGCTGGAATCTGTGCAGTCAGGGACTTGGGTGTCGGCTGGGGTCTGTACCTACAGTCAGGGACTCGGGTGTCGGATCGGGTGTGTACAGTTTGGTCGTCGAGGCGGTGTTGGATTCCCTAAACGGCAGCGAAGGTGCCGCACGGTGTGAATAGCTCCGTCTGCAGTCTGCGGTATTGCCACAGTACATTCCGGCCTTGTGAGCAGCACGGTGTGAAGAGTTCCGTCTGCAGTCTGCGGTATTGTCACAGTAGATACCTGCCTTGTGAGCAGCACGGTGTGAAGAGCCCTGTCTGCAGTCTGCGGTATTTTATAGTACATCCTTGCCTTGTGAGCAGCACGGTGTGAAGAGCGCCATCTGCAGTCTTCGGTATTGTCACAGTACATTCCTCAGTGCCTTGAGGAAAATATTCAGACATCTAATGCAACCATTTATGAGAGTTCACTCGAGGGAATAGCATGTGAATTGGTGCAAACAGGAATTAAAATTTGATTACGCCCGGCGTACAAACACGTCGAGTCGGTTTGAAAGCAGAGCACCAGCTGTCCCGTATCGGGTAGAGTTCGCCCGGGAAGCGTCACGCTGTTAATGAAATGTGCAGCCACCTCAGGCACTGTTGCCGATCGGTTGTTTGACGAGTCCAGTGATAGCCTGATGGCATTAGCCCTATTTTGCAAAGCACGCAAAACCATTCCATTGTTAAGGTATCAAGATCCGATATATTAAGACATAAAGGAAATAAACATGTCGGCAGGGTTGTTTGTGACGAACGTTTCACATGCGCCAGATATTTTGGGGTAGGACTTTCGGACATAAATCTTCGACATCCGGCGGTATCTGCGGCTCAGCATATTCTCTGTCTCAGATTTCCGGGAGTGACATGCTGTGATACTCGGCCTGCCGACATGCAGCTCGTGTAATCACCTCCGCTGACCACTATCCATCCAGCTGTGCCTGGAACGATCAACACAATTAAACGGTCCGTTTCCTGGAAAATTGATCATCAGAGTGGCACGTACTGGCAGGCCGGCCAGAGGTGACATTGCAGGCTGCTGGCCGGGTTGTGTATGTCGCATACCAGCATTCAGGCTGGTCGCTAACATGCTGACCAGGCTAATGCATTTGGCGTGCATGGACTGGTTGTCGTCGAATTCTCGGCTGTTTCTATTCCTCGGCGTTCGCCAATGACAATGGCGATAAACGCCGCATGTTGTAATAAAGTGCTAGTACTTCAACACGGTGTTGCAGAAAACGGGCTCACCGAAGAACTAACATCGCCCTGCTCTCATCCGCTTTCACTTCCCTACCACTTCCAACAAAGAAGACGCATGCATGGATCCACCGCATCGACGAAATCTAGGCAATAATGACAATTATCTGCATAGCGGCACCCCACAGACCGCCTGGCCAGGCATATTCCACTGGTGTCGTGGTCGGACACAGTTGACACGGTGTCATGATCCCGCTGCGGTGTCGTCGACTTCACGTCGGTATCACGATCGTCGGCCACCCCTCGCGCAGCAGACTGCTCAGCGCCGCTGTGCTGACCTCTCCCGCGGCCGGTCTAATTATTAATGACCGCCGGCCCAGCACCGAACGCGCTGTAATACGGCGCATGTAATGGAAACGGATAGCGCATACTAAATTGATGGATGTTCGGGCCAAGTGCGGGCCGCACGTCGCCCGCGGCCGATCCCATCAGCCGGGCCACGCCGCGCCGGCACACCGGCCAGACACTCAGTCAGTGTGTCGCCCGTGACGTGCGTGACGTCACATCGTGACGCTGCCGCCGGCGGCCTGCGGCCCGCATCCATCACGGCCTCATCTTTTTCAATAGCGGAGGGTGCCGGCCGTGTCGGCGTGCGTCTGATTCCTCAGACCCGCCGGGTGATGGAGCGAAGGTGATAGTGATCCAAACTGTATCACATGCTCTGACGGAATGGTAATGAATTCGTTTGCGCCCGGCTGGCGCGGGACTGGCTGCGGCCGGGGCCGCGCTGGCGGCCGGACGGCTGGCGCGCCGCCGCGGCCCCAGCGACGCGCCAACTTTCCAAACTGATTCTTCATCACGAAACAAAAAAGGGCAGTCGCGCGTTGTCTGATGAATGATTCCCGGGAAATGGACCGGCGACGCGACCGAAAGCTGACCGGTTCGGACGGACGCGCCGGTAATGAAGCTGACAGTGCGGCTCATGCTGGCGCTGTGTTCTGGGTCGGCCGTCGCCCGTGCAGCGGTCGGTCCGGTCAGCGGCAACACAACCGGCCGCCGGCGCTGCACGGCTTGTGCCACCGGCCGGCGCACCTCGACCGCCCCGCAGTCGCTGGTCGCATGGGCAGCGGCCCGAACCTGAGGCGTGGACGTGGGCTCCGGGCAGGGATGCGTCTCTGAGGCTGAGCTGACAGGTCTCGCTCGGGGCATGGCCTTGGCTACCGTTTTTTGCACGGGCCGCCGCTAAACTGCACGGCAAATATCTGACGGCCGACACCTTAACGATAAATATTGCAGCACCTCGCCTTGGGGTTTGTGTGCTCGGTCTCCGCAGCAGCCGGGAGTTCTGATAGCTGCCTAGTGGTGGTTATCGGCTGACTTGGGTGCATTGCTTTTGCTAATATAGTCACAATGGCTCCAATTAATTTGCAACGTAATATTAAGAGATAAAGTGCACTTGAGTATCTTATGAAATCTGATAGTGCTTAGGGCTTGATTGGATGATTTAGAGGCATAATGTCTTGCAAATGCAAAGGGAGAAAGTCGCTAGTTATAACGTAAGCTATTGATCCTGAGGTGGCCCGATAAGTCACCTTCATCGTCCCGAGGCTCAAGATTTATGGACTTACTTAGAGCGTTATGAATGCAACGATTGTGTTGAAATAGTGCCTTATCGGAAGTTCGTGCGATCGATAACGAGACCAGAAATGATAATATATCCAACTTCGCTAGCAACATGACACATGGTCAGTGAATTTGCATGGGGCTAAGCAGGTGCCACCATGGGACCACCATTCCCAACACAATGCGCACCAGTGTGGGCCATACCTGGAACCAGCAGCGCTCTGTGGGCCATACCTAGAACCAGCAGCGCTACTGTGGGCCATACCTGGAACCAGCAGCGCTCTGTGGGCCATACCTGGAATCAGCAGCGTTCTGTGGGCCATACCTAAAACCAGTAACGGCTTGCAGTGGCATGCTGCTATACATTTGATTTGACCTGAGTGTTCGCCAGAAAACTTGTCCGATTAACGACGTCGCTTCCTGGTGATGATCGTGGCGATTGTGAGCAAACGATGGCGGCTCCCTGGACCGTCAGCCCGAGGACCATTGATGGCGACTCCCTGGACCGTCAGTCAGAGGACCATTGGTGGCGGCTCCCTGGACCGTCAGCCCGAGGACCATTGATGGCGGCTCCCTGGACCGTCAGCCCGAGGACCATTGATGGCGTTTCCCTGGACCGTCAGCCCGAGGACCATTGGTGGCGACTCCCTGGACCGTCAGTAAGAGGACCATTGATGGCGAGTCCCTGGACCGTCAGCCCGAGGATCATTGGTGGCGACTCCCTGGACCGTCAGTAAGAGGACCATTGGTGGCGACTCCCTGGACCGTCAGTAAGAGGACCATTGATGGCGAGTCCCTGGACCGTCAGCCCGAGGACCATTGGTGGCGACTCCCTGGACCGTCAGTAAGAGGACCATTGATGGCGAGTCCCTGGACCGTCAGCCCGAGGATCATTGGTGGCGACTCCCTGGACCGTCAGTAAGAGGACCATTGGTGGCGACTCCCTGGACTGTCAGTAAGAGGACCATTGATGGCGAGTCCCTGGACCGTCAGCCCGAGGACCATTGGTGGCGACTCCCTGGACCGTCAGTAAGAGGACCATTGATGGCGAGTCCCTGGACCGTCAGCCCGAGGACCATTGGTGGCGACTCCTGGACCGTCAGTAAGAGGACCATTGATGGCGAGTCCCTGGACCGTCAGTAAGAGGACCATTGGTGGCGACTCCTGGACCGTCAGTAAGAGGACCATTGGTGGCGACTCCCTGGACCGTCAGTAAGAGGACCATTGATGGCGAGTCCCTGGACCGTCAGCCCGAGGACCATTGGTGGCGACTCCCTGGACCGTCAGTAAGAGGACCATTGATGGCGAGTCCCTGGACCGTCAGCCCGAGGACCATTGGTGGCGACTCCCTGGACCGTCAGCCCGAGGACCATTGATGGCGACTCCCTGGACCGTCAGCCCGAGGACCATTGGTGGCGACTCCCTGGACCGTCAGTAAGAGGACCATTGATGGCGACTCCCTGGACCGTCAGTAAGAGGACCATTTGTGGATTCTCCCTGGACCGTCAGTAAGAGGACCATTGGTGGCGACTCCCTGGACCGTCAGTAAGAGGACCATTGATGGCGAGTCCCTGGACCGTCAGCCCGAGGACCATTGGTGGCGACTCCCTGGACCGTCAGTAAGAGGACCATTGATGGCGAGTCCCTGGACCGTCAGCCCGAGGACCATTGGTGGCGACTCCCTAGACCGTCAGTAAGAGGACCATTGATGGCGACTCGGGATATGAGAGCGGCGGCCCGCTGGAGACGACTGTTGACCCTTTCGTAGCTATCATGCGGACGGCAAACGGTGCCACAGGGCGCGCTGGCTGACCGCTGGGTCCATTTCGACAATTTGGAGAGGGGGTCGAGAGTCTGGCTACATCCAGAGTAACCGGTACTCCACCGCTGACCAGCACTGCACCACGCATTTGAAGAGCATTGCTAGCTTTATGGCATCCATGTGATGAACGCTGCTGGCCTAACGATATTAGTTTGAAGAACGCTGTTAGCCCGACAACATGCGCTCAAAGAATGCTGCTAGCCTGACAACATACGCTCGAGGAATGCTGCTAGCCTGACAGCATGGGCTGGAAGAATGGTGTTAGACAAACGAAATGCATTTGAGGGACGCTGCCAGCCTAATAGCATTTCCTCATCGACATTTTCACATCTACCTCCAGTGACACTATGCTACACTTCTTAGCCTTAAATTTGTAGAAGCTAAAGAATCCCTTCGCATTACCTGCTGACCGTTCTCGAGTTAATTTGATTTATCCAGTCTTTTAGAAGATGTTTTAACACACTTCCTAACTTTATTTCTAGTTTTTTATATGATTCGAGGTTTACCTCAGAGTTAGCATATTTTAGTCTTGGAATGCCTGTTTCTTTGACTGTGGGAAATGCTTTCCTTCCCTGGTCAGCCATGAAGATTGCTTATCCCTAGTTAATATAGTTTGCCTATTGGGAATGAACCTATCCTGACCTTGAAATAGTTTGTCTTTTATCATTCTCTACATTTCATAAGCATCTAAGGCCTTCAATAATTCTTCCCAATTAATTTCATTAAGGAAGATCCTGAACTCATCGTAATTCCCTTTAGCAAAATTTGGAATGAATGTTTCTTGGTTCGTACACTTCAAACATACAATGAGAAGCGTATAGTGTTGTGATCACTACTACCAATGGTCCCCTATGTTCACATTTTCTACAAAATTGTCCTTATTAGTGAGCACAAGATTTAGCATTTCATTTTCCCTTGTAGTTCATCTGTCATTTGAAAGAATAAATTTTCCTTAAAAAGCCATGAAATTCCTTCCGGATTTGTTTAGACCTATAGTTTTCCTTCTCAATCCTCTTATGCTGAAATCCTCCAACAAAACAGTTCTCTCCTGCAATCTCCTACCTATCTCCTCCTGCATCAACTTGTCCATGTTTTCATTCTGGTCTGGAGGTCTATAGAATGCCCCAACTCTAAATTTTGTTCCATTCTTTAGAATAACATCCAGCTACAAAGATTCTACTCCTTCAATATGTAGATGATACCACACCAATAGGCTCAGTAGCTGCTACCACAATAGCCTGTGCTGTTGTGGGGATCTCCTGAGCTCGTGTCCAATAAGGCGTACGGCCGCGCTGTGGTGTGAGGGTGAGCTCGTGTCCAATAAGGCGTACTGCCGCGCTGTGGTGTGAGGGTGAGCTCGTGTCCAATAAGGCGTACTGCCGCGCTGTGGTGTGAGGGTGAGCTCGTGTCCAATAAGGCGTACGTCTGCACTGTGGTGTGAGGGTGAGCTCGTGTCCAATAAGGCGTACTGCCGCGCTGTGGTGTGAGGGTGAGCTCGTGTCCAATAAGGCGTACGGCTGCACTGTGGTGTGAGGGTGAGCTCGTGTCCAATAGGGCGTACGGCCGCGCTGTGGTGTGAGGGTGAGCTCGTGTCCAATAGGGCGTACGGCTGCACTGTGGTGTGAGGGTGAGCTCGTGTCCAATAGGGCGTACGTCTGCACTGTGGTATGAGGGTGAGCTCGTGTCCAATAGGGCGTACGGCTGCGCTGTGGTGTGAGGGTGAGCTCGTGTCCAATAGGGCGTACGTCTGCACTGTGGTGTGAGGGTGAGCTCGTGTCCAATAGGGCGTACGTCTGCACTGTGGTGTGAGGGTGAGCTCGTGTCCAATAGGGCGTACGGCTGCGCTGTGGTGTGAGGGTGAGCTCGTGTCCAATAGGGCGTACGGCCGCGCTGTGGTGTGAGGGTGAGCTCGTGTCCAATAGGGCGTACGGCCGCGCTGTGGTGTGAGGGTGAGCTCGTGTTCAATAGGGCGTACGGTGGACTGTGGTGTGAGGGTGAGCTCGTGTCCATAGGGCGTACGGCCGCGCTGTGGTGTGAGGGTGAGCTCGTGTTCAATAGGGCGTACGGTGGACTGTGGTGTGAGGGTGAGCTCGTGTCCAATAGGGCGTACGGCTGCACTGTGGTGTGAGGGTGAGCTCGTGTCCAATAGGGCGTACGGCCGCGCTGTGGTGTGAGGGTGAGCTCGTGTCCAATAGGGCGTACGGCCGCGCTGTGGTGTGAGGGTGAGCTCGTGTCCAATAGGGCGTACGTCTGCACTGTGGTGTGAGGGTGAGCTCGTGTCCAATAGGGCGTACGGCTGCACTGTGGTGTGAGGGTGAGCTCGTGTCCAATAGGGCGTACGGCCGCGCTGTGGTGTGAGGGTGAGCTCGTGTCCAATAGGGCGTACGTCTGCACTGTGGTATGAGGGTGAGCTCGTGTCCAATAGGGCGTACGGCTGCGCTGTGGTGTGAGGGTGAGCTCGTGTCCAATAGGGCGTACGGCCGCGCTGTGGTGTGAGGGTGAGCTCGTGTCCAATAGGGCGTACGTCTGACTGTGGTGTGAGTAGCTCGTGTCCAATAGGGCGTACGTCTCTTTGGGTAGTTTCATAGGGCGTACGGCTGCACTGTGGTGTGAGGGTGAGCTCGTGTCCAATAGGGCGTACGTCTGCACTGTGGTGTGAGGGTGAGCTCGTGTCGGTCTTGTGGTGTGGGGTGAGCTCTGTCCAATAGGGCGTACGGCTGCCTGTGGTGTGAGGTGGTGTATGTGCCTTGTTTGAGCTTGTAGGGGTACTATGTTGTGGTAGTCGTGTCAATAGGCGTGCTCCTGGTGTGTCTGGCGTGCTTTGGTAGTTGTCATGGGCGTAGGCTGCTTGGTGTGGGGTGAGCTCTTCAATAGGGCGTAGGCCGCGCTGTGGTGTGAGGGTGAGCTCGTGTCCAATAGGGCGTACGGCCGCGCTGTGGTGTGAGGGTGAGCTCGTGTCCAATAGGGCGTACGGTGGACTGTGGTGTGAGGGTGAGCTCGTGTCCAATAGGGCGTACGGTGGACTGTGGTGTGAGTGTGAGCTCGTGTCCAATAGGGCGTACGGCTGCACTGTGGTGTGAGGGTGAGCTCGTGTCCAATAGGGCGTACGGCTGCACTGTGGTGTGAGGGTGAGCTCGTGTCCAATAGGGCGTACGGTGGACTGTGGTGTGAGGGTGAGCTCGTGTCCAATAGGGCGTACGGCTGCACTGTGGTGTGAGGGTGAGCTCGTGTCCAATAGGGCGTACGGCTGCACTGTGGTGTGAGGGTGAGCTCGTGTCCAATAGGGCGTACGGCTGGACTGTGGTGTGAGGGTGAGCTCGTGTCCAATAGGGCGTACGGTGGACTGTGGTGTGAGGGTGAGCTCGTGTCCAATAGGGCGTACGGCTGCACTGTGGTGTGAGGGTGAGCTCGTGTCCAATAGGGCGTACGGCTGCGCTGTGGTGTGAGGGTGAGCTCGTGTCCAATAGGGCGTACGGCTGCACTGTGGTGTGAGGGTGAGCTCGTGTCCAATAGGGCGTACGGCTGCACTGTGGTGTGAGGGTGAGCTCGTGTCCAATAGGGCGTACGGCTGCACTGTGGTGTGAGGGTGAGCTCGTGTCCAATAGGGCGTACGGCTGCACTGTGGTGTGAGGGTGAGCTCGTGTCCAATAGGGCGTACGGCTGCACTGTGGTGTGAGGGTGAGCTCGTGTCCAATAGGGCGTACGGCTGCACTGTGGTGTGAGGGTGAGCTCGTGTCCAATAGGGCGTACGGCTGCGCTGTGGTGTGAGGGTGAGCTGTGTCCAATAGGGCGTACGGCTGCACTGTGGTGTGAGGGTGAGCTCGTGTCCAATAGGGCGTACGGCTGCGCTGTGGTGTGAGGGTGAGCTGTGTCCAATAGGGCGTACGGCTGCACTGTGGTGTGAGGGTGAGCTTGTCCAATAGGCCGTACGGCTGCACTGTGGTGTGAGGGTGAGCTCGTGTCCAATAGGGCGTACGGTGGACTGTGGTGTGAGGGTGAGCTCGTGTCCAATAAGGCGTACGTCTGCACTGTGGTGTGAGGGTAAGCTGGTGTCCAATAGGCCGTACGGCTGCACTGTGGTGTGAGGGTGAGCTCGTGTCCAATAGGGCGTACGGCTGCACTGTGGTGTGAGGGTGAGCTCGTGTCCAATAGGGCGTACGGCTGCACTGTGGTGTGAGGGTGAGCTCGTGTCCAATAGGGCGTACGGCTGCACTGTGGTGTGAGGGTGAGCTCGTGTCCAATAGGGGGTACGGCTGCACTGTGGTGTGAGGGTAAGCTGGTGTCCAATAGGGCGTACGGCTGCACTGTGGTGTGAGGGTGAGCTCGTGTCCAATAGGCCGTACGGCTGCACTGTGGTGTGAGGGTATCACAAGGAAGGAGCGGTTGCTTCGACAAGAGAACAGCTCGGGGTTCCCAGTAGTTCTACTCCCAGATCAGTCGCCGGGTGTGGACAGAAATAACAATGCACCAGATGAGCTGTTGTGGCATCCATCAACACGTAGTAAGTGTTGATGAACGCTACCAAATAGGGAATTCAAGGCTCGCGTTCCCCATATGCTTCATATCTGAACTATTTATGCATGTTTTCCGTGCCCGAGGAATCGGCATTTGTCCGTCCACATCACCATGCCAGTCCGTGCAGTCAGGAATCGTCTGCTGCCATCGCCACTCCAGCCAACAGAGTCAGGAGTCGTCTGTTGATATCACCGCTCCAGTGAGTGGAGGCTAGAGTCGGCTGTTTCCATCACCAGTCAGTAGGGGAGAGAGTCGGCTGTTTCCATCACCGCTGCCAGTGGCGTAGCAAAGAGGGCGAGGGGAATTCCCCTAGAGGGTGGTGGGGCCCTCCAGACGATAGCCGCAAGGACCCCTCTAGACGTCTGGAACCCTGATGGCCCTCTGAGCCGACACGAAGGGCCCATGGACCGACGAAAGTGGCCTCGGGCTGACGGAAAGGTTCCCGGACCGATGAAGAGGACAAAGAGTCAACCGAGATTGTCCTCGGGGAGATGCTGAGGGCCGCCCTTGGCTTAGCTAACGTGAAGGAAAGCTTCGAAATCGACGGAGGGACTCCGGATCGTTCGAAAGGCCCCGTGCTGACGGAGATGGCCCCGAGCCAATATGAAGGGCCACTAAGCTGAATACAGGCCCAAACCTGAAGAATAGGTCTCTGACCTGTTGGAGGGAGCCAAAGTATTTTTTTAATGGCCTGCGGCTAGCCGGAAAGGGCCCTGGTCGTCAAAGAGGGTCTCTAGGAGTCGACAGAAGCATCTCGACTGCTGGAGAGCATCTCGATTCGTGAGAAAGGGCTCTTTGGTAGACTGGCAGACGGATGGGTCTCAAGCCACACAAGATCGCTCGCCTGATGAAAGGGTTTTGTTGTTGAAAAAGGACTTCCAACTTGACAGAAGAGGCTCTGGATCGCCAAGGCCGACGGGGGACTGAAACCGCACAGGAGACCCCCTGCTTGAGGAGGCTCAAGCTTTTGAAAGAGGAGACTTCGGCGGGACGGAAATTGTCCTGAGCCATTAAAGAGGGGAGAGCGGGGGTGGACGTGAAGGGCAACTGGGTCTGCTTTGGCTCATGCTGATGGAGAGATGCCGCTGTCAGAGTTGACAGCGGTCCTCAAGCCGATGCAGAGGCCCCACGAGTTACGGGGACGATCCGAGTCTGAAGATTGAACGGGCAAGACTGAAGTAACGTGCCATATGATCAGTGGTGGTGATCTACTGTTGGGTAGTGAACACGCAGCGACATTGGGGTCATGTGGCGTCTGAATGTGATGCAGGAGAGTGGTGCAGAGTGTCACGACGGGGGGAGGTGGCGCCCGCCGCTCAGTCGGAGCCAGCTGTTATGCAAGAGCGGTGGGATGGATAGTTGTATTATTGGTGCCTGATCCATCTGCCCATCCCTGCTGTCGACTGGGAGAGGGCACGATAACACCGAGCTTTGCATGTAAAAACAAGTATTTATGCGGCCTGACAAGCGTATGGCATTGAATTAAGTCGGTGGCGCACGCCGCACCGACCCAAGACCAATTCACTTTCTCGCCTTTGCCGTATAAACTGGCAATGCACGCACCCGTAAAAGAAGCAGCCTACTGTGCGGAGCCGTGTACAAAAGTGGCGCATCCATCGCCGCCGAGCCGGCGCGCCAGACTCCTGCCCGGCCGATCCGCTCGTAAAGATGCGTCGCGCTCGTCACCGGCGCCAACAACACATTGAATTAGACAGCGGCGGCCGTATCACCTCATGTGTGACGTCATCGCCGGCGGCCGTATCATCGCATGTGTGACGTCATCGCCGGCGGCCGACACCGGCTGTCCTGACCCGTACCACTACCCGTCGACATCCCGTGCCATACCGTGCCGTTCCGTGTCGTGATATCCCATACCGTGCCGTGCCGTGTCGTGATATGCTATATCGTGCCGTGCCGTGTCGTGATATGCTATACCGTGCCGTGCCGTGTCGTGATATGCTATACCGTTCCGTTCCGTGTCGTTATATGCCATACCGTGCCGTGTCGTGTCGTGATATGCTATACCGTGGCGTGCCGTGTCGTGATATGCTATGCCGTGCCGTGCCGTGTCGTGATATGCTATGCCGTGCCGCGCCGTGTCGTGATATGCTATGTCGTGGCGTGCCGTGTTATGCTGTGTCGTACGTGCCATTGATGTGTCTTGATTTGCTGTGCCATGCCGTGCCATCGCGTGTCTTGCCATTGCTGTGCCGTGCCGTGCCATTTTGTGCCATGATTTGTCGTGTCGTGCCGTGTCACTTATGTACCACAATTCGCCGAACCGTACCTTTCCGTGTCCTTCCGTTCCGTGCCGTGTCGTGCCTTTGCTGTGCCGTGCCATGGGTGTCATTCCCATACCGTGCCGTGCTATGTTGTGCCATCCCGTCCCGTGCCGTGCCATGACGTGCCGTGCTGCGTCATTGCCGTGCCGTGCCGTGCTGCGCCGTGTTATGCTGTGCCATCCCGTGCCGTGCCATTCCGTGTGCCGTGCCGTGCCGTGCCACGACGTGACGTGCCGTGCCATTACTGGGCCGTGTGGTGGTGAAGCCTCCGTGCGTCGGTCGGCCAAAGGTTGGCGGGGTTAATTATGGGCATCGTCTCCGGTGCCTACATTGCACCGCCCATTGTCTGTGGCAATTGATAAAAATCCCGTGTCATTTCTCCCATTCTGTTTCATATTGCACGTGGTGGGCGAAATTTCGTCCAATGTTGATTAATGACTGTTCGCCTCAATTAATGGTGTTTTGATTGCACCGATTTACCAACAATGGCGGCTCGCAGCACGTGCCTCGATGACTTTAGCGCCGCACAAGCCAATACTAGTGAGCTAATGGAAGGTTTTTTAGCGGCGCCAGCCGCCAATTGTGATGAAAAATAGCCACCAGTGACATGGCAGAATGGGACAGACACTTGGCGGCCGCCCCAACTAACGTCCAGGAGTGATGCTATCGGATAGCGTTTCCATAACGACTCTGCCACACACGTCCGGTGCTCCCAGTCCAGTGTAACGTTACCATAACGACTCTGCCACACATATATCGTGCTCCCAGTCCAGTGTAACGTTACCATAACGACTCTGTTAGATATGGTCAGTGATTCCTGTCCAATATAATGCTACCATAACGACTCTGCCACACATTTCCGGTTCTCCCAGTGTAATGTCACCATCACGACTCTGCCACACACGTCCGGTGCTCCCAGTCCAGTGTAACGCTACCATAACGACTCTGTTAGATACGGCCAGTGATTCCGGTCTAGCGTAAATTTACCGGAGCGACTCTGATATCCACCGCCAGTGATTCCGGTCCACTTAGGCCGGGAGCACTGTTCGTGTCTGACAGAGCCGCTACGGTAACGTTGCACTGTGATCCCATTCCAGTGTAGCATCTCCGTAGCAGAGGGACGGTGCACTGTGATCCCATTCCAGTGTAGCATCTCCGTAGCAGAGGGACGGTGCACTGTGATCCCAGTCCAGTGTAGCATCTCCGTAGCAGAGGGACGGTGCACTGTGATCCCAGTCCAGTGTAGCATCTCCGTAGCAGAGGGACGGTGGAGCCGTTATTGGTGAGCCACTTTCGTCTCCGGATACGGGGAGGGTATTTCCGGACCCGAAGTGGCGGCACCGCCGCTATCGAGCCGGTTAGGTTGCCTTCCGCAGCAGTCTAGCCCATCACGTGATGTATTTCTTGACGAGTCGAGAAGGACAGGGGTAAGGACAGACAAGATGCAGCACAGGCTGTAGGGTAGTGGAGGAGGAGTCGGTGGTGTTGGACAGATCATCTCCTGGTGGATTCCTCTTCTCCCCCAGGTTCCTCGTCTTCCAAATTATACACAACCTTTCTTATCTCAGTGGCCTTGTTATTTCCCGGGGCCTTCTTGGCCATCTGCGAGCCTTCTTTTCCACCTGGGAGCTATCTCTTAAGATGGGCGAAGTTCGAATCAAAACGCAGAGCAAGAGGTCCCCAAGACGTGAGAGGAGGCCCCTAATTTGAAAAAGGACTCTAGAAGAGAAATGAGGGCCCTGCGGGACTCGAGAAGAGTCCCCCAAAAAGGAGTAGGTCTACAGGACTGAATGAGGCCCCGAAGACCAGAAAGATTTCCACGAAAATGAGAGGAGGCCCTTAAGTTGGGAGTGGTAACAGATATGAAGGGGTGTTAGGTTTCTAAAATTGAAGATTCCCTCAAGACCGGTAAGGCTTTGCCAGGATAAAGGAGGATGCCCACGGTGCCTGGCAGGAGGCCCCTAATTTGGCAGATAATGCCCCTGGGACATGAGAGGAAGTCCCATGCCATGGTAAAGGGCCCCAGGATGTAAGAGAAGGCCATTCAAAACGAGAGAGAGGACATTGAATATGGAGGAGGGTAGGACTCGTCGTCGAGGAGGCGTCGAAAATCGGTAAAGAGGCACCAGGAAATGGGACGAGATACTTATGACGCGAGATGAAGCCTATAATTTGCAAGAAACCCCTAAGAGATGGTAAAAGTCCTGCCGGGGTGTTTCAAATTTACGGCATGGATCAAAGAAATCCGGTCGGGGACCCTGAAAGTCATGCTGAGCCTGGGTGTACCAAAAATGTACGACCGGACCATGAAAATAAATATAGTGGAACGACGGGTCGCACCATTCCACAACAGTCTCATTGGGACCAAAACAAATGAAGCAAGAACAACGAAAAACTCTCCGGACATGGGTCCAACTCTGAAAAAAAAACATTCACAAAAACACACAAAAAACAAAAAACACTCCAACTCTGGGACCCAACAATGACTCCAGAAAACCTAAAGCTTTTAGACCCAAAAAAGTGTCGAGGCAGCTAAAGCTCGCGCTAGTGATCCAAGCAAATGACGTCGGGGCCCAAAAGATCACACTGTACTATATAAAAAGAATCGCGTCGCAGCCATTGAAAATCAGCCTGGAGGCCCAGAAGGGCGCACCGGGCCCAAAAGTTGCAGCTGCACCAAATATAAATTCTTAACCGGAATGTCACTTTGGAACAAAAATATACTCCTTCAGTGGCCGCAGTGGCATATCAAAGGGGCAAATTCCCCCTCTATCCTGAGAGGCATAAGCTCCCAAGAATCGTGCCGGGGCTCCAAAACTCGCGCTGGGGTCACAAAATTCGCGTCGGTCCACCTGAATTTCAGCAGGGGTCTCCAAATAAGTACTTCGGTCCCCCGAAAACTCGTTTCGAGGCTCGGAAACTTGCAATAAGAAACGCCAAAATCGTGTTGGGGCAACAGCTAAGTACAACGCTTCGTATAAACTCAAATCTCTTTCCAAAAATATCGCGCTCGGGACCCATAATTCCCATCGGTAGTCCCGTCGAAGCTCCACAAAACTGGCGTTTAGGCCCACACGTAAGAACAGTGTGACCACAAAAACCAAATCGGCATCCGAAAAAAAATCAAGCTGGAGCCTTCCAAAATAAGAATGGATTGAACAAAACAAATGTCCTGTTCAAGAGCATGGCTCTGGAGCGCCGAACGTGCAACCAGATGCCTTCACAAACTGCGTATGGCACTAAAAAAAACATACTGTATTTTAAAAATCGAGGTGAGATGCAAAAACGTGGCGCCAGGGACACGAAAAATCAGGCCGAAATTCAGAATTTACAACCACAACAACAAAATCCACAAGAATCTCGTTGAGCCCAGAAAGCTGGCGTTGGGTCCCCCGAACCACGCGCCGGCGCGATAAATCGCGCTGGGATTAAGAAGCACCGCACCGAAGCCACAAAATCGTACTGGAGCACCACAAATATGCGTCAGAAGCCCCCCAAAAACATAACAGGAACCTAAGAGCACAACGGGGGCGACAATACAACTGGCCCACCAAAACGCACATAGCCTCCCAAAAAGCGACAGGACACATGCGTTGCAGTCATAAATAAACATACCTGGACCTCTAAAAAAATACACAAGAAGCTCTTATGGCACACAGAGGTCATAAGGACGCACCATGGCCTGAGAAAGACGCTGGTGCCGCAAATGGAAACATTGTTCCAAAACGAGCAAAAGCACCAGGCGTTAAATGAAGACATCGGGATCTTCGAAAACGCCCTGACACGCAAAAAAAATCGGTCCCCCAAAAAAGCAACAACACATTGCAACGAGGAGGGGTTTCGAAAATGCGTTAGGCCGCTGCGCAGAAAGACGCAGAGAGTCCAAAAAAGAAAACTGAGAAAGGGCCTCGGTTCGACAGCCATTCTGGGAGCATAGCAGCAAAGGTATCAGGGTGCGTCAAAGCAGAGTTGAATCTGCATTTCATAACTACCAGAAAATGTGGGAGGTAGGAAATTAATGATCGGATTTAAATACTCGACTTCTCGCAGCGAGCACCCATACTACGCATTGCAGCATGTCAAATATCCCGCAAGTTTATCATGTAACAGTACATTAGCAAAAGGCAGAAGGCCTAGCAGAAACCGTAGCATCGTACGAAGTGTTGCGAATGCGACGAATGCGCAAAATGAGTGCACGTGCACGGACGTTGGCGTCGTGGCGACCGGGTGATATGAACTGGAATGCCTGAAATTGGAAAATTTTGCATTTAAAAGTGATGGGCAATCTATTTTAAATTCAAGTTGGGGGCTTAATACATTTTCTAAACTACTGCTCGTTTTAGGGTTTTGTTGGTTTTATGCACCGAGGATATTTTTAAGTGTCAGGGCGTTTTCGAAGATCTCGTTGTGCTTATTTAGCCCCTGGTCC
The DNA here is from genome assembly GCA_034440575.1 of Imbricaverruca yamaguchii. Classification (NCBI taxonomy): domain Eukaryota; kingdom Metazoa; phylum Arthropoda; class Thecostraca; family Neoverrucidae; genus Imbricaverruca; species Imbricaverruca yamaguchii. Next base: position 363,564 of record JAOTOL010001514.1, read on the forward strand.
CTTTGTTCAATTTGGAACCAATTGGCCTTTTGTGGTTCCAGTCACTTTTTCAGACCCTTGTACGTTAGCATGGTCCCTGCGTGCCTTAAAGCTTCCAGTGTACTTTTTTTTAGAGCTTCATGTATGTATATTTAGGCCTGGAACGCATGTTTTAAAGCCCTGTCGCTTTTTGGGAGATTATGTGCTTTAGAGCGTCAGTTGTATTTTCGGCCCCGTTGTGCTATTGGGGTCCCGCGGTGTTTATTTGGGGCTTTCAACGCACATTTGTGGCCCCTAGTTCGGTTTTGGAGCTTCGGTGCGATTTTGTGTGTCCTGGCCTAGCTTATCGTTCCCAGACGCATGGTTCCGGGTACCCAACACCAGTTTTCTGGGCTCAATGCGATTGTTGTGGATCGTTTCTGATTTTTTTCTGTTTTCTGGGCTCAATGCGAGTTTTGTGGATCGCTTCTGATTTTTTATATCAAAAGTCCGAATTCCGGCCCGACATTTCGAGACCCTGGCGCCATGTATTTGTACCCCATCTCGATTTTTCGAGATTCGGTATGTTTTTCGCGGCGTACACAAGTTGTGAAGGCATCTGGTAATATGTTCTGTGCTCCAAAGCGATTTTACTGACCCTGAGATTGATTTCTTGTGAATTTTGGAGGGCTCCAGCTTGACATTTTCGGATACCGATCCGGTTGTTGTGGTATAGGTGTAATTTCAGCAGTATGAGTTTATTTGTCAAGGATACCAAAACAAAACCGTAGAATTGGGTGGGGGAGTTAGGGTTGAAATGCGACGAATTAGGAAAGATAGTGATAGATTAGGCCCCTCCACAGGATAATTCAGTTGATCACTAATCATTTCATTTAGATAGGGCCCCTTTGACAAAATAGCGGTCGAAATCCCAGGCGCGTGAGTTTATTCGGAAAGAATTTGTTATTTTACCTTGTTTGACAGGTGCCTTGCAGCCAGCACCAAACGTTAGAAAAATTCGCAAATTCCTAAGATTCCGATCAGAAAACTAATGCAACGCACTTCTTGTTTTTACCTTCGCGAAATTATCATCCTAGGACTGAGAAATGATCGCTTAAGCATTGCTTAGAGCATCAAGCTGGTGGTAATAAATAACAGTAGTGATGAATCTAGCTATATTCAGTTATTCTTGGAGGACATAAAAGTGGGTTGATCAATTGGAGATATCTGTAAGATATGCTTAGCATCAGCCTCGCTGCAATTTAGAGGGCCTTCGGGAAGATTCTTTTGTTAGAGAAATCATTGAGACGTTAGGTGTTTTTGACACTTAGGCATTTATCCACATATTGCTTATTTATACCCTGGTGTGGCCCAGTTTTCAGCGAAAAATAATGATTATTGCTATTGCGTGTTGAGTAAATAATGCACCATGTCAAGAACAAACAGTACATTAATATGAAATCATGTTTCCCATTCCCGAGCCATACTAAGGTCCTAAAACAATAGGAGGCCCTAACACAATGGAGGCCCATTTTGGGGGCAGGAGGCCCCCTTTCGACCTTGCCCCACCTGGAAGAATTTCGTGGCGACGCCGCTGCCTAGAGGAGGAGTCGGTGGTGTTGGACAGATCATTGATGCCCCTGGAGGAGTAGTCGTTGGTGTTGGACAGATCACTTACGCTCTTTGAGGAGTCGGTTGCGAATAATTTGTTCACGCTTAATGTGTTCCATTTGTATTCAGTATGCCCTGAATTAATGAAAAAAGCACCATCGTAATGGGCCCCACACGACTACAGCTGCATGCAAAATTAGACCGCAAAATAAAAATATGATTATTCAACCCACAGGGTATGTTCACCCTGTGTGTATTGCAGTAAATGGGGGGCTGTCCACCAGATCGTCATGCAGCCCATTCCATAAGTAAACCACTGTTCGAAAGCTTGTTGGTGTTTAATTGTCCTACTTATCTAGCCTGAATTGCTCACTTCTACGTGATTCCTTAAAGAGGAGAAAACCATTAAGATTAACCCGCGCCGTCTCTCCGGTCAGATCCTCACACCACGTTTTTTTTCTTGGGGGGGGGGGCGATAGTAACCCCCTCTAAAATTCAAACTAAGCGTCGCACGAAAACGAAAGAGGTATCGTCGGAAAGCGCTCGACGAGTAGGGTCCGGATCTATCCCAAGAAACATCTTCCCCAAACGTGACGTCACAAGTGGGGCTAGATTTTCACGACTTTTCACGGCTTACTTTATGTTTTTGGCTCTGGGGATTTCATTTTCGGGATATTTGACAGAAGAAAAAAATTTGGAATCAGAAAAGGACAGCGAAATCGATCAGGGCTATACAAATGTCCCCCCCACCCCCAACATTTTTTTTGAGTTTTCAGGTTTTATTTAATTTTCGTTTTCGAGTTGGTAGAGCAGATCGAGAAATGTTGTTGGAAATCAACTTTCCCTAATGCAAAATGCTTACTTTAGCCAGAAAGTATGCATTTTTTATTAAAGCCGCCGTTCGTTCAATATCCGCGAAAAAAAAAATATGAGGGGGCGGTTCAAGACCCCCCCGAGGCGGGACGGGTTAACATGATCAAAGTATTTTACTATCTGAAGTGCATCAATCATGGTACCCATAACTTCCTATACGTCAGTGAGTACATATAAAATGGCTTAAGTCTCCCATTATATTCCAAATTTCTGAGCCCACTGATACGCCTGGTAACTTTCCGAGCTCCACTCTTCCTAGAATGTGAATGTCCATTTCTAGGTAAGGGCTCCATGAGTGTACACAATATTACATGTTGTGTCGCACATTGGCATGATGCAATCGTTTCATCACGTCCATGTTTTGATGCAGAACACTCCTATTAATGACCCATAACATTAGAATCCCCTGTTCCTGTTTGAACTACATTGTTATCCTCTTTTGCGATCCCTTGACATAAACACCCCTAACTCCTTTTACTCTTCAATGTCATCCAGTTCCCTACCTCACACTAGATATGTAAATGTTCCACCTCCAGACCCCACATGCACAGTCTTACACTTGTAGTTGGAGGCATCTGTTGTTTGTCATCTGACGCCTTTGGTCTAATGATTCTTGCTGAATATTGCTAGATTCACCACTAGTAGTTTCCGTTCTTACCAGTTTGATGTCATTAACAAAATTAAACATTTTTTTCTCAGTCTTACCTGAAAGTTCTTCACAAGGATGATAAAGAGGAGTGGATCCAGAACGCAGGTTGTGGTGCATCACTTAGAACAACCTAACTTAAATTTAGATTCATTGATATTACCGTGTGTTTCCTTTCATCCGCCATTCTTCGATCCCGTCAAAAACTGCTTCATCAATCCCATGTTCCTGCAGTGCATGAATTAAGAAGAACTCGCATGGAAGCTAAAAGACTTGCTGAAGTATAAGCACGCTGCTTCTATACAGCTTCCATTATCAACTACCCTGGTTATGTGGCCATTGACCAAGAACAGGACCAGACCAATCCATGATTAAACCTATGAATTTAGTTTAGCATTATCTACCGGATTGAATTCCATGTTACATATCCCTTAAAGTGATATGCTTATCAATATGAGACTGGACATTCTCCTTGCAAGTGTTTAACGCTTTGTCAACTAGTGAGGTTAGGATAACTGGTCTCTTACTTTCCACATGAATTATGGTGTTCTTTTTTAAAACCGGCATCACATTTGCATTGTGCCAATATTCAGATACTTCTACACACCAAAATGACCGCCTGAAAATAACACCTGGATGAACTACTGAATGCCAATCACAATCAATTGAAATCCTAAGATATATGCCACCAGGTATTATCGCTTTATTCGGCTTTGTTTTCTCCAACTGGCTTTCTACAGCTTATGTAGTTATGATATGGCTTCCTAACTAATTCCCTCCGACAGAGTCGGTTCCTGATCCTGCTCAAAGCTACACCGGTCAATTTGGAGTAGTTGCCCAGTCTTTCCGTGCGTTTTCGGAGTGGGTTGGAATAGCTATAAGCTGCTCCAACTTATTGAGACCGAGAGTAGTAACGGCTTGTGACAGCTTGGAGTGTCGCAACTGATGTGCTAATTATACATTAGTGAAGCACTATTTGCCTGCATCGAATTTGCCATTATTCTGAAAACCATGAATTTGAAGAGTTTCTGTGAACTTTGAGCGGGAGCCATGAGAGGAGCTGTTTTCTAATCCTCAATGTGTTATCCTGCAGGGAATAATTTTAGTATCCTGCATGAATGAATATGCATGTCTGTGTTCGAAGGCTCACACTTTTATTTATACATGGTATTTTGTAGGCATGGAGGTGTATATGGTACGTAAAAGCCCGTGTCTAAAAAAGCGATTATCGAAGTTCAGGTCCGTTCCGTTTTGTTCCGATGGGGGAAATTCATCCTGACACGTGAAGCAATAATATGAAATTACGTTCCATCTGGAATGACCAGCTCATCCGTTAAATCGCAGCATACAAAATAAAGCGTAAATTTTACACATCTACACCACATCAGTAACCATGAATCAGTAACAAGCAGTTGATTTCTACTCAAACTGCTTCAACTACTCCAACTGCTGCATGTTGCAGCTCTCCTCTGTACCCAGCAGATTCGAATTGTTCAACGCTGCCCCAAGCTGTGCTGTTTTTTATTCGACGAACCACGGGAACAGACCCATGGGATAAACATCAGTGATTTAACATGTTATTGAGTTCTCTTTAGTAAAATCTGATGATAATTCCTTACTTCGGAAATCTACCATATAATAATATTCAACATTATTTCACCATATATCTCGGGTGGCCACACCACGCATTTCATATGTAGCATGCTGCCCTTATGTACCTCCTTCCATTGTGTTCTCGCAGATCGATCTCCTCTTCACCCCCACTTCCTCACAACAAGCCGCCATAGACGTTCCGCTGTGTGATCTCCCGGGTGTCAGCCGCGACCTCCGCCCGGGCCGTCCCCTTGAGGCAGTCAGGTGTCAGCCGTGACCTCTGTCCGGGTCGTCCCCTTGAGACAGTCAGGTGTCAGCCGTGACCTCCACCCGGGCCGTCCCCTTGAGGCAGTCAGGTGTCAGCCGTGACCTCTACCCGGACCGTCCCCTTGAGGCAGTCAGGTGTCAGCCACCTCCGCCAGGCCGTCCCCTCGAGGAAGTCAGGTGTCAGCCGTGACCTCCGCCCGGGTCGTCCCCTTGAGGAAGTCAGGTGGCACCAGTGACCTGTGCCCGGGTCGTCCCCTTGAGGCAGTCAGCTGGCCTGCACCCGTGTCGGCTGGCCGGCCGGCTGGACGCGTGTCCCGCCGGCGGATTAGCCGCGGCCATTTAGCCTTGGCACCCCGGGGAAGCCGGGCCGTCACGTGTCTCGTCGTCACGTGTATTATAGCGCGTCCGCGTTAGTCGGGCGGGCCGGAGAAACAGCGGCACGGCCGGCCGGCGCTGTGGTGAAATCCTCACCAGTCACCCCGTAATTATGCAAAAACGCGCATTTCAACTCGAATGCACTATTTTCAGGGGTCAAACGGGTATGACCTGCAGATTAATTACAGGGGAGGAGACGATTAAATGTCCACTTTGCGGCACGAGAGCGGCCATCCTGCCCTAGCCCGATATTTTCCCATGGTGGGAGATCGGAGGTAGGCCGCCGCGCTGACCCGCCGCCAGCCGGCCGCACGTGGACACGCTCCCATTCTCTCGTCACAAGTGGATCCTCGGGAATCAGGAACTGCATACCAACTGTTGACACTGCGTGCGCATCGGTTCAATGCATTTGCTTCGTGGTGCACTATGCGTCGCTAGCTCAGCATGGTGTCATGGGAATTCATCCCCTTATCTGGTTATTCCATGGCAGCGCATGCAACATGAGACCCAATTTATGGATTGTTCTGAATGTCGAAAATGTTGTGGGACATTGAAATGTTTTGGAATATGTATCGTCTATATTTGCTTGGTATTCAATACCCAGAACACCTGAATTGAGCTTTTCAGCTGGCTGGAAGTCCGCAACACATTTCTAAATAACAGCTCCAGTGCCAACGATGCCACAGACCTCTTCTCGCACTAAGCTACGCCCTGCTCCTGAAACTGTTCTCTCTCGCCCTCTCTCACTCTCCCTCTCCCTCTCCATCTCACTCTTCGCTCCACCTCTACCTCTCCCTCTCCCTCTCCCTCTCCCTCTCCCTCTCCCTCTCCCTCTCCCTCTCCCTCTCCCTCTCCCTCTCCCTCTCCCTCTCCCTCTCCCCCTTCCTTTCCCTCTTCCTATCCCTCTCCCTCTCCCTCTCCCTCTCCATCTCCCTCTACCTCTCCCTCTCCCTCTCCCTCTCCATCTCCCTCTCCCTCTCCCTCTACCACTCCCTCCCCCTCTTTATCCCTCTCTCAATCTCTCTCGCTTTCTCTCTCTCTCTCTTCCTCTCTTCCGGAAAAGTCTTACCGGGCAATACGGATAAAAAAGAAATCTCCCCTAGCCACTCCAGGAAGGATCCATATTAGTTCAAGGCCAAAGGAGACGGGTGTGAAACACATGTTCCTCATAATCACGAACTTTAAAGTCAATCTCACAGCCGAGAGGTCGTAGGGTAGACTCGAGGCGTGTGTCATAAAGAGGTCATGGACAATTCTGATGCAACATTCAGTTTCTCAGAGATTAATTTTAAGAAGACTTCAACTACACTGCGTCTCTTGGTCGCATCACACCATTCCAATCTGGATAAGCTGACCTTCGCATTATGGTGCTACAGCTTATTCTCACGTCACTGCAGTCACAGGTCAGCCTCACGCCGTGAGGTCACATTCAAGCCACACAGAGCAGAACAGACCTGCAGGCAGACACACTCCTGAGGTCTCGGGTCAGCTTCACACCCGTGAATTCCCAGGTCGGCCTCACAGTCGTGAGAGCCCAGATCGACCTCACGCCCGAGAGGTCACAGGTCATCCTCACACCTATGAGGTCGACTCACGATCAACTTCGGTATTCCTGACAGCCATGGCACCTGATACCACTCTGACACCCACGAGGTCACAGGTCACCCTCACACTGCCATACAAACCGTCAGCCCACAGTTGACACCATATTTTGTCGCAGCGATGCATTCGTAGGATTGAATTGTCTGGATTGGCTGGCCAGGGATAGGACATTGAACATCTGGTAACCAATCTCGACCGTCCGACCCGTCTCGCCACTTTCCTGGCCCGAGGACAGGACATCGAGCACCTCCTGATAGCCAGTCTCCACCCTCCGACCCGTCTCGCCACTTTCCTGGCCCGAGGACAGGACATCGAGCACCTCCTGATAGCCAGTCTCCACCCTCCGACCCGTCTCGCCATTTTCCTGGCCCGAGGACAGGACATCGAGTACCTCCTGATAGCCAGTCTCCACCGTCCGACCCGTCTCGCCACTAGTAGCCAGTCTCCACCGTTCTACCCGTCTCGCCACTTGTCTGACACGAGGACAAGGCATCGAGCACCTCCTGATAGCCAGTCTCCACCCTCCGACCCGTCTCGCCACTTGCCTGGCCAGAGGACAGGACATCGAGCACCTCCTGGTAACCAGTCTCCACCCTCCGACCTGTTTCGCCACCTACCTGGCCCGAGGAGAGGACATCGAGCACTTCCTAGTAGCCAGTCTCCACCGCCCGATCCGTGTCGCCAACAGGACACTGGATAGCGCACTTGGTGCCAAACATTTTTTTTTTCAGCAGCTAGTGTTGGCGACAATCTATTGCCACTCAAGAGCCAAAACAGGTGTCTTGGGGAATGGCTAGCTGGAAATTATTCTGCCTGGTACCAAAGCGACACCACGTATACTGGATCAGTGGACGGGAAGGTTGAGCATGTGATGGTCCGACTTTTTCGTGCAAGATGATAGTGATACTAGGGCATTTTCAAAATTGTATTACTTTCTGCTAAAAGGAGGCCAGGTTTTAGCTGCTTACAACATTCGGCTATGCAGTTCCTCTTGGTGTTCCACGCGTCTGACGTGAGCAGTCAACAGTACATGTGTTGCAGACTTGTCGGTTTCTTTTTCTGCTAGATTCAAAAATGTATTCTTCACTTGACCAACATTGATCAGTCTGCACCGCTGCAACTATTGCGATTATACTAGAGTCAAAACTCGCACAAGGTCGCCAATCAAGACTAACTGAACCTTGGGCTGCGGCTGTCACGCATCAACTGAGCAGTATCTCGCTCATCACTGCTCGAGATTAACTCAAGTGCCAACCCAAGCCCGCGGCCCACCTGCCAAACAGTGTGGGCGGCGCCATTAGCCGTGAATGTGCATAAAGTGCGTAGTGAGCCTTCCAATAGACAAACAAACAAACAAACTCAATTCGAACATTTCGGAACAAAACCGTGTTCGTCCCATACACACCACATACGGCTCTAACGCGCCACAGCGCCATCTATTGCTGTCCAGCACAACCACTACTTGACATGTCGTCGCTAGGTTATAATTTTTAGCAACATGTGCGGTGCGGTTTCTGCCGCCCATGTCCGGTTTCAGCTGGACCACGGTGAGGTGCTCGTGTGCTCGGATCACACCCCAACTTCGGTCCGTCGTGGGACCGTGCTGACGACTCACACCTTCCCCAGGCGGGCAGCAGCGGCGGAGCCTATCCGAGATACGCCCGCTGAGTTCTACCGCCACAGGGGTGCTCGTGGTCTGATTACGGTGAGCCCTCTCTCGTCAGTCGTGTCGGTTTGTTCAGTCGCTGACTACTGTGAATGCATGCCCTTCCCCGTGTTCGGCACTTACTTTCGGATTGGCAACTACAGTGTCCTAGTTCTACTGATGTCTGTGCTCGATTAGTTACTGCTGTCTTGGGGTAGCATACAGCAGAATACAATTCAGTGGAGGTGTTCTGTCAATCGTGCAGCAATTTCCTTGACCGACTGGGTGGGGGGCAAAATGCATTGCAGTTAACTGGATATAGAGCGACGTACCTGGGGAGTGGGAGAGTTAAAACTACCCAAGCCACATAAACGACTGTTTGAAATGCAGCATGATTGAGCAAACTATAAAGCGAATGTCGGACATATAGCACGACTGAGAAACCTAGAAATATGGATGTGCGCCACACAAGATGGCTGTGGGATGTATAAAAGTGTTGGAGGCGGGGCGTAAAACCGTGGGTTGAGCGGTAGATTACCAATAGTGGTTCACAAGCCTTTATGCCGAAATAATCAATTAGCCATGGGAAAGGGACCCGAAAATGACACCGGGGAGTGAGCACGGGAAGCAACTCCGGGGAGCTGGGCCGAGAAACGGGACCGGGGAGCGGGACCAGGAAACAGAACCGGGGAGTTGGGCCAGGGAACGACACTGGTGATTGGAGCTGGAAAACTAGATTTCGGGACGTGATCGGGAAACGGGATCGGAAAACGGGATCGGGGAACGGGATCGGGGAAGTAAATTGGGGAACGTGGCCAGGTAACGGAGCCGGGGAGCGGAACTGGGGGACGGAACCGAGAACGGACTGGACCCACTGTAGCTTGGACCCATTGAAACTTGGAATACCGACCAGAACCGTATTATCTTGGTAGATCCATATTGACACAGCTGTTCTACACACTAGCCTACACCTTTTATTTGCGAAAGACGGAGAAAAATAGAAACCGCTAGAGAATTATCGACCAGTTGGCAGTCTGTGAATAAGCTATGATTATCGCCAGCACCACCAACCGTATTCTGTGACCTATACCCCTGGCGATACCTAAATAATCAAAATAGGTAGACATTTGCGGCGCAGATGACGCATATAGAAATAGCACGCGCTCAGTTGTTCTAAAATACATCAAACTTGGTCCTCATAGCGGAATAAATACATTGAAGGATGAACATCATTTGATCGAAGCTAAAGTTTTTTTATTTGGAATCTCCTAAAAAATGTCTGGGAGAAGGAACAGCAAGCGACTTTCGCCTGACAATTTGCATGGCTTACTTTTGTCATGAATGTTCCAGCCTCCCTTAGTTACACAAGAACTTTCACGTTCACCACCAGCATGGGTGTAAAAATGGTTGACATACAGTTCACCTTCAAAAACATTTTTGAATACGTCGAGTTGAATCGGATCTGGTCACTCAATACGTACACTTATCATGTGTCAGCAGGCATAGACTCGCTCAGCCTCGCCCTCCCTCCTAACAAAGAGCGCTCATTGTATGCGAGATCTGATGAGTGAAAGTGTCTTGTAGCTTCACGCGATTATTGCTATTGCCTCGCATTATCAAGGTGAATTGAGCTTCGCTGGTGCAGTAGCCCTTGAAAATAATCGGCGCCTTGTGAGGTGACAGTCGCGAATATGTCAAACACACCCATGCTCACTTCACTGTTCACGTCAAACAGAGCAGTTATATCCAATTCGCAACCCTGGCACACTTAACCCGATAAGAGATCCAGAGCATCCATATTGTACACTTTGACATGGTGTAGCACATGGAAGGTGCAGTAATGACGAATCGTCAGTATGATGAACATGAGTGCGCTGTCAAACGCCGACTGCGCTGGCCCTGCGGATGCCTGCCCTGCCCTGCCCTGTCCTGCCCTGCCCTGCCCTGCCCTGCCTGCCCTGCCCTGTCCTGCCCTGCCGAAGTTTGCGACTTACGCCGGTGGACAGCGCACTCTGCCACCTCGAACGGAATCTACTCTCCGCTCCTTATCCGACACGTGTTTAGAAATAACGGAATATGACAAAATATCCTTATCTTCCAAAAGCTCGTCAAACCCAGCTGAGTGCTGGCACAAGTTTTATATGGTTGGACGTCAATTCAGAGTCATACTTTCATTGGACGGTCGCAGCCCATAGTGCAATACTTTAAGATGCATCCATGGTGAAATTGGGAGTGGTCGGAATCCTCACAGCCATCTGTGGAGATCCTTTCAGAAAAACAGTGTAGTTGATCTTTAGTTGTCTCATCGCATAGTTTATAGTGAGCAGCCTGAGCGGATAGAGAGTAACTAAGAAAATGAGCCTTATGCTTAGTATTCCTCAATTCAAAACTGAGTCTGAAAAAGCAGAACATGTCGCCAAACGGGACTTCGTGAACAGTTGACAAAGCCCCAGTTGGCGACATATACTGCCTTTTCCGACTCCTTTTCGGATTGAGGTACCATAAGCATACGGCTAGTATTCATACTTCTAGTAGTTTTATGATGTTATTGACTACGGGTGAGTTGTTGGGAACGGATTAATTGATCTAACAGCTTATTCACAGGAATAAAAGCAATGAAGCGGCTTGCGACACACCACATCGTCTGTTTATTCTAGACGCGATACTTCGGACCGAGGCTTTGGATGGAATAAATATGCTTTTTATAATCAATGACGAGAAATGCCGGGCAAGTTTGTCGTGGCCACAGTCTCCTGTGGGTTGCACACACATACACACAAGCACACACACATACACACACATCCACACATATATATAAATTTATATGTATTTACATATATGTATATGTATATATCTGTGTGTGTGTGGGGGGGGGTACAAGTGTGTGGGGTCTGATAGATGTGTGCATAACATAGTATGAGTTGTGCCCAGAAAAAAAAGCTGGACTGAGGATTGAAATATGATTGAGTGGCCGAAAATGTCAGTTCATATAAGCTTAAACGAAATATATTTACTGTCGGTACCTTCGGTATACACGACGTTCCAATTTTTATCCGGTCTATCCAGTTTTTATGCGAGTGAATTGTCCGCCAAATTGCATCTCATACTTCCCGACTGAGTGCCCTCAGACAAAAGATCGGACTGTTATTGTCGTCACTCCGCACTTCGGGGATTGAGCTTAGCAGAAACTGCATGATCTACACGTGTTGAGACTAAATCGTCCATTGAAATCACCATTACAGGGGCGTAAACCCGCGGTATCTGGTGCGGGAATTAATTAATACTCTGGAACAGCGGCGGCGACGCTGTGGGAACTGCGACCGTCTCGCCCGAACGGCGCCTCGCGTCACGACTCTACCCACTCCCCGTGTTTTCATGATCAATCAATGATCATTCAGATCTGATCAGAATAGGCGGTGGATGTTGAGCTTCGTGCTAATCTGGTAATTTCGGAGTGTGATGCAGTTATTGTTTTAACGAGTGCGTGGGCAGTTTGGTGTTCGACGAACCAGAGCATTGCACGTATGACGTGTGCCCGAAGCGGGACAAGGCGACCATTCACCGACGCTTGATGAAGCTGAGCGAACATGGCCGCTCGCCCTTGCCTGCATACTTTCTTTTGTGCTTGGTCGGGTTTTCACCTAATGACCGGCAAGGGATGAGCGCACATTTTCGCCGCCGGAAAACCGGTAGTGTCTGCAGCGCCGAGAAATGCTTCCACCAGTTCTTTTTAGCGCTCTTGTCTCAGTCTCACTAATCACTGTCGGCAGTTGGCATTTTTGCGCCGGTCACTGTCGACATCTGAAGCACTTTTCATAAATTCCTCACTCGGGTCCGGGGTTGCATAGCTCAGCGACCGCAGCTATGTCCCGCGCGCCAGCCAGGGTCCTCCACGGCCGGCGGTAGTTGCGTGGCGCTCTCCTCTCCGGCGCCGTGACCGTGGCGACGCACGCGTGACTCGGTCTGCCAGCTCCGCCGCCGCCGCAGCCGCTGAGCCGGACTACTGCGGTCGCCACACTGCTCCCGATTCCTCGATATCCTGGTCGGCGCATTTCGCGCCGGCGTGATTCAGCGGTGGCTCGACCTTCTGAGCTGGGCGGCTGGCCGGGGCGACCGCCTCGGACGAGCCGGGCGTGCCCGCCGGCCACGTAGAGCGCGCCCCGACTCTTTGTGTCCGCAGGAGCTGCGGCCGGCGGCTGCAAAAGTCGCCCGCCTGCTCTCGCGCAAATCGGCCCCGTTGACCGTTAATTAGGCGACGGGAATGTGCAGAATGTCGTGTGCGCACTATGGACGGGCGGCGGGCCGGCCGCGGAACTGGACTGGCCGGATGCGGGCCGTGCACACCTGTGTCGACCGGTCGCCGACAACCGCCAGCAATGCTGGCCAACTAATCGCTCAGAGCAAGAGAGCACACCCGGACAAAAACGGCCGCGATTTTTCCGACACAGCCGAACATCGCTGCATTGTAACCACGGGATACGTTTGCAGGTGCTCCTGATAACCGTGCGACACTTGTGCCGACTACATCTGCCTGGCAGTGGATTAGCTTCGCTGCGCCCGCCGCAATCCAGCCAAAAGTGCTCGAACACTTGTGCAATGGTCGGACACCTGGCCTCTACAGATTCGCACCGTTGTGCTTCACGGTGCGCAATTATGCATGTTTTGCTGGATTTCGGACGATGCTCTTCAGCGTTCCCTGTTCAAAAGGGCAATGCAAATAAGAGTATATCCTCCTGGTTCACATGCATCGGGATTTGCATTTTGCGAATTATTTTATGCGTCTTTGGCGCGAGCAAAGTATCATCCCTCCTTTCAAAACAATACAACACGTTACGGTACCACCACGTCTCATAATTATAGAATCACTAAGCGTCAGCTCTGTGTAATGTCTGAGGGTTTTTTTCAGAAGCTTAGCCGAATTTTCGCATCTTGTGACATCTGATTCGTCTCAGCGCAAATAAAGCAGCGCAAATATATTGAAGATGCACTACCAAGAAGTACTCCATCGCATCAGCCGACCAGAGCTTGTGTGAACCGTCGCTACACCTGGGTTGGGCCCGGATGTTGATTGGACACATCAATATCTACAAAAAAATTGTGAAGCGAATAATAATGTGTTGTGGTTATTCATAGACCAGGACAATATGCCACACGAAAGTGACGTTGCTGTGGCACGAGGCGAAGCCTAACGGTCCTGTGACGTCATTAAGTGAAACATTTGGCGTTCTTGTTGCAATAACCGCGTGACATTTTTTTCCATCTCGTTTCATGAAATCTCAATAACTGATTCACGGTAATATTGTATTTTCCCAAAACTGGTAATTGACTCTCGTCGTGCTTAGGTAGTTGTCACTGTCCACAATACCGAGGTTTTGGCGATTCCGAGCCCTCACGAAACTAAACGAAACCCGGCGGCTAGAAAAAGAGCAACTAAAACCAGCATGTAGCCTGCTACCCGGCTTCGCGATTCAAACAAATGGGACTGCGTGGGGTGAACCCAGTGGTAAGGTCAGACTGCCAGAAAGCAAGAAGCATTTCGTGTCCTCCTACAAATGTATGCCAAAGATGTCAATCTAAAGTCCTGTTTTGGATGTTGCAATTTTAGCGAGTTGTCGCAAGTGTCCTCCTCCGCAGTGACGGTGTTAGGTTAGCTCAAGTGCGTGGTAGTTTTTGAATCTTCTAAAAACCTGCTGATCGTGTGTAATTTTCAGCTGTCTCTAGGGGTGTGTGTGTGTCTTTGTGTTTGGCCAGCCTGCCACCGTCTGGTGATGTCGGCTGTTTCCGGGGGGCGTTTGTGGTGTCAGTATTTTGGTGCTGTTTGTTAAGGGTGAAAGGGTATGAGGAGTAATGTGGTGCGGATGAGAGGAAGCGAATAAGATTATAGTTGTCTTGTAGAGGCGAGTTGTGAGACAGTTGAGGTGACTTGAAGAATGGCGCGTAGAGGTAGTAGAAGTTGAGACGTCTTGCAGGCCGATGAAGTAGGAGTCGAAGCTGAGCTGGTGCAGAAGTGTAGAGTTTGCCAGTCCGGTCGGTGCCATGGGGTGGGGCATAGTTGGAGGGTTGGGGTCGGGTCATCGCCAGTAATGAATTAACAATGCAAGAACTGTTAGTGTTAGTAAATATCACGTGGGGTTAGTTTTTTGTTTCTTTTTCTTTTTTGTTGATTTTCTGTTTTTCTTGTCTAACATCTCTTTTCATTTTTTTTCTTTTTCCACATTTTGTTGATTTTTCTTTTTCTTTTTTAACATATCTTTTGATTTTTCTCTGGGGCAAGCTGGCGTTGGATAATTCGATGTTAGCCACAGGTCGAATACTTCTTATGTATTTTGCAGGAGCGGTCGGTCCATTTAGGCACTTGAGGCAGTGCCTCACTGTAATGAAACAAAGACGCATCGCATGGCGTCACCGATGTCCACCAGAGGCTTTCCTCTGCCGACCAGTGATAGAGCTGTTTTGAGTCTTATAAATTGTTTAGCGCTCTGGTGAGGAACATATCATATCATCAGTATTATACAATGGCTTTTCCTCGATGATTAAAAAAACAGTCGAAAGTTACTCTGGTATTGGTGTATATTCGAGTACAACCCTTGGTCAAACCACAAGAAGTATGGAATTCCAACTAACGATCGAATTATCACTGCAATATTTTGTTGTCTAGGTTCATGTCATGCCTCGCTTGGCATCAGCCTGCCAAGGAAGGCACGACATCGACATAGAAAATAAAGTATGGCAGTGATAATTCGACTGTTAGTTGAAATTGTTTATATTTTGTGGTTTTGCCCAGGGCTGTACCCGAATATACACCAATATCAAAGTAACTTTCGACTGTTTTTTTCAGTCATCGAGGAAAGGTCATCGTATGATATTTATAGAGCTCTTTTGAAGTTAATAGTTATATGTGCACATCAATTTCCATTATAATTACCAATTGCCCATTCATAATTGTTTTCAGTTTTTCAACTTTGCTATTTTCAGTGCATGAATGCATCATTTTGCATGAAAATCCACTCAAACATAGCTCATCTCAGCTCTACTCAGGTGATGGAAATGTTGATATATTATTATATATATATATATATATATATATATATATATATATATATATATATATATATATATATATATATATATATAGATAGGTAGATATATGGATAGATAGATAGATTGATAGATAGATAGATAGATAGATAGATATATATATATATATATATATATATATATATATATATATATATATATATATATATATATATATATATATATATAGATATATAGACATATAGATATCTTGATTGATGCATAGATAGTTAGATGGATGGGCGAATAGGCCAATTGATGTTTGTGAAATGTATCATGGTGTTGGGAGCGGCAGTTTTTCTGGATCCGCAGAGCAGGCAGTTGCACCGCTGAATCCACAATAGTGGATAAGTAAGAGACACTTCCGCCGCTGACCCCACGGTTGGGGTCAACCATTGTTTGCCTCAGTGGTCACGTCACGTCTGCCGCAGGGATTTTCCACTTCTGCATCGCATGGAGGGGTGCGGCCGGTCAGGCATGAAAAATCCAACAGCAACCCGGAGCTGGAGTGTTTCCGACTGCGCGACATTTTTCGTCATTACAATGCACTGTTTGTATTATTGATGTGTATTGCCCCCACCCACTAAGAGGTAGGCAGGAGTGTCCGTCCTTACCCATGTGACCTCAGTACGTTATTATTACTTTAGGGATATGCAAGTTGGATGCAAATTACACCAGCTAGCACAGTTCCTAGCTCTTCTTTTTATAATTTTATATATCGCAAGAATGGCTTTGCAATTACGACGAGGCATCTACTTGCATATGAATAGTATACAATTACTGCTAAAATTCGAAATGTGTATGCATTTCATGCTCATAGACATTGCTTATCAATAACCTCATGTCATCTAATAGAATTCAAAATATCGCATTGTCATTATATGCCGCAGTTATTTGCTTAACCTCATTTGAAGCATAAAAAGAAAATATCAACGCATAATTATTATTTATCCTCTATGCATCTGTTTGTGAAGAGGAGACAAGAAAAGAGAAGGAAAAGGAAGATAACAGAGCCCATTTTATGTTTTCTCAAATGCGGGGTATGAAGCGTGGACCAACTCAAACTGTAATCATATAAATTGTGTTCGTGCCGATATTTTGTGTTTTGTATTATGTGTATTCTTCAGCGAATGGGCCGCGGAAGTCGGGCTGGGTATTTTTCGTTAAGAGTCCAAGAAGAAAAATTGAGATCCATCATATTGTGCAAATACGCTGGCAGATCGATGGGATGTGATTGTGGGACTTGAGACCCGACGGTTTCCGACACAAATGTGTTGTTCGCTAGATGGCGTGCCATGTGCATATCAGGTTTTAGGAAATCGATGGGGTCAAGTATATCCAGACGTTGTGAAAAGTGGGCTACATGTTAATGTTACAAAATACCTTGCTGTCTTTAGAGTACCTGCGTGTGTGCGTGATGTGAGCATGTGAGGTCAGTGCCTGTGGGTGTGATGTGAGTATGTGAAGTCAGTACCTGTGGGTGTGATGTGAGTGTGTGAGGTCAGTGCCTGTGGGTGTGGTGTGAGTGTGTGAGGTCAGTGCCTGTGGGTGTGACGTGAGTATGTGGAGTCAGTACCTGTGGGTGTGATGTGAGTATGTGGAGTCGGTACCTGTGGGTGTGATGTGAGTGTGTGAGGTCAGTGCCTGTGTGCGTGATGTGAGTGTGTGAGGTCAGTGCCTGTGGGTGTGGTGTGAGTGTGTGAGGTCAGTGCCTGTGGGTGTGATGTGAGTATGTGGAGTCAGTACCTGTGGGTGTGATGTGAGTGTGTGAGGTCAGTGCCTGTGGGTGTGATGTGAGTATGTGAAGTCAGTACCTGTGGGTGTGATGTGAGTATGTGGAGTCAGTACCTGTGGGTGTGATGTGAGTGTGTGAGGTCAGTGCCTGTGGGTGTGATGTGAGTGTGTGAGGTCAGTGCCTGTGGGTGTGGTGTGAGTATGTGAGGTCAGTACCTGTGGGTGTGGTGTGAGTATGCGAGGTCAGTACCTGTGGGTGTGGTGTGAGTATGTGAAGGCAGAACATGTCGGTCTGTTTGGTGCATGTGCAGACAGAACTTGTAAGTGCTGTGTGGGCGTGCCAAATAAGGTGAAGCGTCCCATAAAAGCATATAGCCTCACTATATTTGCCATGCATGGTTCCAGTTAGAAGCAAAATTCGGTACCATCAGCTAGATTCAAACTCATCCTGTTGCACTTCCACGACAACCACATTACCTATTTCCAAACGTATTCTTAGTACATTTCCTTGGGTGTGGTTCCGTCATTAGTTTCCACATCAAATCTTCCCTAATATTCGTGAAGGATGTCGATACTAAATATTCTTAACTACATCAATACATGGCCATGGTGACGATGAGGTCATGTCATTTTCCAGTTCAGTCACACTAGAAAGTCGTGAACCCTGCGATACCCGGTAGTAGTGCATCGACAGTCAAAGCATTGTTGCTTCCTCTCGTCGGAATATGCAACTGATTTCAGTCTGCAGGCTTTTGAGAGGTGAGTGGGTGAGAGGTGAGAGGTGAGTGTCTGGTCCAATGCGTGCGAGCCTTCACATGTTATGTGTGCTAAGCTCATGCATGCAGTTGCAAACTCATGCAGTTGGTATCCAGGAAAAATGTCTCCATTAGATAACACCTTGTTCACCCCACCAATGCTCTCAGTGTCGGATAGGAAGCGGACTAGAAGGCTTGGTGCACAACAAATCACTCCTGAGGAAATTTTGCGGTGATTCAAGCAGAAGCACCTGGCAGGCTCGTGCGGTGCAGATGTCGCTGGCCACCGTGCCTCTGCTACTGCCTCGATGGCACCGACTCGGCGCGTGCCGCCGGAAATAGACATCATAATTGGATACGTCCACACGTCACAGACACAGTCGCCGGCCGCGCGCTGACGCCCGGAGCCGCTAAGCCGCGGCTCGCCGGCCGCGCTCAAACAATGTGGTAACAGTGAACGGCGCTCGTGACGGTCGCGGCGCCGCAGGCCGCCGCTTTACATAGAGAACGTCACCCGAGCCACGTCCGCTGTCACACTCATTAACGGCTGACAAATGGAAAAGCGGCCCCGCCGTCCGACACAGAGGGCCGCCAGCATATTAGCATGGTGGGCGCGGGACATGCGGGCAGGTGGACGGACGCCTGGGGCGAGACGGCGCGGCCGCGCCACTGCCTGGTCGGCGTGTCGGGCGGAGATGGCGAGTCGCTCTCATGAACACGAACTCTGAGCAAAAACTATAGCCAAGTGACTTGCCTTAGCAATGCGCTTAGTGCTTCACTAAGCTATTTCGCATTACTTGATTCATACTGTGTGTTCGATGCAAGCTTGAATTGGCCATGCATACCGACCATGGGGGAGTGGCATGGTACATAATATATGTTGTAGACGAGGGATAAGGTGCGCTTAATTTCGGCAAAAACTTGGGCTGGCGTGAAAAAGAGCGGTAATCTAATGGGCATTATATAATGGGCGTTTTATAATGGGTGTTGTCATACCACTTTATCGCCGAAGGGACAGTGGACAACTCAGTTAAGCGCTCATGTCCAAGTATCCTCCCCATGCCATGGCAAAAAAAAAGATGTTTGAGAAAAACAACCCAGCTGGAATATTCGAAAGCACAATGGAGCACCAATTTGAAGGGCAACTTATGAAGCTTTCCGTTTTTCGCCAGATGTCATTCTACACGTAGTGCGTCACAAGAACGTTAACTCAAACACCGAATCGCAAACACCGAGGCACCGCAAACACCGATGGCAGATTTCGCAACGCATCTATAGAACCACGTCGAACCCAATGCGCCTTTGATCATGCCACTACGTGCAATATATCATCACTACGCTGCTGCTACCTGGCGTGCTCCCAAGATAGCGTCACTACTCTGCTACCACCTTGCGTGCTCCCAGGGTAGCACCACTAGACTGCTGCTGCCTGACGTGCTCCCAGGGTAACACCACTACGCTGCTGCTACCTGGCGTACTCCCAAGATAGCGTCACTACGCTGCTGATACGTGGCGTGCTCACAGGGTAGCGTCACTACGCTGCTGCTACCTGACGTGCTCCCAGAGTAGCGCCCTCAAGCCCGGTCATCCAACAGCACACACGGCAGTTGGAGTGCACGGGACGGGGGCTGGCAGACGGCACCGTACGAGCCATCCGGCATCGCCAATCTGCTGATCTTAATGCCCAACTCATGTCCGGTCGTAACTCATTTCAGTTGACCCTTTTATGACCTACGACGTGCATATTGGATCTAGACTGAGATACCGTTGCATTTGCACCACTTTCGTGACAAACGTCGTGCAAGCTACTCTGGATATGCATATGAATGTGCTGATTGCACTAACTGAAGTGTTATGTTGAAACTCTTTTGAACGAGGTATGCGAGTACACATGAAAATGATTAGCTGCTGGTGAGGATCAACGTGTTTACAAGGCTCTCGCAAGTCTTCGCTCATCTACTTTCTATTTTGTATGCATATTGGTGTAGTATTGGTGTTGTCCTGTCCCCTATTTTTCTTTTTATCTCCATATATAGTGCATTTTCTTCCATCCGTCTGGTGAATTCGTATTGTACATCCATATATATATATATATATATATATATATATATATATATATATATATATATATATATATATATATATATATATATATATATATATATATATATGGATGTATAATACCAATTCATCTTTATACATATATATATATATATATATATATATATATATATATATATATATATATATACATAGTACATGTAATATATATGTATATATACGCATATATTCACATCTAAACGCATGTCACCCTTGCACATACACGGATGTATACATTGTGCAAGCTCGCATAGAAAGCTGTGATGGTGATCGACGTTTTCCACAAACAAAATTATACACGTCCGGACAGCCACATTGGCTGAACTCTAGTGCACGCTCTATGGGTATGCGGACGTGAAGCCCGACTTGTGGCTTGTACAGGCTGCAGACAGAGCTGTTCACCAAATGAGTTTTCGAGCGGTGGGTGGATGAGCACCATGCATATCGACTGTGCGATGCACTGCATCACGAAGCGGTGCACAACGACTCACGCGGAGAAACAAACGCGACCAATGTGTGGCGACGAGCTCACGTCAACCGAAAGCAGGCAGGTCAAATCGGAGAAGCGTTGAAATTAGCTTGAGGGACGTGAGAGGTGACTAAGGGGGTGTCAGATGTGACCAAAAGGTGCACAGAGAGCGTGCAATGAAAGGAATATCTCGAACGCGACGCTGTGCCGCCACGGACACTGGCACAGTACGAATACATCGTCCCGCCCGGACAATTCCGCGGCATTCCATCCATATAAAAAGAACTGTTAAGGAAGAAGCTGATGATGAACAGAAGTCTCTCAAAATGACGACGACGGAAAAGCTTTTTTTAACGAAATCGCAAGTGACAAGTCTACCAGTACTCATGGGAGCCATATGGTGAGCATATCACGTTCAGATGCACCTCGTGCACAAGCCTGGGGAGGAATGATGGCGGCAACTTGCTTTCCTATCTAGTGTTTATCTTCTTCTTTATTGAAAAATATAAACAAAGCAAAATGGCTACACTTGCATGCCTGCCAGGAGACCTTGGTGTATATTGAAGGGGGCACTCGAGACTACTGACCATAATTGGAGGGGCCACTAGACTATTGACCATAATTGGAGGGGCCACTAGACTATTCACCATAATTGAGGGCACTATCAGAGACCACTAGTCATAGCTGAGGGGACCACCAAAAAACACTGACCATGGTCAACCTCTGATTGGTGTCTCACCTAATGAGTAGGTACTTCAGATAATTTTGACACACGATTTGAAGTTGGAGATTGCTTATTGTATTGTAGAGAAGAAGCAGGAGCAGAAGAAAGAAGCAGAAACAGGCACAATAAACTATTAAAAGTGCCATTACTTGTCCTTGTTGCCAACAGTTTCTAAAAGGTAATAACTCTCCCAATGCTACCTAATGCACATCACAGCTTAATAAAGAAGATGTGCATGCAGCCGCGCCGTATTCGACATTGGAGATACCCTGAGCCCCCATATTCCTTTGTGAATCGGCACGTATACGCTGGAGCTCATGGCCAATGGCATGCTGATGGTAACACTTGACCGTACTGACACGAAATGTGCTGACGTCATGGCAGGCTTTAGCGTGAGGTATGTGAAGCATACGTGATCGACGAGGTGGTCTGCTTGCCGATACCGATGCCGATACAGACCGTGATACAGATTCAAATATCGAAACACAAGCCGATGCCGATATGTGCGCACTTGAAGCGGTTTTTATCTCGCGCCTCAGTACGTTATGCGCCGTGTAAAAAGTTGTATGGCGATTTACGATCTTTAGATATCATTACTGTGCCCTGACCCCACCTCAAGAAAAGCATTATTAACCTGTTCATACACTGGTGATGGGCCCATGACTATATAAATAAATAAATAAATAATGAGACGAACATATAGGCAACAGGTGGCAGCACCTTCTGTACAGCCACCTATGCCGGAAAGTGTGTTGGCTGGCGCAGGTAGAAATATTCACCGATCTTAATTTATTATTCGTTGGTATTTTTTTCGTCACACATATCAAGTTATACATTGCCCTTGTCAAGCTGTGACTAGTGACGAACAATAATATCAATCATCTATCCATTGTAAAAGAAAAGATATGGGATAAATTGCTCACAGATTATGCATACATAGGAACATAGTATTCTTGTAGTGAATTAATAACTCAGTCGTGTATAACGCCCCATTCCATAAGCCACTCATCTAGGTGCAAAGGCATGGCGAGTTATTGCGGCAGGATAGACTGGCAAGGATGGCCAAACGTAACCCCCTACATGCTGTGGCACATCTGACCAGCTGTAACGTGCACACCATCATTATCATCACATCTCCTGTCCTAGCCAATAGCACTCCACACCGACTCAAGCCGCCTAGCCATCTACGTTTTGATGTTTTCAATGCTATTCCCCGGTCGTTGCATGATCAATGAAGTCGATTTGCACCTAAATTCCAACAACCAACCAACAAATGCTATATCCCTGAAGTATAATTTCCATTTTATTTAAGGTGATGTTCTTTTTTTAGCCAAATCTGGAGGTTCGATGGGTTTTCTATGTGTCAAAGATATGATTGAATAAATATTTAGTACAGTACTTCTACCTAGATAATGGTAATCGCTTTCATCTAGTAGAAGAGTGGATGAACTTAGAGGAACACCAATATAAGTCAGTAATACATTTGGGCCAAGAAAAAGAAAGACTTTGAGAGTGATACCTTTGAAACTAGTTGTGTTCAAATTAAAATGCAGTCATTGGTAAATAAACAACTTCATAACATGATAAATATATATATATATATATATGTATATGTATATATATATGCATATATATATATATATATATATATATATATATATATATATATATATATATATATATATATATATATATATATATATATATATATATATATATATATATATATATATATATATATACCTCCAAGTTAAGGCAACATTTTATTCATGCATGGTATGGGAAGAATTACTTGATTCATTATAAAAGAATAAGTGTATGCATGTCTTAGCAGAGACTTCAACTAAAACCTCTCGAAATGTTACTCCGAATAACTTGAAATTGATTTCAAGAATATGTTAGCTTCTTATGGACATATCTCAACCAACTCAAAAGTATCCCCTATTAGTAATGCTCTTTTGGATAATATATTTACCAATGATATTAGCGTTTCAGCAGTCCATGTCTTCTAATTTATGATTTAGCAGATCATTCGTCGGTGCGCCTTCATTTGTAATTATTTGATAGTACAATTAAAGCATGCATATAATATCAGTCTATGATCAGGACAAAAACAATAATTAAATTATCACAAAATATGCAACCTAGGAGCTTTTTAGTTGGAAGCTGATGCCAATCAAGCATTCAGCTTATTAACATGCGCCCTGGAGGGGGGGCGAAATCCGCCCACCCCTCCAGTTTTTCGTAGATAACTCCAGGTTTTACTGGCAGATATGCGCCATTGTTTGTGTACCTACTTAGAGATGATCGGCACATTGTTTAAAGTAAGAAACACGAAAATCTACCAAACTGTTTTCGGGTTAGGGGTCGTTGAAGTAAAAAAGAAACAATCAGCGCCAGACCATAAATATTTGCGGTGATCCACTTCCCGTATATTGGCAAAAAGGAAGTGTTCTTGGCTACACTAGCGGCTTCTTTGATGGGTATTGTTATGCTATGTTGTTTCAAAGTCATGACAGGTCACTGAGGTCAAGTCAGGTCAAGTTTATGACAGGTTAACACACGCCCTGGAGGGGGAGAGCGAAATCCGCCCATCCTTCGACTTTTCGTACATAACTCAATATTCTACCGGCAGATATATGCCATTTTGTGCGTACCTGCTTAGAAATGACTGGCGCATTGTCTAAAGCAAGAAAAATGAAAATCGGACGAAACTTTTTCAAGCTAGGGCCGTTAAAGTAAAAACATTTTGCAGCGCCAGACCACAAAAATCGGCGCCGATGCGCTTCCTTTATATTGGCAAAAGGGAAGTGTTATTGACAACACTAGCGACTTGTTTGATGCATATTGTTATGCTGTATAATTTAAAAGTCATGTTAGGTCGCCGAGGTCAAGTCAGGTCAAGTTCATGACAAACTAATGGAACCAAATTTGGTCAACTGGAATGTTGTCATAAATACAAATGACTGTCATGCGATTAATGTCTCTTTGCATGTTACTCCCTACACATCCGGAAATCTACTGTTTGCCATTGTGTGCCTAAGCGTTTCCATACTTTATTCATGTATTTCACTCCTTTCCTTGCGAAGCCGATTGTGCCGAGCCGTCCGACGGAGCAGTCGGGTGGGTAGCCCGGCTCCGGTAACTGGTGCAGGTAATGACCTGATAAAGTGCTCCTATATAGGTGACCTGAGGTCAAATGGCGGGTCTGACATCTGTATTGCATCATCAGTAATGTCCAAAACATCATTAATGCCAATTTTGGAGCATTTGAACACGTGCGAGTCGTGCGACATGACATCGAATGACAAACGAATGACCTGAGATCATCCTTACCTCGTTCAAGCTGCTTTGACTTAGCCTGATTTGACACTTCTTCATGTCACTGGGTTGCTCTACTATAACCTTTAGCGACCTCAACATGGCCGAAAATTGAGCAATATGATGTGATGAGCTTCTGGATAAATCTGTTTGTCAAAACACTTCCCTTGCGTCTGTAATATGCATAGATCGTAAGTTAGTTTTCAGGCCTGATTCTGACCTGATCTGACCTATCCTGTCTTGACCCGTTTCACTGTCATCAAAATGAATGCATTCACCCATGTTAATTATTGTAAACGATGTCGAAAAATAACCAAATCTGGCCTTTTTAATCATTCCTATGGACTTAAGCCCGGTCTGTATATTGGAATAATACGACCACTGGAAATATCACTTCAGTCAAAATGCAAATGTATGATATGCGTCGAATTTTCAATGGTCAATGCGTTCAAACGGTGTTCCGCATTTCATCTCAGTAACTTATACGTGTCTAAAGTTAGAGGGAGGCCGCTAGGTATGGAAGGTAGGGGTCGTGAATGTGGATTTGTCGATTTGTTTGACGAGGCTTAAACCCGGTAGAAGAAGGACTCCTATTCAGCCATGATTAACCTGTCCACTTCTAGGCTCAATACAAGATCAACAAATAAGACATACAAAGTATACCGTTCATCAAATTTTACTCAATGGAGACAAATACAAGCGATATATGAACATCCTTATTAATGTGCTTGAGGATGGAAAACGAAGACGGTGTTTAATACATTTCTGCCGAGTACATCATTAATGCACCAAATCGCAAGGCTTCACTCTAGCTGCCGTTGCACAAATTATTAGTAGCAGCTAAAGGAGTAACATTTTGAGCTTTCGAAATTGCCGCCCTAACAGTTCACTAGATATATGGTGCAAGAAAGTATTGTAAGGAACTGAGACATCTTTTAATGGAATATCATGTCATGCAATTTGACTTACCATTGGTCTCCATAATTATCTGCACACATCGAGCTGGAGTCACTGTGAAGCTATAGCTGGGTAATCTGGACTGCACAGGAATGGCGACCGGATGCCGTTGGAAGAAAATGGACTATGAGTCTGTCATCTGTTCTCATTGTAGCCGGAACTTGGTAAAACTTGAGACCTGCATTATTTATCACGATGTCTCGATGAAGTTGCGCAAGCATATGGTAACATTTACTTGATCCATAACATAAATCCGTAAAATATAGCTTTTCATTTCCTAAATCTGCATTCTTTCCGATATTGAGTTTAATATCTGTCCTTTCGCAAGCAACATAACGAACATGTTCACAGCCCGTTTTTTTCAGTGTAATGTTTAACACGCGCCCTGGAGGGCCACTGAAAATTATGTGCACTGGAGGGGGGCGGATTACGCTCCACCTCCCCAAGATCTCAGCTCCTATAAAGACTAGAGCAACGAAATTCGCAGGGTGGATGGGCACGACAGTGAACTCTATTGTGTGCGAATTTCATGACATTGGGTCAATATCTTCAATGTCAAATGATGTCAAAATATAAAATTTTCTAGTTTTGCGTAGCTTGGCTTGTCATTGTTATGGATCGCTGTACTTGTGTTTAAATGTTCCATAAATTGATATTAATGATGTCTTGGACAGTACTAATGATGCAGTACAGATGCCATATCCGCTATTTGACCTCAAGTCACCTATATAGGAGCACTTTATCAGGTCATTACCTGCTCAAGTTGCCGGAACCGGGCTGCCCAGTCGACTACTCCATTGGGGGGCTCGGCACAATCGGCTTCGCAAAGAAAGGAGTGAAATACATGAATAAAGTATAGAAACGCTTAGGTACACAATGACAAACAGTAGATTTCCGGATCGGTAAGGAGTAACATGCAAAGTGACATCAATCACATGACAGTCATTTGCATTTATGACAACATTCCAGTTGACCAAGTTTGGTTCCATTAGCCTGTCATGAACTTTACCTGACTTGACCTCGGCGACCTAACATGACTTTTAAATTATATAGCATAACAATATGCATCAAATAAGTCGCTAGTGTTGTCAAGAATGAAGCGTATGAGCGCCGATATTTGTAGTCTGGCGCTGATAATTTTGTTTTTACTTTAACGACTCCTGCCTCGAAAAATGTTCGGTCGATTTTCATTTTCCTTAATTTAAACAACGCGCCGGTCATTTCGAAGCAGGTAGACAAGCAATGGCGCATATAGGCCGGTAAAATCTGGAGTAATCTACGAAAAACAGACGGGTGGGTGGATTTCGCCCCCCGCCCCTCTCCAGGGCGCGTGTTAATCCTACCATATCAAAATTGCTCTTGAAGTTGCAGAAACGTGTGATCTAGATCATTGATCAAATGCCGTGTTTATATCCTACGAATCAATGGTTTGTCAATGATAAAATTATCACGTTTCCAAACATAATTCACGAACAATCTTTGTATTATGCTAGGTAATACTCGCCATTCCATGGCAGCACATCTTTCTGATATGCATCGACTACGCCAATAAGACTTCCTCAGGTTTAGACAACTCTTAAAGCACCTTTTCTGCCACAAATTATAGAATGTTTTCATCACCTTTTACTGTACCGAAAGCCTGGAATCAAATAATCTCCTCTAACTTCAGTAGTATAGATATGGAACTGGACATTAATGCCATTTTGAAGAAAGCATATTAGATAATGCATCAATAGAAAACATGAAGTTCTGCAAAGATTGGCGGCTCGGGGAGATTCCATTGGTACCGGGCACCTCAATTTCTACACATTGGCAGCCCTGACGAGCCACACAGAAATATATTCGTCACGGCCTCAATCCATTCCACTTGATGACTGGATGTGTGAGGAGTAGGTCTGTTCTTGGAAAATAATATTGCGTTTAGTGTTCACCATTTTACATTTTGATGTTGTTCACCATGTGGCTTTTGTGCGTCTGTGATGCATGCTGTGAAGTTGCATTGAGATGGATTATATATATATATATATATATATATATATATATATATATATATATATATATATATATATATATATATATATATGTATATATTTATATGTATATGTATGTATTTATGTATATATATATATATATGTATACATTTATATGTATATGTATGTATTTATGCATATATATATATATATATATATATATATATATATATATATATATATATATATATATGTTTGTATATATATAAATGTATATATATATGTATATATTTGTAATTAATCCAAGCTTTTCTTCAAAGGTCAGACATGTCAGACTCTTCAGTCAAGTCGTTCACGCTGCTGTGATATTGTTTTAGTGTCAGATTGCGCCCGATGCCCGATACTATGAGAGTCTCATAGTTTCCATACATTCGGACGAAAGTCATGAGATATAAAACAGGCTGATATTTTATCGAACGATACGTCCGGCATTGGCGAAGCTTGTCTGGTGTTATCAAATATAAACTTTTCAACAACAAGAAAAGCGGTGAAGCGAACCGGAGGTCAACATAATATTGATCTGGAAGTATTTTTCATCATAAAACAAAAGCCTTCAGCCTATCATTACGGTATTTCCTCGTTGATTTTGGTCCACCAAAACGAGTCCTGGGCGCCTAGATTTAGGCGTGCGGTACCACCGGAATCTCCCTAACGGAACACAACCAACCGAATCAACTTGCTATATCTTGTTTGATGCGTTCTGTTTTCTTGCATCGGTTTTCCTGCCGTTCACCTTTTCCGTGACTTTTTAGTGTAGTCATATTTTAGAGCATATAATGTAAGAGTAGGTAGGACATCTTGATATAAAGCTTGCCATTAGCACGCAAGCAGGCTTTCCTGGAGCCCTTCATGTCGTTACTAGTTTTGTTAATTTTCTGAGAGGGCTTCAGGAAAATTTGTTCACAATATCTGATGGCGGGATCTGTCCAACAAGAATAACGGATGGAGGTTCTGTGATCTAACTTGACTTGCTTCACTTGACTTCACGTCCTGAAATGTAGCATAATAAAGTCACACGGGTATGAAGGGCATTCCTGTCTACATATTATTGGGTAAGGGCAAAGCAATGCAGGATGAAAGCCACCCTAGCAACTATCATAGAGTTGCCTCAGCCATTGCATCCTGCAACGGCTGTACTTCTATTCGTATAGTCGTGAGCTATAAAGAATAACCATTCATCCGACCCGCCAAACACCGCTACCCAACTGGTGACCTCAAGGCGAAAGACGTGAACGTACGTCCTTCTTTGTCGGTGACCCGCAGTAGCAGGCTATATCATTTGAACTCGAGAGACAGACGAGGTGCATAACAAATCACCCGACAGACGCGGCACGCTTCCACCCATCTCGGCCACCATCATTGCGAAATTAATCGCGCCCGCTCAGCGCAAACCTGCCACTTGTCGACCGACAGCTACGTTTGCATATGTAAAAACACGGTGACACCGTGTGAGCTGTGGTGGCACGCTGCCTTCGCGGCTGAATCGCCAGCCGATTGATGGTGGCTGTACGTAACGCTTAGGCGGGCTCGGTGCTGCCGCACGTACTCGTCAGCGATCTAATAAACAGCTGCGTCCAGACCTAATCTGTGACAGGCACGGCCGGCTGATTCGGCCCCTGTCCGGCCGTAGCTCAGTCGGCCGAATGGGTGGCGCGGCGCTGTACTTCTGCTCGTGACGGCCGCCAGATATCGCCTCTGTCCCGCCTGGCTGTCAGTCGGTGTGGACCGTGCGAAGGGAACCACGCGCGCCACGGCCGAGACTGACGACACGACGAAGACAGACGGCATAACCGGTCAGAAGTGCCGACATCTACGCGGAAGCTTGTCCGGATTCCAAAGTAGACTCAGCCTTGGGCTGCTAAAAGCTGCGGATGTGAGCTGTTGGGATTGAAGGTGTGAACTGTTGGGAGCTCGAGTTGTGAGCGGTTCTTTGAGTTGTAGCTGAGCTAGAGGGGGGATGGATTGCAAGATAAAAGTACAGAAATGTACTTATATTGAGGTAATACTCAATGAACTTGTGGGTATTGCAATCTCGCGGTAACATGTAAACAGCATGACATGTTTAGGTCAAACAATATAAACGAGCTGCCTGGGTTGCGACTGTGAAGTGAGCTGTTCGGGCTGTGATTGTGAATTATTGAAGTCTAGAGCTGTAGGCTATCATGCAACTGGTCCATGTCTGATTAGTACGGCTGTGGCTGGGACTGGTCCATGTCTGATCAGTGCGGCTGGGGTCGCGGCTGGTCCATGTCTGATCAGTGCGGCTGTGGCTGGGACTGGTCCATGTCTGATCAGTACGGCTGTGACTGGGACTGGTCCATGTCTGATCAGTACGGCTGGGGCCGCGGCTGGTCCATGTCCGATCAGTACGGCTGTGGCTGGGACTGGTCCATGTCTGATCAGTACGGCTGTGGCTGGGACTGGTCCATGTCTGATCAGTACGGCTGTGACTGGGACTGGTCCATGTCTGATCAGTGCTGCTGGGGCCGCGGTTGGTCCATGTCAGATCAGTGCGGCTGTGGCTGGGACTGGTACATGTCTGATCAGTGCTGCTGGGGCCGCGGCTGATCCATGTCAGATCAGTACGGCTGTGGCTGGGACTGGTCCATGTCTGATCAGTGCTGCTGGGGCCGCGGCTGGTCCATGTCAGATCAGTGCGGCTGTGGCTGTGACTGGTCCATGTCTGATCAGTGCGGCTGTGGCTGTGACTGGTCCATGTCTGATCAGTACGGCTGTGGCTGGGACTGGTCCATGTCTGATCAGTACGGCTGTGGCTGGGACTGGTCCATGTCCGATCAGTGCTGCTGGGGCCGCGACTGGTCCATGTCTGATCAGTACGGCTGTGGCTGGGACTGGTCCATGTCTGATCAGTACGGCTGTGGCTGGGACTGGTCCATGTCTGATCAGTACGGCTGTGGCTGGGGCTGGTCCATGTCCGATCAGTGCGGCTGGGGTCGCGGCTGGTCCACGTCTGATCAGTGCTGCTAGGGCCGCGGCTGGTCCATGTCTGATCAGTGCTGCTGGGGCCGCGGCTGGTCCATGTCTGATCAGTGCTGCTGGGGCCGCGACTGGTCCATGTCTGATCAGTACGGCTGTGGCTGGGACTGGTCCATGTCCGATCAGTGCTGTTGGGGCCGCGGCTGGTCCATGTCCGATCAGTGCGGCTGCGAGCCCGTCCGTGTCCTGCCATCGGAAGGCCGATTTATTTCTCAGTCAGCGTGCCCTGTGGCGAAAGTCGCCGCGAAGCGTGTTTGGGGCGTGCTGGCTGGGTTGCGAAAGGCGCCCACGGAACGAAAGCGCTAGTTTATGCAAGGTCTCTCGCCACGTGGTTCACGATGCTGATGGTATACACAGGGTGGACATGGTGGACGTTACGGTGACGTGCATGTGAGATTAGCAAGGGCTGCACCCGCCCGGCGTGCCTCTGAACTTCCGGCTGTTGAGCTACTGTCGGTAAGCAGCTCGGATGCTGACACACTGTCGGTAAGCAGCTCAGATGCTGAGACACCGTCGGTAAGCAGCTCAGACGCTGAGATACTGTGGAGTCGGCAGCTCAGATGCTGAGATACTGTGGAGTCGGAAGCTTACACGCTGAGATGCTGTGGAGTAAGCAGCTCACTCGCCAGATAATGTGGGGTGAGCAGCTCACACGCTGAAATAATGTGGGTTAAGTAGCTCACATGCTGAGAAAATGTGGAGTAAGCAGCTCACACGCTGAGATAATGTGGGGTAAGCAGCTCACACGCTGAGATAATGTGGAGTAAGCAGCTCACACGCTGAGATAATGTGGGGTGAGCAGCTCAGGCATTGAGAAAATATGGAGTAAGCAGTTCACACGCTAAAATAATGTGAAGTAAGCAGCTCACACGCTGAGAAAATGTGGGGTGAGCAACTCAGGCGCTGAGATAATGTAGGGTAAGCAGCTTAACACTCGCACGTCCGGCGGTCCGCGCCAACTTCGCATGTCCGGGGGGCAGATGTCTGCCCCCTAAGATCTCTGGAACTATGCTAGCTGGCGACAAACGGAAAACGGCGTTGGATAGCTGGCGACGGGCTCTGTCGAAAGTGTTTTGGTCATTTGTTTCGCTCAGGTCAACATTCAGGTAACTGGGCCATCATAGGTCAAACTCGACCGGATCACGTGGGACTCAGATATTGACACATATCTCAGGACCTGTAACGGATAGAAAGAAATGGCGAACGCTATTCGACAGTCCTTGAAATGCGCTACCGACAATAGGCGGTGTAATTTAAGGTCAGGTTAACCGAAACTCAGGTCAATGTCATAAAGTCATGACCTCAGGTCAAGGTCTAGGGAGGTCATGTTAGGTATCAATCGACACGTCTTGACGATACAAGCACAATGACGTAATATCAGCCTTCTAGCTCAATGCAGTGCGATGTAATGCGCATAAATGTCTAGTGATCTCAGGTGACCTCAGAGACCTTGGTGAGATCACTGAGAAAAAATGTCAGCGGTAGCATTGAGCATAGCTTCCATCTATATGCCACAACCGTCGTGAGATCATTCCGAGCTCAAATATGTAACTAGGAAACATTTGTATATTTTGCCATAGCCCTATAATGTGGAAGCCATGACAGCGACCTGACCTAAGGTCAATGCTAAGAAAAAACCCGATATACATATTATGGTCCCTGATGAGATCATGACATGCTATCAGTTTGAAATCAATCGCCCGATTATTGTGTAAGTTATGTCACCTAGAACTCCGAGTGTAGTTGGGTCACTTCGCTTGATCTGGTGACCTGACCTGAGGTGAACCAGGACAAAAAATGTATGAGAATATGCGGAAAAGACGAATGAATAGATATGCGAGGCTTGGCCTTGCTAACCCTATTAGTTTGGCGGCAAATAAGGAAAAACCGGAGGGGGCAGATATCTCCCCCCTCCCGGACGTGCGCGGGTTAAAACGCTGATACAGGTTACAAGCATTTGTGCCACTCGATGAATGGTTGCAATACATGTGGGTATCAATGAAACTTTGACGTAGAACATAGCATGACGTAGCCAGTACGTAGCCTGATTGTAACATGATTTGACGTAGTGCGTGCAAATAAGTCGTAGGCGGTGATTGTGTGGTGATGCGTGGTCATGTGTGATGATGTGTTGTAATTTGTGATGATGTGAAAGGATGCGTAGTGATGTGTGTGGATGTAAGGTGATGTGCAGCGGTGCATGGAGATATGTGGTGATGTGTGAGAAGCGTGGTGATGCAAGACATAACCGTGCCAAGACTGCACATGTCATCGATGATAATCTACGATAGACAGTGCGGCTACCGATCGAGGTTCGCCCATCAGGTGTGTGGTGATGTGTAGTGGTCTGTAGTGGCGTGTGGGAATGTATCATGATGTGTAGTGATGTGCGGGGATGTGTTGAGATGTGTGGTTTTAAGCGGTGATGTGTGGGAATGTATGGAGATGTGTGGTTATGTGTGGTTATATGCGGTGATATGTGGGGATGCATTGATATGTGTGGTTATGTGTGGGGATGTGTGGTGATGTGTGGGGATGTGTGGGGATGTGTGGGGTGTTCGGAGATGTGTGATGATGTGTGGGGTGTGCGAAGATGTGTGGTGATGTGAGGGTGTGTGCGGAGATGTATGTGCCGGTCGAGGTTCATCCATTGGAAGCATCTGGCTGCCAATCGTCCGTTGGCCAGGCCTGGCTTAGGTGAGAGCTGGTGCAGCTTGATGCTCCGTGCCACTACCAGCGAATAGGAGTGCCACATTCTCTTCACACCCGCTCCACACCATTCCGGTGGGGAACCTGTGAGATGTGTGGGGATGTGTGGGGTGTTCGGAGATGTGTGATGATGTGTGGGGTGTGCGAAGATGTGTGGTGATGTGAGGGTGTGTGCGGAGATGTATGTGCCGGTCGAGGTTCATCCATTGGAAGCATCTGGCTGCCAATCGTCCGTTGGCCAAGCCTGGCTTAGGTGAGAGCTGGTGCAGCTTGATGCTCCGTGCCACTACCAGCGAATAGGAGTGCTACATTCTCTTCACACCCGCTCCACACCATTCCGGTGGGGAACCTGTGAGATTAAAGAACGACGCCCTCCTCCCAGTTCAGGACGGATGAAACACTTCATAAATCACCATTCAATTAACACTTTAACCTCATTAGAACAAACTACTTTCCCGATGATGAAGAAAGCCGGGGAGTATTTCACGGCGGATGGAGGCGAAGAGAGTGCGCCTGGCAGCCGCAGAGTGCGCCTGACAGCCAGAGGCCGGACTCATGACAGCCAGAGGCCGGACTCCTGGCAGCCAGAGGCAGGACTCCTGACAGTCAGAGGCCGGACTCCTGGCAGCCAGAGGCAGGACGCCTGACAGCCAGAGGCTGGACGCCTGACAGCCAGAGGCCGGACTCCTGGCAGCCAAAGGCCGGACGCCTGGCAGCCAGAGGCCGGACTCCTGGAAGCCAGAGGCAAGACGCCTGACAGCCATAGGCTGACGCCTAGCAGCCAGAGGCCGGACTCCTGGCAGCCAGAGGCCGGACTCCTGACAGCCAGAGGCCGGACTCCTGACAGCCAGAGGCCAGACTCTTGGCAGCCAGGGCAAGACGCCTGACAGCCATAGGCTGGACGCCTGGCAGCCAGAGGCCGGACTCCTGGCAGCCAGAGGCTGGACGCCTGACAGCCATAGGCTGGACGCCTGGCAGCCAGAGGCCGGACTCCTGGCAGCCAAAGGCCGGACTCCTGACAGCCAGAGGCCAGACTCCTGGCAGCCAGAGGCCGGACTCATGGCAGCCA
Source organism: Imbricaverruca yamaguchii (assembly GCA_034440575.1). Lineage (NCBI taxonomy): Eukaryota > Metazoa > Arthropoda > Thecostraca > Neoverrucidae > Imbricaverruca > Imbricaverruca yamaguchii. The sequence continues at coordinate 398,076 of JAOTOL010001514.1, forward strand.
GAGGCAGGACGCCTGACAGCCAGAGGCCGGACTCCTGACAGCCAGAGGCAGGACGCCTGATAGCCAGAGGCCGGACTCCTGGCAGTCAGACGGCGGCTTGTTTTGCGCCATGAGCTGAGGCAGCACACTTTCCGCCATTCTGATGCCGGCTGTGACCGGGCTCAGGCTCGGACTCGGGCTCGGACTCGGGCTCGGACTCGGGCCCGGACTTGTGATCGGGTTCGACCCTTGTCTCGGCTCGGGCACGTGATTGAACTCAGGCTTTTGCTTGGGCTTAGGCTCTGGAAGGGCTCGGCCTCTGAATGGGTTCGGGCTCTGGAAGGGCTCGGGCTGTGGAAGGGCTCGGCCTCTGGATGGGCTCGGGCTCTGGATGGGCTTGAGCTCTGGGTGGGCTTGGGCTTTGGATGGGCATGGGCTCTGGAAGAGCTCGGGCTATGGATGGGCTTGGGCTCGTTCACGGCCTCACTCCAACCACACAGTCTCCAGCCCACCACGTAAAACACGCCCACCCATTCTGGTTAACACAAATTGGAGCAGGTGTGGTCGAAGATTTACAGTGCCGACAAGCGGCTTATTTTTGTGTCGGCGTTCGTCTCCTAATGGATAGTTTACGCCACGGTCAGGGTGAATTAGTAGAGAACCGATGCTGTGCATGCCCATTGCTCTCTTTGTCCGCACATCCTTTCTAAATTCAAATTAGTGCCGACACTGGGTCAGAATTGGTTTAGCCCAAACTATTGGTACGTCAGGCGCATTTTACAATTAGTGTGCTCGTTTGGGCAGGGGTCGCCGCCGCGTCAGCGATTCCCTGTGTGGTCCGACGGTGTCGGCCAGATTTAAGGAGGCAAACGATTAGCATACGAATAGAAGCATCGGGATTCTGAACGAGGCAGCGTGCAACAGGCCGGCCGCCGGATCCAACAGCGGTGGCCGGGCTCAGAGGGCCAGCTGGTGGCTGGTGGGGAGAGCCGGTGGATACCGAGCCAGCTAGTGGCTGGTGGGGAGAGCCGGTGGATACCGAGCCAGCTGGTGGCTGGTGGGGAGAGCCGGTGGATACCGAACCAGCTGGTGGCTGGTGGGGAAAGCCGGTGGATACCGAGCCAGCTGATGGCTGGTGGGGAGAGCCGGTGGATACCGAGCCAGCTGGTGGCTGGTGGGGAGAGCCGGTGGGTACCGAGCCAGCTGGTGGCTGGTGAGGAGAGCCGGTGGATACCGAGCCAGCTGATGGCTGGTGGGGAGAGCCGGTGGATACCGAGCTGGCTGGTGGATGGTGGAGAGAGCCGGTGGTACCGAGCCAGCTGGTGGCTGGTGGGGAGAGCCGGTGGATACCGAACCAGCTAGTGGCTGGTGGGGAGAGCCGGTGGATACCGAACCAGCTGGTGGCTGGTGAGGAGAGCCGGTGGATACCGAGCCAGCTGGTGGCTGGTGGGGAGAGCCGGTGGATACCGAGCCAGCTGGTGGCTGGTGGGGAGAGCCGGTAGGTACCGAGCCAGCTGGTGGCTGGTAGGGAGAGCCGGTGGATACCGAGCCAGCTGGTGCCTGGTGGGGAGAGCCGGTGGGTACCGAGCCAGTTGGTGGCTGGTGGGGAGAGCCGGTGGATACCGAGCCAGCTGGTGGCTGGTGAGGAGAGCCGGTGGATACCGAGCCAGCTGGTGGCTGGTGGGGAGAGCCGGTGGATACCGAGCCAGTGGATGCTCGGTGACAAGCTGTGTCCACATGTTTGCCGCCTGGCCGAGTCCGGTTTGTGATTGTTTGCTAAGCTGGAGTTGTATTGGCTTGACAGGCACGTTCGGGGTTCGTGCCGGGGCAGGTCCATTGTTCATTTGCGCCGGGAAGCCGCTGGTGGTACCGAGGCAGGCCCTCGGTAGAGAGATGAGGCCCTCGGGCCAGCTGCCAGACGACAAGCCAGCCACTCAGACTAGCAG